>KB672902.1:465424-539256 GCA_000349145.1 Anopheles dirus | reverse complement strand
ATAATAATAATAATAATAATAATAATAATAATAATAATAATAATAATAATAATAATAATAATAATAATAATAATAATAATAATAATAATAATAATTTTTGTTAATGCTCCAGAACTTTTTTCAAGACCTCAAAACTATTCAGGTTTCTGTGCAAAACTAATCATATTTGTGAATCTATTTGTAAGAATTACTCAAATTACTTTCCTAAGAGAATTAGTTATTAGATCAAGAAGGCTTTACCGTATTTTTGTACAAATAAAGGTAAACATACTAAAAAACTATTCACATATTATTTCTTAGGTCAGGTTTTCTACACAGACATACCTTGACTACCAGAAGTGGATATAACTTTAATCGTTTTCTTCTAGCATATCACTTGCTTTCAAGCTTTACTTCAGTACCACAGATCCAACCTGCTCTGCGAACCAACCTATCAGCATGCACCATCGATCGAGTACGTCTACACTACATCAATATTTAAACATTACACACGCCCGTTGGTACTTTATATTCAAATCGTCTGCAGATCCTTCCATGCTAGCAGAGCAACAAACTCATTTGCCAAGCCCCGTGCCGTGCTCTTTACATCTCTCCAGCATTCATTGCACCGCAGTTGGTTCCCGGAACTAGGCTTCCTGGTACGTTCGCTTTAGCTCCATCTCGTAATCAATCGCTCACATGCTCCGGAATCAGATAACGCTTAACCCAGATAGCGCACCGGATGCCTCGGTGTGTAAGGAAATGGAGAAAAGAACTCCGCGCCACGACCTGAGTGATTGTCACGTGACGCTGAGCAGAGCGCCGAGAAAGAATGTATTCCTCCGGGTCGACCACATTTGCCAACCTTACCCACAATGCGGCGCGATGCAGCATTAAATATTCATGTGCACGCATCGCTAACCAATCGAATGGGATGCGCGGCGGTCGAATAATTTGCCGAACGGTGGTGGCATGAAAAAAGAGAAAAATCTTCCCAGCCAATATTAAACTCGTCCTGACTCGCTGATGCGATAGGCGTTCATGGAGTGTTTCATTTCGGGTTTTCCGATCGTCACCACCATCATCATCATTACCTTCCCGAGATGGGGGCGATGGGCTCGATTCGATCTTTATTTTATGAAGGTACGACTACACGGAATGGAACGTTAAATCCCGGCCGGGCGGTATCTGGAATCGGGAAGCGAGTATGTCATACCGCATAAATAAACCCAGAATCGGAAGCTAATTTGCTCGATTGATGTGTGACAATACACCGGCGGGCTAAGTTGGGGACCACTTTAGTGAATGAAACGGCGTGTAAAGGGAGGTGAGAATTGGATCAAATGCTATTCTTTCGCTACCTCGGAGTTGCTGAACTCGGGGCCACTGGTTGGTTGTCTTGGTTTGTGCCGTTTGATAGCTTGCCACGAGATGCATCATTTATGAGTGATGGTTCGGTTAGCGTGGAATGTTGGCAGCAGCCGTTGGTAGAAACGAAATTTCATCTTATTAAGTATTTCTACTTCATCTGGAATTTCTTTTGTCGAGCAACCCATTAGGGTAACGTTTGATAACGTAAGTGGCGATATTCTTTTCTTACAGGCACATACAACTGTATAATTCCATCAATACTCACTTCTAACTCAACTGTGCAGAAGTTTTTCCTCAACACTCGTAAGATTTACTTAAAACATAGTGCTCTAGACGTAAATTCGGGACTCTTGTTGTTCATTATTATAAAAAATAAATAAAAAATAAAAATAAAGTTATCTGTTTTTTTATATTTTTATAATGTTCTTTGAACGCCTCAAATTTATAGCAGCATCCAACATCCTGTTTGATCTGATCAAAAGATCTGATTACATTGAATGTTCTGTTCGTTACCTTATTCTTACGACGACAAGATCTTAAGGACGAGATAGCACAATCTACTTATCACTTCTACTTCTCGACTCCTTTAGTTTGAACTTATTCAATATTAAAATAATAAACGAAAAGCGGTTCAAGTGAATGTCATCACACAAGCAACAATACTGTTAACGAACTTTAACATGCACTGGTGACGTTGGACGGCTTATAACTGCGTCGACAATTTGCATTGAAATGGGAACATCCGCTCTGAATTCATTCGACTCAAGCCAGATTGATGGATAAGATGGCCAGATTGAAGAACGAATGTGAACGTGGATCAGACAGACAGATTGCTACAACCCAATGTATTTAGGTTCAGGCGAACCTAACTTCTCAATAATACGAAGTTGCTTTTTATCAGTTTCTTTATTCATGATACATGTTTTATTGACCTTTCATGTTATACTTAGCTCCTAAGACCTTCCAAAGGATATTGAAGCCTTGGAATATTCGATTAAATTAAGCACACACTTCTGAGGACACTCGTTTTAAGCTAATACATAGATAAATCAGCCTACTACCATCAAGATTTCGATGTTTTTCCCATTTATTGTCGTAGTTTGAGATACATTTTTCCTCGCCATTTAAACTTTTGATAACAAATGTAGCAAAACGTATTGTTTGAACGTACGAGGGCAAAATTGTTTGCTTTTGTCTGCGAGAACACCGTATATGTTGTTCTACAGTTGCGCTACAGTCTTTTCCAAAACGATCTCCCTATTATATTAAACTATATCCGTATTGTAAGTAATAGAACATGCATCACTGACTTCTGCAAAATACAGCAGTAAATTCTGCGAAGATAGTAAACAATATTTATCTTCTTTACCTCAAGATTGATCACGTCAAGAATGTTAAAACTGCGTCTAAACACGTTCTGAAAGGCGATTTAAAATGACAAAACTTCACTTTCAGCACCGATTGTAAACGATCGACCCGCGCAAGTTGAAGCCATCAGACTACCCGGGCGATACGATTAGCTTCGATTGCAATAATAACGGGATTACGGTGCCAAATCCTCATTTGCTGCACTATTTGCGGTGTAATATAAATGCAAATCGGACGCCCATGCATGGGACGGGTCTGTACCGTGCCATCCGTTTGCCTCCTGTGGATCACGGGGAGCAAGACTAACGTCAGATGAAGTACCCGACACACGTAGAATATCATCCAAGCGTACGTACCTCTTCGGCATACGTTTTTTTTTGCCTCCCACTGTCAACCGGTCTCGGCCGAAACTCGAGGTTAACCGAGCAGGCGAAGGAGAATAAAGTCCTTCTGCAAGCGTTCCCCATCTGACATCTGACGAAAGTGTAGAAAAAGAAACCGCCACTGCGAATGAAAACAAAAAAATAAACCACCTTGATCCCGAAGCGTGATAATAATAACGAAAATAATTCAGTCAAAAGCAACAACAACCCCGGCGTCGGTTGCAAGTGACAGCGGGCTAAGAGAACGGAACCGAAAAATACCAGCACAACAAATTTGCCACCCGCTCAAGCATTACGGGAGTATAGGACCGTTTAGGACCGGAGTCGTCGCGCGATGATGGAGCGAAAAAATCGTATTATTGGAGATAATCTCGCTGCGCTCGGGGGGGGGTTGGCGCACATCCACGGCGCGCGCGCGAGGACAACACCGTCTTAAGGATGCGTCTAGTTTTGCGTTCCTTTTTTTTCGTGCGACGGAACAGACCTGAGCAGACCCGCCATGCCGAGATCCGAATTATTTTCGTAGGATTTTCCACCCTCTTAACAGGACGGAGAGCATCTTAGAGGGCGCGGAAAGGCTCTGAAATTAATCCTATCAAATAATCGGCCAGATGACAATGTCCTGGGACGGAGCACGGGGGATCGCCTTGCACCTTTTTGCCGCTCGTTCTCTCAAAGGATAAAATCCCCCCCTGAGAAAAAGACGTTCCGGGGTGCGCAAGTAAAATTCAAATTTGCATAAATTCCACCGCGACACACCACAAGGTCTCCCGGACGGACGGTCTCCCGGACAGCAGCAGCAGCGGCGCCTGGGTTTTCTTTTCTCTGCTCGCTGCTTTCGTCATCTGCCATGGGCCTTTGTTTTGCTTCGTGCCGAATTCGCCCGTGCCGTTTGCGTTGACGTGCTCCCTGCGGGAACGCGGAGCGGAACATGAAAGGCGAAAACCACCGCGGCTCAAGATCAAGACACGGGCCGGATTGGTATCTGTTTTTCTTGGATTCAAAATTGAATTAAAGCAAGTCACCTAGAAACCATGAAAGCCGGCAGAGCAGCTGTCCCGGGGGGGTGTGTTTTTTTCGCTCTCTCTCTCTCTCTCTCCCTCTCTCTCTCTCTCACACACACACACACTCATTCTAACACGATAAAGCAGAGGGCACGAGGACACCGCTATTGAGGAGGGAATTTTTCCTCTAAATTGAACTCGAATTCAATTAAACTGTCACCGGGCGCTCGGTGGCCGGCACCCGGAAGGTCGACCGTTTGTGTGTGTGTCTGTCTGTTTGCTGCTCCTTGAGAACGAAATGAAACTATAATGGGAAAACCGCAGTAATGTGCGAGCGCGGCTGGGTTTGTTTTTGCAGGAGAAGAATTTAGTTTGCATCTGTTTAGAGGTGAGGACGGCCTCTAAGGCTCCTAATTTGTCTGTCTAATCTGAAAAAAGCCTGAGGAAACAAATGAAAGATATGGGAAATATATAAATTAAAGCATATTTAAATGACAAAATACGGACCTCTGAGCAGAATTGTACAAACCTTCATAGTTTAAACAATCTTACATGCACCCATACAAAAATTAATCGCTGTTAAATTGCTTTAATTTATGTATCATAGATTTTTTCCCACTAAACTCTGATTTTGTGTACTCGGTGAAACTCTTAGATCATCAGTTTTATAATTCCTTTTTCAGTACTCAATGTAGTACGAACCACCTGAGACGAATCAAATATTACAAATAAAAAACAAAACAATTTTTTTTTGTTCAGATCTTAAACACTGCATGGAAGGGATCTTAAGACGTTTAAAAATCGTTCAAAATTGGCCTTAAAGTATGAAGGGTTGTTTGAAACTGCCTATATTTTATAGCGAATTTTTAAACGATTACCTGTCTAAAAAAAGAGCTTTCTTAAGGAGTCATTATATTATTCGATTACATGGAGCGGTCTTGTTCAAAGCAAAAAAAAAGTAATATTGTAAGAAAACAAAATTTCGAAAATTTCGAGTTTATTCAATATAGTTTCTATAGCTTCTTGCTTCTAACGCACGTGGCTTCCCGGCACCCGTGCCTAGATTCTCTATCTTCTCTCTTACCCTTCAACGTCATTCTCGCTCTCTCGCACTCTATATTCCCACGCTATGCTAGAACTAAAACTTAGCAAAACATTACATCTAGCTAGCTTTTCAGGTTTTCGCTTTATTTCCAAAAACACGTTAAGATACGAACTGTATAACTACATTATTTATTATTATTAGTTATTTAAACTTGTATAGTCTGCCACACATTGGCTTAACTAGAACAATTAATGAACCAGGTGCAATGAACAAATCTTATTCTATAAATCGCAGACTTGACTCTAAATGCGTCAAGTGTCTCGTTGAAATTGATGTTCACATATATCTCATTAAAAGCTCCTGACATTGCTGAGCCTGGGTCATTTGAACCGTTATTAGTATTTCTGAAGTTAAGTCGTAAGAACTGGCGATGTCTAGTAGTAGGCCAATTAATACTGAAGTTCAGATTTGAGAAAATGGTTGGGGCGTCAATATACTTTATGATTTCCATTGAATAGAAGCTAATCCCGATACCATCTCAATCTTTTTGGGATTTTTTCATAAAAAGGGGATAGAATTTCAAGTTTTTTTTATAAAAAAAAACACTATAAATCCGTTAGATCCTCGTCTCAGATTCTTCCAGATCCGATTTCCAAATGTTTCCTCCATCCTCGATCCACGATTATCTATGCCCTGTTTCACTAATTATTCCATCGTTCACCCTGTTAACCTACATCATCCGACACCATCGCAGACGCAACATAATTTTTGACTTCCACTGAGACGCTAGGAACAGGGGGGAAAAAAACCTTCGAAAATGGAATGGAAAAATATACCCAACACACGATAAAAAGGAATGAGTGACGGCGTCAGACGGTCACAAAAGTATCAACCAGAAGAAAAAAACATTCACTTCATCCCACCCCAAATAAAAAAAACAAAAACGAAACGACACATGATTGATGAAATCTTCCGCCTGTCGCTGACAGTTATGAAATATATACCACCAGAGCAGCAGGGAGCGACCCACCGAGGGCTGATCAACATGAATGATGGCTGTACGACATGGTCACTTATTTGTCGCCCTCGCCCTCGGCAGGGGCACTAGCACGAACGGTCGACTTATCGGGCATATGTTCCAACAGGCCCCCGGGCTCGGTTGGTGTGGTGGAAATGAGCCAACATAAAATAAACCGCAACAAATTTTCCAAAGATGGATGGTTTTATGTTTTATGTTGCTACATTTTTCCTCACTTTTGTTTTCTGCTGTTGTTTGGCAGCTCCGAGTATCACGCTTTAATTACCGATCTCCGATACGTGGTACGTTGTGGCGAGGCGTGAAGAGGAGCGAAACACGTTTAATCACTCGCACGCTTCGACCACATCCTTCGAGCGAAACGATTCCAAACGACTTCATCCGGAGCGCAACTGATGGGAAGCGTAAACGCTTTACGACCACTCCGGCTGGACTACCCAGCCCAGCCCAGCCCATTCCGGAAGGGTGAAAAGATTTCACCAACCACTTGGCCACCAAACTCCGTGAGCCATTTGTTGCGGTTGGGAATGTTAATTTTATACCTTTCGACCATGGACCGTTCCCAGCGCGACCGCCTGCTTTGATCCTTCGGGTGGGAGCTAACGCGTTGTAAATCGGGCTGCGGTTTTCCTTCGGTCTGGGACGCGGGATGCGGTCTCTGCTCTGACCCCACGGGAGTGCTAGCGAACCGATAAAGAGATAAAGTGTTATACGAAGGGGGGGTTTTGCATGGTAATGAAAATGGTTTCCCGCAAAACAGCACCGGCCAGCCAGGCGATAAACGCCGGTAAACATGTGTTTTTCTCCTGTTTTTTCACTGTGGTTGGGTTCTATTATGTTATAGTGTTGTTTGTTTTAGTGTATTTCTGTTGCATGCATCGATTTGTATCGATCGGAATCAATTAGGTTGCATGGGATGATTTTTTTTGCATTTTAAAACGGTTTCAGCGTGCAATCAATGCTTTTAACGAGGTTGTTAACGATATGGCGTTTTTCAAAGAACACTTTCTTCAATGTTGAAATGCAGGGATAAAGTGGATCCAGTTGAACAGGGTTGTCTTCGTAGAGTCTTGCACAAGCACATCGCATAGTACAAGTGTAATGAGTTACAATCTCAACGGCATTGTTGCCTTTCTCCCTGACAAGATCGGACTATTCGATAACTAGTTTGATAGACGAGAGTTTCCTAGGTATAAATCACTTTATAGCTTGCATTTGACAGTAATTTGACTTTAAATAAACTAAAGTGGCGCTAGGGTTTCCTATACTCACATGACCCTGTTCTAATTTCAGACATCATAGCCGTGTTCGAGAGAAAAGGTGTCCAAGAGGACTTATGTCCCTGATGATGTGGAAATGCTAGCTTGATGACTTAAACCTTGATGGATTCGAGTTCGGTGACTCGCAAAGCTCTTCTATGGGCGGGTCATGTTAGTAGAATGACACCGGACGACCAAGTCCGTGAAGTCATCCACTTGGAAAGAGAAGTCTTGGAAAAACCCAGACTGAGATGGACAGATGGCGTTGAAGACGGATGTAGCGCACGATAAACAAGCAACAATAATTTTGAGATTTGTCTCACTGCTGCTGTAAATTGCAAGAAAATTTTGGCATATAGCGTCCAAAACTTATTTGAAAAGCCCAAACTCTGATATAAAACTATAATATCCATCAAAATTTAATACAAAATTGAGTTGGTACCAATAACATTATAACATTATAAACAAAAACTCGCTCAATGGCGAAGGAAATAGCATCTGGGGAGGATTCTTCTATAGGAATGTGAGAAATATGGCATGAGTCATTAAGGTTTGATTAACCGTACCACTAAATATAGCTCTAACCAATTAATGTACATCTTAAATGTCAATTCCGCTATACATTATACCCTAATACGGCAGCGGTTCATCAGCCTTCCTCTCACGAGACAAATCGCCGTGACAAATGAGAGTTCTACTTAGTGCAAAATTAACTGCCTTTTCCTTACTCTCATCGATGATAAACGCCCTGTTATTTCTGCACCCTTCACTATCTTTCGGCGTGCTGCTGAACTTCCTTGTGGTCTTTGGCCCTGCCCCGGAACGGAACGGTTGCTGGCAGTTTATTGTGCGGAAGGATTTTCCGGCCCATCATCGTACCTTAACGCACACATCTCGGCACACGCATCCGGATCCGGCCGAGGGAAAACACCACGCACCAAGCGCCACATGCTCAAGTGCCCGCAAAGCCCCGCAATAATTTCTTTATTTTTATTCGCTAGAACATATTCATTGCGTTATAAATACCAATTTACGCTAAATAAATATTTCGTTTTATTGCCGGCTGCGGGAGTGCGGGAGCGACAGTGAACGACCTTTTGCGCGAGCGAGCGGTCGTCGCCGCCGTCTCAGACACGAACCTTTAAGGAACGCGCCATCATTATTCCCACGTGCCCGACGACGATGGCGGCGGTGGCTGGGGGTCCATCATCCTGGGGACCGAAGATGATGGGAAAAGTCATCCCGCACGCGGGAACACATTAAAGCCAAACGAAAGGGCACCCGGGCAGACGACGGTGCTGGGCTGGGATGTCGGGGGGGAATGGCACGTGAGAAGACATTCAGCCGCAAGGGGGGCATTTGGCGGAACACACCCCGGGACGATCGGTTTAAGGTGAGCCGTGCAGCGAATGAAGCGTACATTCCATGCGGTGGCTGAGGGTTTCATAATACGCCACGGACGGGAATGGGTACTGCACGGTAATGTTAGGTTGGCAAATGGCAAATATTTCAACCAACACCATTGTGTGAATCAAGAAAATGGTTTCTGGTGTGGGGCTGCATAAAAACGCATTTTCTTATCATTCACACAATTTGTTTTGCGGGGTATGTGTTATGGAAAACATAGGAACTTTAATTAGTAATAAAATATAAATAAACATACAAAAGGTTCTGAAAAATCATTTAAATTGTATGGCAAATGTAGCGATATATCATGTGAATTAAAATAAAAAATTCTAATCTAGGATTTTCTTTAAAGTTTCATAAAATTCTAAACATAAGTTCTTATTTTGATGATAATATCACTAACAAAATCATCCAAATGCTTTAATGATAAAACGCTTATGAGTTTTTAAAAATATTAATATGTTCGTTATTGACTGGCATCATAACATAAAACTAAGATTTGTTTCTATTTTAATCCACTATTCCCTTTTCGTATGATCTACACCTCCTTCAGCGCAAAATGAGAAGGTTCAAAAATCATACAACAATATACTAATTCTATGTTTTGTAAATTCCAGATGAACCAGCTCCAAAGAGAGCAAGTAACATTGAGCATAGTTTCAGAGATTTCAATAGACTACCCGAATTTATTATTTGGATTTGAGTTAATTTCTTCAATTCATAGCCTTTCCATAGTGTAGATTAAACATTCAGATAACTCATGTTAAATATTAACCTTTTCGATATATTCCCAGTTGAAAATACATTTCTAAAGGATTTAATAGTGTATGAATCAGTATTTTGAAATTCAAAACTGTTATACTGACAAAATTAAAATATATGTATTTCTCATTGTATTTTCAACGCTATATGAACTGGTTTTTGCGCTATACCTATTTGTGCTAAAAGCGTTTATTTTGACTACTAATTTTTAATCTTTCAAACTAATCTTTTAACTTTCATAATATTTTTTTTTCTTTTTTTGTTTTTATATTTCCTTATGTTTTATTAATGTCAATCCACAAACATTTTCCATGTTTATAAAACATCTTTATCTAATGCATATAATACGGCTGAAATGAGGCCAAGTTCTGCAATTAGTTAAACTGAAATAATGTTAAACACATCCCCAGTTCATTTGTGTTGTTCATCAGTATTTAATCATCGTTAGGATATCGTTTCCACTTCCTGCATGTAATGCAATATCGCTTATGCAAATTGTATTATTTTCAGTTAAAGCAATTACTTATGCGTTGCAATAAATAATTGATAAAAACAAAGCTGCACTCCATAAAACTTCATCTCAATTATTCAAACAATCTTCCGGAAGCTGATGCATTTGCACACGGCTGCATTTCAGCCACGATCAATGCGTTACACGAAACGCATTCGGGAGCATATGAATATGCAGTATCGGCACTGCCCTCTGCTGGCTAAAGGTGAGTACAGTTAATCTGTGAACCTAAGCACAACCTTTGACACAGCGGTAAAACAGTTGCGGACTGACCCCAACGGAGGTGATTTATAGATAATTACGAATGCTTGCTTTATTTATTGTACGAATCAGCTTAAATATCGTGCGTTTTTTTTTCACGCACATTTTTGCAAGTGATGAGGTCAGGATTTTCCATCCACCCCGGCACACCTCCGGGGCTCGGGTTTCCCACAAACAAGCACTGATGCCGACATCCCGTGCCACACATCAATTCAACCATGAAATTATTATATTTCTCTAACAACACCCGGCGCTTCGGTTGCAGCCTCCGTTCTACCCACCATGGATAAAGCTTCCACCGTGCGCTCTCGATAATTTTAATGATTTATGGATTAATTTAATTTCGCCCGCGTGAATCACTCACTGCCCACGCGCCTCTCGGAGGGAGGCACCCTATCCTCACCAAAAACAAAAAACAAAGAGTGCAAATTGAAAATCACTACCACGAATCAGAGCGCGACGGGCACCGGGATGGAAATGAACGCCTGTTCCACCGTCCGCGGTCCTGTCAAACGGTGAACCGGATCAGCCCGTTTCAGGCCCATCAATGGGCCATCAACAGGCACGGGTGGAACACTGAATCCCGCAGCCAGCTGCGTCCCGGATCGACCGGGGTGAAACCCAAACTGTGTCATATATTTTCATCCGATCAGCAGCCTCCCCACGCTGGCGTGAGCCCATTTTTACATTAATTTATGAAATTCGAATGAATAATTTATGCACCGATGCGACCCGGTGGCCGGTCGATGCTGGGCGAGTATTTAATTTAATGCCAATAGTGATAGTGCACCCGGAGGCAGCTGAGCCAGTGATTAAACTACGTGCCGGTGTACGGGAAGCGACGTGGTTACTTCATTACAATGCCTAAAATTTCACACGTGACGCGAGGGGTGCGTTGTTGTTTCGCGTTTCGATTTGAATATTAAGCATTCAAATCACCTAATCGTAATGAGAATTTAACCTTTTTTAATTTGCGGGCGTAATGGGTTACTAGATCGAAAAGCGGCTTGATGGCAAATCGACAAAATGCATAGTTGCGCTACAAATATCAATAAAGGTACTTGGAAATGCATTCATGGATGAGACAACAACAGAGTCGTTTCATTTTTAGTTTCGGGAGTATTGCTACCCTGTCATTTTTGTTTTGTTGTTGAATCCAAGCACTTGACTTTTGTACACTTTTCTTTAAGGGAAGAGCTGGTCATATTGGTTTATATAATTAATTTTAATAATTTATTTTATTAGCATTTTTATCAATTCTTCCAAAAGTACCCAGAGTTACGTGAATTCGTCCAACTCAACAATGAATTCCTTCCACTCATTCATGCCATTTTCCACGCACGGTTTCTCCTTTCTGTTTAACGTGTCAGATTGAATACTTCCAACGAAGGAATTGTATCGACTTCGATCTTTGAGCTACACACCGATCGATCTACAGGTCGATCTTTGAACTACACATAATAACCATTTCAAGAGTGTGTGGCACGATTACAAGATTGGCTGAAATGAATTCATGTGACTCTGGAAACTGTTCAAGAATGGATGAGAGATGCTGTCCGCCTTTTTTTAATACTATAAAATGAAAACTACAAGAGATATTTTCATTTTTTTATTTGAAAGCTCAATCCTTCCGCTTAAGGATGGAAAACAAGTTCAGCCATATGGCTGCCCCGGCTAGCCATGCAGTATCCAATACGATCGGTCCAATTTTTGATTACTTTTTTTAACTGTGTGTAGCTCTTTCTCGGCTATGGTATCGCGAATGTTGTTCTTCAAAGCTTCGAAAGTTTGTGGTTTGTTGACGTACCATTGGTCTTTAACGGCTCCCCACAAATAATAATCCAAAGGTGTCAAATCGCAGCTCCTTGGTCAAACGATATCAGAATTTCGACTTATGATTCGGTCTTCAAAAACAGTGCGCAAAAGATCGAATGTCCCATTGGCTGTGTGGCACGTAGCCTGCTGACACCAAATGTCTCCAAGGTCCTCATCTTCAATTGATTGACCGTTAAAGACCAATGTTACGTCAACAAGCCACAAACTATCGAAGCTTTGAAGAACAACATTGAGTCTTAAAAAAAAAGATTTATCGTAAATCTGGCTGTAAATCCGAAATTCCACTCATCGATGATCTTGTTAGCAAGGGGCTCACTGTAAATCCAAGAATATATGAGCAGCTATGTTTCAGCAGAGATGTTTGCAAAGATTTTGCAAACAAATTAATGGATAAGGACAGGGAAATCTTAATGTTTGTTTTGAATATATTAATAATTTCCATTAAATAATAAGTATATAAAATATTTTGCTGAAAATTTGCCTAAATTGTGAGCAATATTATACGAAAATCTTTAGAAGACGAAATTCGTTCTCAATTTATATTTCAAAAGTGAAACCACTAAGAGGACTTGAACTAAGCCAAAATCAAGCCTCGTACCGACCAAGCACATGCCCGCGTAGACTAGCAGTATGCTCTCACCCATCCCGGGTCAAATCAATATAAATCAGTATAATCCCACTTCCATCCGTCAAATCGCCTTAGCCGATCTCTTCCGCGGGCAGATACGTACGGTGCAGCGTTAAACACACCCGATCAATTCATTAAATCATTAAAATTAAGCTCCCTCTCCTCGCTCACCCGATCTTTCCCGGTGCCGATAAAATCATCAATCATCCGATGCGCCCACCGCACTCCGCCACCGGGCATCGGGAGGCCGCTGACCTGGATTTTAGTTGACGGATTCCTTTAATTCCGCATTTGTTTCCTTTTTCCTCCAGAGCACTTCGCCGCGACGTGCCGCTAATGAGAAAACTTTTAATTAGCTGATTAATATTTAGGAAGAGCCCGGAAAGAGTCGGGTAAATTTGTCGCTAAATTATCGCGACTGCTGAGTGCCTAATGTGATCTAGGAGATAGAAAAAAGTGCAAGTACAGAATCGGAAAAGACAAGACAATCATACAAATATCAAGGTCAATGTTTCGTTTTCCGCATAATTCAAAGAATGTTTACTCAAATCGTCCAATCAAAGCGTGCGTTGCTTGTCAGAGATCATTCTCTGTCACATTTTGTTTACATCTCAGTAGGTCATTAGACCAGTGTGACCTTTCGAACCATTCTAGTGGCATTCCACGGCTATTAGGGTGCAACAATGTTGAATCGCGTCATCGTCCCAAACAAGCGGCTGATTAACCACATCGAGCGCGCGTTTAATTAGGAGTTCCCGCCAACAGAAGAGTTCACGCCTTCATCCACAACTAACGAAGTGCTCTGTTTACAGTCAACACGTCCGCTTCTACATCCTCTTAATCTGTCGTTGAGCGGCGGGCCCCGTAGGCCATTGTTTTTCTTGCCCTTTCCCAGCGCCAGCCCGCGGTCCGTCCGCACTCCACATGTCGGCCACCTGTTCAACCCGTCCCCGGTCCCGAGCAACACCTCCGTGAAGCGGAACGCGACGCGCCACTATCGGTTAATGTCGACGCCCTTCAACTGCACAACGAATCCCATCCATCCATCCATCCATTCGGGTCTGCCTTCGGGTTCGGTAAGCCATTTTTCCTTCCCAATAGTCACCGCCAGCAGCGATCTAAATCAACGTCGCGGTGCTAATTAATCACGCCGGAGATTAAATATCTACATGTCACCGTGACAGCGTCGCCACAAACGGCCATCGCACGCAAACGGGACTGAGGCCGAACAATTCGAGCAGTAAAGTAGAAGGAAATAAAACCGACCCATATTACGCCATAAAACCTCCACGCCACGCTTACCCGGGGCGCAAAACCGTGCAATAGTATCTGCCGCCGGTTAACTATTTTTAAACTAATGGGGTACTTATTTTTAGATTGGTTTTTAATTTAATTACCACTCGCAGGATATGGTCCGAGCGTCCGTGCACGCTGCTGCTATGTGGCTCGACCGTTTGTAATCAGTTGTTTCGAACCCAGAAGGCGGTGGAAGGTTTGTAATGTTTTCTTCTTCACTTCATCTTCTTCTACGCCATGGCATGAGCAGGTTTACTTTCCCGCTGCAACCTGGTGCAAAACATGGCTTGCCACCCAAAACCGATTTTTCTGTACCATTCCCCCTGTACCTACAAGGAAGGCTATCAAACAAACCACGAATTTGTACATTTCAGCACCAACAGATTCTTCCGGAGGTGCATGCCGAACGAACAAACGGTCGCCACCGTATGCTTTCGATGGCGGAAAATTGAACACATGTTCGTGCGGTTTCTTCCATTCCGCGGCGCGATTTATCTTCGGTACTATAAATTTTTGGCGAGCTTTTCAATCGGTGCTGCACCGTGAGTGCGTTCTTTTTTCCCCGGAATCGTAACTGGGAAACATTTCTTGCCGGGCAAAGGCTTCGATAAATTCGGTGTGGAATGTATTTACCTGCGACCGTTGATCTTGTGCACTATAAACAAGGTTGGCTGATTATCTTCGACCGGAATGGTGCGTGTTTTCTAGCCACGACCGACTCGTTCTTGGTACGAAATATATTTCTCTATGTTTAATTTAAGCGATATTCTACAGTGTAAAATCTGCTAGTTCCTCTAGATAAATCGTGCTGCGTTAGTAAAGTACGATCGTGCATTACTAATTATTGTGTGATAGTATGATTCACAAACTTCTGAAGCAAATGTTTTATAAGCACCTGATGTTAGTGATCAGTTTATTCAGTATTTAATTTCTTGGAATAACCCCTTTTATTGAGAACATATTGAACACTAACGGATAGAAAGATTTGACAGAAATTAAGCTCCGCTTATGCTAAGTTGTTAGTCTATGATACGAAGTTGAAGTCGTCAACCGAAGTCGAAGTCCGCAACCTTTTGATCAAAGCCATTGATATTAAAATACAACGTGGTCCTTAACTGATGTGTCTTCCGACTTTCACTTTCTACTACCCATAGTACAAATAGTATTTTATATAATTTGAGTTTCATTAGACATCGCAATAATAAACAAAATCTCAAGAATGCAATGTCCCCCTTTTATTAAAACACATGATATTCAAGAAGACAACACTTCAACACCAAGAAAAAGCGGTCCGTAACATAAATTGCGTTCTTAATTCTTATACTTCTTTGCTGACTATAAATCAAGTTCAAGTACTTATAGAAACTATGACATCCAACTGTGTCTAATATCTAAAAATGACTTAGATTTAGCATAGTTTCCTGTTGAAAAATAGTGTTGAAATTCGTCGTGAAAATCTGCTGAAAGTATAAGAATGTAAAAGTCGAAGTATAAGTATTGGTAATAATCAAACACAAAAAAGAATCACTATAAAATCAGAACCAGCGATAAAAAAAATCATAGTTGTAGTGTAGTTTAGCAGTGTTAGCGCCGATCTTCAGACGAAAAGACCGGTACAAACATGTCATTCACCAGACTCGTCAATCAGTGTGAATAGTTTAATTTGGGCCTTTATGTTATCCATTTTACACACACTATTTCCAATTTTTCCCCGTGTAGCATTGATGCTACCTTGACGAACTGTTTCGTATACTTTGTTTCTGCTGTATTGTTGCAGGACAATTGTATGTTTTCGTGTATTTTTTCTCTTTCTTATCATTTATTAACGGCTTTTTGTCCTTTACTTCCTGTTGCTCTCTTGTGTGTATACGAAATGGTTATGTTTTTTATACATTCTTCGTTAACCAATATTTTAAAAATAGTGTAACTCTTTAGGTAGATGTGTTGAGAGAGCAAAAAGACATCAAACAATCGGTGACATTGTAACTCAAGCTTTGCAATGCAACTTATGCCACTTGGAGCAAACAAAAAAAAACACTACGCTACAACATTCGTCGCATTATTTATGGCCCCATTTGCGAAGGGAAAGATACGCTAATAAACTCCTCATCACGATTTACGTAACAATCGCCGGTGACAGATCTTGCCGGCGCGCCCCATCAACCACTAGCTCATTTGCAGAGAACCGAAGAACCCGCCCGCGGCATTGATTAAACACGGCGCACAGAAAACTTTCAGTTCAAAAGTTTGATCGAACCACCCCAAAAGGAAGGCAGCCTACTAAGTTACGATGTCGGTTCGCATTCCATTTGACAGTGATTTGCCTGTTTCGCCACTTGTCATTAGCTCCCTCGTCCGTTAATGGGAGCGTGGCCGACCTGGTGAGCGAAGAACTGAAACCGAAACTGTGACAAATATGCTGTAGGAATAAAAATGTGAATGTTAATGGATTCAAAACTAAGAATCAGAAGCCTCCCTCCCTGCCTGTGTCTATTCCAGCGCATAATTTAATTACCACCAGACATGCATACAAAGTTTCTCCCCCAAAGTTGCCCAAACACGAAAAACTGGTCATGCTACCGCCGGCGAAGGGTGCCATGGTACTGCATGGTAACATTTACATTAAAACACATTTTCCACTTTATCGCCAAACATTTTAACCGGTACGATTTGAGCCGCCAGAAAGAGGAAGCACGACACGATTAAAATCCCATCGGAACGGATGAGTCGGTTTCTATTTTATTTTTTTTATATTTTTCTTCGCCAAGAAACTTTATCTGCTGTGAAACCGGGCTGCATCGGGTTGACTTCAAAAATTTGTAACGATAAAAGCATATTTTCGTACATTTTTTGTTATGCTTGTAATCTAGAAAGACGGTTTCGCTTAAACGTTGTACTGTCTGCGTGCCGTCTTGCTTGGAAGGAGGAAGTTGTTGATTTTAGTGCACTTATCATTTTTTTCTCATCATATCTTTAGCTGTTCATTTAGCCAGCTCCGTTCCAAGCCAGCACTCTTTCCCCCATGCGCGGCACCGTATCAATTACAGTTGTTTTATGGATGTTGTTTTGCGATAGTATCGTCCTGCACAATGGGCGAAACTTATGAAAATGGTCGGTGTAAAATGAAGGTACTCAGCAGCCGTATGTCGGCAGTCGTCAGACATTAAGGCTCTCGATTGTCTATGCATGAAGCCGAAAATCGACCTGGTGTATTACTTCTTTTCTGTGTGATCATTAATGAACTCAAAGTTGCTGACTTCACTTACCTGATTATAATTTAACACAATAGGATTTGTTATCTTACACACTGCAGACACATTTTTCTACCTATAATAGCATCCCAATGCTCCTGCACCAATCCGAAAAACGGATCAGAGAGATCTTTGACAGGAACATTCATCACGACACTGATGAATGAAGAAAATAGTAAAAAGTTTCCTTGGAGAGCACGAAAATAGCACCCAAACTTCCAAGAAAAGGTTTCCCAGGTTTTCGATTTTCACCTGGTAGCATCGTCTCCAAAGGCAGGATCTAAGCCATTTGATCAAAGCGTAATAGAATCCGTGACAGGCAAATTTGAAAAGAAGTATGCAGCGTATGACACGATCTAGTGCTTAATATTTTTTGAAGCTGGGTTCTTATACGCTTCAACAGAAAATATCATATTCTAGCTTGAGACGAACCCGATAAAACTTGCAAATAAGATACGTTGAGTAGAAATTTCATAAAACGTACATTACTTTTGCAAAAAATATGCTCAAAATGCCTTCTCTTGAAATTGGGTTCAAATGTTCTTTCGATAGGAAAGCATACTTTCTAGAGATGTATGTAAGTTAAAGCGTTAGTACAATATAAAAATTAAATGTAAATTAAATTTGCTGAAGCAGTGTCTTGATAGAGAGTCTCTTAGCACCTCAAAGAAAAATTTGCAATATTAATGATAACGTTAATTAATCTTCTCCTCAATTCTTGCCCACAGTGCGCACCGTACTCATTTTGCTGCCAGCAACGGCAAGTTCCCGGTTGCCGCGTTCTGACAGGGAACGAGCAGCAGAATGCTTCTTGCCCTCTTTCCACCCACCGATAGCATATTATAAGTTTATTATTATCGTAATATTGGTAATCTTAATCATGACTCCCCAACGCCCGGCCCTAATTTGACGCCACGAACTGCTCGTCCGACGTTGGCTGGAACGCGGTGTACCCGGTCCGTGAGCCGGTTAAACGGACATGTTTTACAAAGTTCCTACCTCCGGTGGCAACCAAGCGCCACGGTGCAAATAACATGTCCGCCACTGGAACAGCGATAGTTTGGGCGAAAGTTTTGCTGCAATGCTTCCAACCCAACCGCGATTGCGCCCGTTTGGCGGTGCAAGTGGAAATGTTGCTACCAGAACGTTTCGCCACAGTTGACCTCGACGTTACGTTGTTCGTTGTACTTGCCCATTTTCTGTACCAGAGTTAAAATCGCTCTGATTGATAGTCAGGTTCCGGTTAGCAGCCTGTACAACCCTTCCCCGAAGACGATTATTTATAAATTCACTAAACTATTGCATAAGGAAGGGCAACGAGCAGGCGGACCAGCTTATAAAGCAGTGCCGAAGTCAAGTTAATAGAACATCTTGGAGTTTTTTTTTTTTTTCACTGTCACGATTAAAACTTCATCAGACATCCTATCAGATTGTACGTGGCGAAGCTATTTTATCTACATTTTTAGCGGCAGAAAGTTTTACTACCGTCGTCAGTACGGTGGAATGAAACAGTGGTCTAGCGTAAGGATACCGATTGTTAAAAATGTCGGGAATGAGTCTGTTTCAATCGATTAGAGAAAAACGTCGTCGTACCTCCAGTAATCCGAGATTTATTTTTCCATAGTGTTTAGTTTTAAGGGTGATTAGTGAATAACATTTAAAAAAACAAAGAAAACGCGTAAAATGTTTTTTTTTATGCGCAGGATACTTAATTCTTAATCATCGATAGTTGCCGAACTTTTACCCCCTGTTGCGCCTGTTGTCCCTAAGAATGCTATAAAACATTATTTTATCACACCATACCATGTAAATAATCTTTGCTTGAATCCCAAAGATGTGTATTTCACTCCATGTACTCGGAAGAAAGTAAGTAATTTTGAAGTATTTAGTATAACTTCATAACAAAATAGAATATAGTTCCTTTACCACACAAAACGTTAAAAACCCGTTGCGAGCCGTTCGTGGAACGTTGAAAATTTTCCCGCATCACAACGTAAACAATGACAATCGCGCAGCTGTCAAACGCGCCAGCGCTTCGGTGCGTTTATAACCCCCACGTCGACGGGCAACGCATTGAGCTTGTAGGTCTATTTTCCACGCACATGAGCGGACCGGTACGGGACACGCTTGCAAAGATCATCCCAAATTTCGGACCAACTTCCGGATTGCCACTTATCCCGTAATTGGTGTCCTTTCGGCTTCCAATAAGCTGGCGGTCTAAAGCGAAACCTTGCAACACTCGAACCCGAGGGATGTAAACGCGTGACCAGCCAACGCCACCACCACATCGCAGTCAGCAAACCACAGCAGCAGCAGCAGCGGCAGCGTACCTGGTTGGTCGTGACAACCAATTGGTCAGCGATAGGTGAGCCAATCATTGCAGGCATCGGTTTCTATTGGTACTGGCGCTGGTGTTCGATTGGGCTGCAAGGACGTGTCGAGGTGCTGGGAAAGAAAAGCACTCCGCGAGTGCGGGAGTGAAAGAGAAAGTGCGAGCGGTCCTGTGTGTTGTGTGGCTGTGAGCGCTTCCGGACAACGACAACAAACTTCCGGTCCGACAAGCGACTCTCCGTGTAGAAACCCAAACTCGACGGGTAAAGCCTGCTGCGCTTGTGTTCCGAGCAAAAGCTGACGTATCACGCAGCACCATAGAAAGAGAGCGGCAGTGTGCTGGAAACTGTTAGCCCTCTTCCACTGTTGTTGTTTTGTTGCGTGTGAACTAGTGAGTGTGTTTTGTTCTTGCTGAAAAGTCGACAGCAGCAGCGGACTGATCACCACCGCGATCTTCATCCTGATTCGCGCACAACCGCGACGGCGCTATTCGCTAAGGTCGGATAGATGAGCGATTGGATAAAAATAGTAGCGAATCCGAGCGACGACACCACCGTGTTTTTCCCGTGGTTCGGGATAGTGAGGGCTGCGTGAATGCTAGCGTTCTGTCCGAGCCGCCTGCTCACCGGCACTGAGGCAATGGAAGCGCCAAAGCAGACGTCCCTGGTGGCAGACACTACCACGGCAGCAATGAAGAGTGCAGTGTCTACAGTCAGCACCAGCAGCAGCTCAGTGCGAGCAACGCCACAACAAAGCACAGCAGGAACTGGTGGCGGCGGCAGCAAGAAGCAGAAGCTAACCGAGACCCAGATCAACCTCCAGCGGTTCTGGCCCACGGTCATGAGCGAAATACAGCTGATCGATAGCGTCGACACGTGCTACCATCAGCTGCCACTCGCCCGCATCAAGAAGATCATGAAGCTGGACGAGGACGTGCAGATGATTTCGTCCGAGGCGCCGATGCTGTTCGAGAAGGCGATCGATATCTTCATCCGGGAGTTGACGCTCCGCGCCTGGCATCAAACCGAGCATTGCAAGCGGCGGACACTGCAGCGCAGCGACATCGCGACGGCGATCACCAATTACGATCAGTTCGACTTCCTCATCGACATCGTACCGCGGGACGAGTTCAAGAAGGAGACGTACGATGATAAACCGGTCACCAGTGCGGCGGACGGAACTGCCAACGAAGAAATACAGTACATCCTGCAGTTGGACCAGCAGCAGCTGTCGTAACACACACGGGTAAGGGGTGCCGGAACTGACCGCGGTACATAGCATAAGCCTTAGAAATGAATTTCCCTTCGAAATTTCAATACTTCTTTCATAGTTTAGTTTTCTTGTTTTTTTTAAGTTCTTGTCCGTTTAATACACAAATTGCATACCTTCTCACTGGCTATGCAAATTTGGGATAAACGCCCAAAGGGTATGCAATCTGCATAGCGTGTTATTTACACTCTTCCGTCATTACTTGAACGCACATTTCCGGGCAGAACTGTTTTGATATTTGAACATTTAACATGAACAGAAGTCTGTTTGATATGTTTCAGATATCAAGTATAATTATAGTATAGTTTTTTTTGGTCAAACTACTACAAAATGCTGTCGTAGGTAAACTATTATCGTACTTAATCGAATTGAGTGGCTTTGACGGGTGGTGGAATTTTCAACTCCTGAACGCTACTTGACATTTCTCCCACACAAGGTAGCTTGATGCTCGATTTAAGCGAAACCAAAGAGGAATAGGACGAACGCTGTTCAAAGAACCACGACACGATTGATGTTCAACGATAGAGTGATACAGTTTGATACACCGTGCAAGGGAGCATTTTTACTGAATAACCCAACCAATCAAGTTTAACGTTTTCACCCTAAAGGTAATGATAGACGTTAAATTCAGGTGTTGATAGCAATCTAACAAGTAATTCTTTTGGTAAATGGAAAAGGTTCTGCTCTTTGGCGATCTTTGTAATAGTTTCTGGAAGATTTTCCAGCATTTAACGTTAAACAAACAAGAGACAAACAACGAAACATACATTTGTGAAAGCGATAAAGGAAGAGGTGCTAAAAGAGGTCTCAGAGCTTTTTTATTATATTTTAAGTCTGGAATGTGTCTAGCGGAAAAAAAACAATAGTTTCTTGCAAATAAACTAACAATAAAGTTTATTCAAGAGATGTCCATGTGTCTTAGAAGAATGAGCTGGAACATTGTATTACATTTTTCAATGAAACGCGTCCTAATGTTCAATCTGCGAAGGAAACAGGAAATCAAGAGCAAAATATTAAGTCATAGTACTATGATTTTTTCCCCACCTTTATCGTGATGCTAAAATATATCGTGAACATTTCCAAACCCTCAGCACATTTCTGAAAATTGTGTTTACAATTAGTTTTTCAATCGCTTCTTGTGAAGGCTAATTTTAATTTCAGTAAAAAGAGTTTCAAATAACTATAGGAATTCAATTCGCGAGAGTTTCATAAGAGTTTAAGAATAGAGTGTCTTTTGTATGTGTTAATTAAATTGTTTTACACAATTTTAATCAATTAATTAAATTGTGTAGGTATGACAACATCAAATAGAGTTTCTTAGTTTCTTAGCCATTAATAAAAAGATCAATTGTGAATTGTTTCATATCGTGCCGATAATCTTCATAATAATAAAGATATGTTATTTTTTAATGTTTGTATACAGAAGTGTAAAGAGTAATTTATGGCATGACTCCATCAGTTCAATTAAATAAATAAATCAAAACCAAGAGGACGTGTTTTTATTTCGCTACAATTTATATGTTTTTCATCAACATAAACTATTTTTTATTATTCACATCTACTGATTTCGTACACAGTCTGTTCCCAAGATACGCTACATGCGGGTTCTGCTTCAAATAAACTCCCATTAGTTTTTTTCGCCTTAGGGTCTTAACAACGGTTAATCCTTCGCTATGGTTAAAGTACTTCAGAAAGGCCGTATCATCATTTTTGCAGACTTTAAAGAGTAGTTGAATCCTCGGAAGCTGTTCCAAACAATGCCTCTCAGCTTGGTTCGCAGTCCTGGTGTTATATAGATTCCATTCAAGTTCCTAGTAAATATAAAATGCAATTAACAAATACAGCAGAACCTGTACCATGTGGTACTTACATGCTGTAGCACGAATAGTACCATCCACCGCTACTGTAGAGTTTTGCACAGTGGTCATCATCATTCTTGTCGTAGGTGGCAAATTTTTGTTTATCATGAATTCTCAACGCGTCGCCAGCATTTCCACGATAGTTTCCCAGTGATTTGATCTTGTAGCTCTCCGCTTCGCTACCGAGCATGAAGTTATCGTACTTTGCGTACGCGATCACACCTTCGAAGTCCTCCAACACGACCAACAGCTCATGCCGGCCGGAGTCCAACAGGAACTTCACCTTCTCCAGCCCCAGCCAGTGTTCGCCGCGAACATCACCGAACCCGTCTCTGTATTCCGCCCAGCTCCGATTGAAGTGGACCGAACCATCGAACCTTCGCTGGAACACGGTCCAGTTGCCTCCGAAGCCATGGTTATGCGAACCATCGCGGAACACGTTGAACGTATAATTAATGTTTTTATAGTCCGTTACGTTCGCCACATACACTCCAGAGCTCGTTTTCGTGACCATACGACTGACTTTCGCTAGTGTTGCTTGGCATTCATTGAAGTTTTCCGTCATCTGGCTAGTAATGCGCTCCTCGAACGTTTTCATATAGGTGGTCAACAATTCAAATCCAAACCCCGAACTGGTCACACTGATTGCTGTTACCTCTTGCTGGACGGTTATTAACACACCGATAATCACTGTAAACTTCAACAGGTGCATTGAATTCATTGTTGCTTGCGCTAGGACTGAACCGTTATGCTAAACGTCTGGAAGTTGAAATGCCACTGATGTGGCACTATTCTGAACACACACTTTTTATCTCTACTCACAATAGCTCTGAGCTCTGAGCTTCTGGTGGCCATGATAGGCGTTGGTTTTTCCACTCACGAGTGCAAGATTAGTTCTTTGCATAGAAACCCGCTACTGTAGACTCGTCGGCTCCTCACAGCGCACTATACCTCCTACACTGGTGAAGCCTCGTCTGAATCATTGGAATACATTCAAAGACCGACATTCTTCTGATAGTGTAAGCTATTCTGCCAACGAAACAAATTCACTTCTGAACGTTTGTTTTGTTTTGACTCATGCTAGCTACAGCCTAATTATTCACACTAGAATTGAGCGTTTTGGTTATATCAAATTCAAGTTCTTCAAATTCACTAGGCCTGCCGTCACGTTTGCAATCGATGGTCAAATTTTAACACGACCGTACGGGTTGGGTTTGTTGCTAGTGTTTTCCTTTGGTATCTCTCGCTTACAATCGCTTCCATCAACTCGTCCCATCTCACACGCCTCTTCTCGATCAGTTCCAAATTAAGGGTGACTATTACAATGCCTAGTTGCAGTCTTTTAGTCAAGCCAATGACTTCAAAATTGGTTATAAATTTTACTAGATGTTTGGATATCTTTTAAGCAGGCGTTCTACAAGCGGGTGTGTTTGTCAGAACCAAGTAGTATAATATAAGGGTTTAGTATCCTTAACGTTAAGTATAGTATAAAACAAGCGCGGTCAACACAACCGCTATACTATGTATTATTATAATGTTGTGAATGCCAGTAGTACTATTGGTTTTACTCTTTTTGTCCGATTCAATAGCTTTAATAGTGCGCATTTATGGTGCGGTATTTGGAATTTCAATACTTTCTCGCATAAGAAAAGTGGGGTAGTTTAATTTGGTCAAATCTCACCACCCACCCGGCTCCACACAGCCCGGAAGGTCGGTTTGATGCAGCGATAAACCGACCAAGACGGTGCGCGTCTTCATAGCTCCAGTGTCGCCGCCAACAGCCATTCTCCATTAGAATTAGGTCCGGTGTTGATGAAGATAAATTACCCTCCCACAGTGAGCCGTCTTCCCAGCGGGTGAAGCTGACGTCCCGCTGGCGCGGTGCGTCGTCCTGCTCATCGCACCGTGCCCGTCGTGGCTCTTTAGTTCTTTTTTATGTTTTAAATATAGATTAAATTTCCTCCCCGTCCAGCGGGATGCCTTCCGGGAGGCACGCACAAACGCACGGCACACACACACACGCCACCCGAGCTGCAGATGCAAAGAAGTCCTTCCGTCTGCGTACGACGTCACGATAATCTTCGTACCCGGCTGGCCCGGGTTGGAATAAAAGCGACACGTTGGCGTATCAAACACCGGAACCCCAGCAGTGGGGCTGGGGTGGATTAGGTGGCCGGTGCCTTCCGAGGGGAGCTTAACGTCACTGATTTACCACCGCAAGCTCTCTGGGCTTTGCGCGACGGCGTGCTGGCGTGATAGATCCTTGCCCTCCACTCGCACACTAATCCACTTTCAATTTGTCCGCATTTGACAAGTTCTGGCCGCTGGCGCTGGTAAATCTTCGCCACTGGTGGTCGTGGTCGCTGGGTTTGTCCGCTGATGGGACAAACATCCGAGCGCTGCCCGTCGGGGTGTGTGCTGCACAAACTGGGGAAGTGGGTTGTCATCTGGCCACGCGCGAAACGTAAATGTCCTGCGTCATCCGTGCCATTACCGCTGGGGTATGGGGGTGATGGCGAATTTTCCATTAAATCCCATCATTGTCGTGGTTCGTGCCATCAAACCTAATAGAGCGGTAGGCACACATGATGAAAGTGGTGGCGTACTAGATTTGTTTTTTTTTCGCATCCGTTGCCGCGTAGGCATTTTTGATCGTGCAATCATGAGTTTGATATACATATATCGCTTGGTTCTTTGTTAATGTTCTTAGATGTCTAAACTTCCTTTTACATTTCAGATCCATTATTGTTCTTGATTTAAGATGTATAACTTCATATCTTTTCATGGGTTACACTCAATTTGGATCTCGGCGGTATGAAGATAATCATACGGTCAACACTACCCTTCGTGCAAATTGAAGGGTCAATTGACACCTAGAAGACTATTTTTGGCATTTGTTGACCGATTGGGCTAAAATTTTCACCAGCTGTGCGCTGACTATTCTAGTTTTATAATCCGTTGAGTTTGTGACCCTGCCTCCTCCCGTGTCATCATCCGGCTCCCTCAAGTAATCCGCCGTTGTCAAAATTGTAGTAACCTTTTATACCATTCATGACAAATTTTGGAGCCCGAATTCCGAGCGTACTGACATATAAGGGTCAGTGTTCTAATTTTTTCCATAATAATTCAAATGTTGCATTCTAGGTGTCAATTGACCTCTCGATTTGCACGAAAGCAGTAGCAAGTTGTATTGAAGAAATTTATGGATTTCAAAAAAAAACTCTGTAAAAAATATAAGACTATCCCCCCGATTGTGCTTGTCTAACGGCAGTCGAACGTTCATGAACAGTTCATTTTTGCATGGCGAGTGGTATGAACGTTCGACTGCCGTTAGACAAGCACAAATGGGGGGTATGGGTCAAAACTAGTGTTGTGTCTTATGAATCTTTCGACGAGATTCAGATTTATGAATCTTTCATTCAGGATTCATTCAGATTCATTCATGAATCTTATGAATCTCTAGAAGATTCACGAATTTCGCGAATCTCTAAAGTTTCATGTATCTCATGAACCTCTGAAGATTCGTGAATCTCTAAAGTTTCATGAATCCTATGAATCTCTATCTCATGAATTTCTAAAGAATCTATAGAGATTCATGGGATTTATGAATCCCTAGAGATTCATGAATCTCCAGAGGTTCATAAGATTCATGAATCTTAAGAGATTCATGGATCTCTATAGATTCTTGATTCTTTGTTTCTAAGATTCATATTCATTCATTTAGTTCAAAGATTCATTCAGATTCATGAATCTGAATCTCTGTTACCCAACACTAGTCAAAACCGTTTGTCTAACCGTTTACGAGTTATCGAAGCTCAAAGTTGCAAAAGTGTCAATTGACACCCGATTTGTCCGTTAGTGTTAAGAATGTTAACGAAACAACTACTTTAATTTCTGCTCAGCTTAAAGTTATTTTTTTTATCAATCAGTCAAAAGAGTGCTATAAAGTGTGCTATTATTTCCGACATCTGACCTTAATATAAATGAACGTTACAAAAATATTACCAAATGTAAATTACTAAATCCAAAACATAGAAATGAAGAATAAAATAACTGAAACATATAAATAGAGACTAAAATTATAAACCTTACGAACCTTCTGTAAATCGTTTTTTCCCGTTAATAAAAGCTTATCCATCAAAAGTTCTTAGAACTTCAAACATTAAATATTTAAAAACATTTAAATGTGAAAAAGGAAGAAAAATATGGAAAATATGTCGAGTATCAGGCAATTAAAAAGCATCATCAAAACATAGCAAAACCCGTGATAAAATTATTCCAACACTAACTTATACATGTTGTACTAGACCATGGGGAGACCTAATCTGAATGATAACCACAAACGTTAGTAAAAAGGTTCAGTTTCTACAATGCATGCCTATATACTCTAACAAGCGAAACATTTCGACCGATACAGGAAAAAGACGTATTGAAAGTAGCGTTGAAGAAGTTCAAGGAAGTAGTAAAAATCAACCCACAACTTCTGTTGAGCTACTGTCCGTGGAAGAAGAGAAGTCTATTGGATTATATTTAATGTACTTCCCCTTACAATCACTAACCAGCGCCTAGTTATTGTCCACCGTGAGTGTGCAGGAAATTACAAAGCAAATCACGGCTCCGTTCCAACTTCTTGCATACTCTCACGTACCCTGCGGCTCGTATACGTTCGCTCAAAGCGTTGGCCCTTCCAAAGGCCAACAGGCCGGACCCACTCGGGCCGTCCCCACTGCGAGTGCACTAGACTCGTCGATTACGGGAAAGCCGAACGGTGCACCGGTAGGAACGTGATTTGTAGCCGGTACTATTTCCGGCACGGTTCTTGCAAGACACTGCAATCCTTTTTCCGTTCGAGCCCGCACCGGCTACGGTTAATTTATTCGACCGTGCGACCTGCTCGCTATCATTCCCGCGTTTTGTTTCGCCCAAAGCAGGCGACCGGATACGGGAAGGGATTCAGCAGTTGCATTCAAATGCGGAACCTGCTTGATGGACTTCTTCCCCTCTTTAATTATTATTCCCACCCCGTAGGTGGGTTTCTGTACTCAAAACAGAAAAAACCTCTCCGGAGCGTAACTGTTTGTGTCCTTCCCGAAAGGGATCCGGGATTGGCCGGAGTCCGATTCCGGTACACTCAATGCATCGTCCACGAAGGCTACATTGGCAAGCCGGCCGTTCCGGCGTTCGCGGTCCGCGATTTGACCGGAAGGGAAAACTCCGCCCTGACACGGCAAGAATATGTTGCCACCGGGCACGCAACGGGCGAGCATAATTTAGCGCTATTTTCGAGCGCTATAAATTTGCGCGTCACAAAGCCGCAGAGAACGTCTTGTCTTGTGCCGAGGAACATCTTTTCCGTTCCCGGTTTTTTTTTCTTGCATTTCATTTCCTTTCCCACATTCTCAATGCCTAATTTATGCAACAGTAGGAAAATACAACTAAATTACCCATCGTTGCAACAGTATGTTACTATTTCCTCGCCCCGACAGCTGACAATGTTTTTCAAGCATCCATGCCCAAGTATCACTTGGAACGCTCGTGCTTGCCCGGACGCTTACGCCAAACCCGGTCAGCCCACCCGGGCTGGCTTAAAGTTCACCGCTCCAGTTCGGGCTTGAAGCGCGGGAGTACGTTGAAACGGCCACCACCGATTTGTGGTGCTTATTTATGGGTCGCTAAATCATGGCGACATCAAAAACAGAACAGAGCGCCCCCGAGTGCCGTGTAGTGCAGCGTAGTTCTGTGCTAGACACACATATGGAGCCACGAGTACGCAGCAAGAATGTTGCTAATTCCCACTCGATTTAGTCGTCGTATGTACGGGGAAACTGTGCTCACTGTGCTCGCGATGTGACGGGTACAGTGATGTACAGATGTATGCTTTCTGTTGGTCTCTGTTTCATATTTGTTACCACATCCGTGGCATCACCATTTTCACACTTGCTATTGACAACTATACGAAAACGATGTTGTGCTAAGTTGTAGAAAAAAATATTGGCTTTATTAATTTTTGTTCGTTTTGTACAAAGATTGCCGCATTTTTCTCGCCTTCAGAGACAAACAAGCGATATAAAATTAGTTCAAAATTATTGGTTTAAAATTAAGTTTCGAACGACTTTGAATATGGTCAACATATTTTTGAAAGATTTTTTCTATGTCTAATAACTTCCTTCATGTAGTCGTAAGACATTGAATTCAGGGGTCAAGGGGTTTTTAATTTCGGAAATTTGGATTTTTGGTATTCTTTATGATTAGACTCGAGTTTTGTTTTTTGTCTTTTTGTCGTAATGTTGAGTACATGTTCGTTCCATTACATGCTTTATTGCTGATCCAACACCCAAATTTAAACAAGCAGCGCTCGCTATCACTTCCAAGCAGGTAAAGCATGCTTTCATCATCCTATGATTTTCTTCGTCCCTCATATCTATAAAATACACTCAACAAGTTTAATTACATTTAATAAAATGGATTTGAAATAAAAAGTATTGATTTTCTATCTTTTACAGGGTCAAACATTCGATTTAGAATGTTAATGAACCATTGGTTCAAATTTAAATGAAATAAAGATGTATTTTGATATATTTCAATGATTTTAACAACTCAGCTTAACATCATTTTTATATATCTTTTTGAGTTTTCGTTTCATTTTCAAGTAACACGTAGTCGTATAGTTATGCCACTGTATTAAACGTCTTCTTAACAAAACAACAATATCAGATGATTGGTAAACATAATAACAATCAGATATTAATTTTGCATTTTAAGTATGGGAACGTGAAATTGAAAAGTCAACAAAAACAAATTGAATTTAGAGTTACTAGCTGCAAACGTTTTTCAAGTTTCTAAACCTTGTTTGTTCTGGCTGATTCTTATGCCATTAAAATGCCTATTTCACGCTTTATAAGCTATTTCTCAATAGATATTCGAATTTAATTTCATGCTATTTCTCAATAGATATTTGTTTCGGTACTCCAAAATAGTGGATTAATCCAATGTTTTTCTTTTCGAAAATCTGCCGCTGGTGAATCATTCGCTCAGCACGCACTGTGTATCCGCACCGATAACACCTATCACATTTCCCGTACGGGGTTTTATTGCTCGTTGCTCCAGCAGCGAATGTCCATTCCGAAGCGTTCCGTCATACTACCACGAACACATCATTCCAGCAGGCGGGAAATCTCGTGGAGCAGATAGCCAATCTTCCTGCCGATCCTCCATCCAGCCCCACGGTGACACCGCATATCCATCCTCGCTTCCCGACCAACCCGCTCGATCACGAGCTCTCGCTCTCCATTCTAGCTCATTCCACCGCAGATGACAAACGAATATGAGAATTGATTTCTTCAGACCAAACCAGACTGGGGAGTCTTCCCGGGGCGGCAACGGGGGCTCCTTTGCGTTCCACAACCCTACCCAACGAAGCAAGTAAATGTAGCACAGAAAATTGCATTATAATGCCTGTCACTTTCGATAAGGACGCTGCCGGTTTTGCACGTTGTCATAAACAATTGCAATGGAAATCAATTTCGCGCGTCCCGTGCTGGGACCGGCGAGTGTAGCGTTTCATCGTGATCTCTTAAAGCTACCAAACCGTGTCAGGAACGAAACGGCAGCGAAGGAGCGCACCGGAAAAGGATTACGTTCTCGGATGCAGTCGGACTTGTGAACTTGCTGCTCCAATACAAAGATTCTAGATAAGGTTGGAGCGAACAAACAGACTTTCGGTCGCTTCCCTAATGGTGGTTTATTAAGCGGCAAACACTGGCTGTAATTTACGATTTTTGTCATATTAATTGCAAAACTTACTCCCACTTAGAACTTCCGTCCGGTACAGGAACAGTATCGATTGTGTGTCGCTCGCAGAAGGAACTGCTATCTGCGGTACCCGGCCCGGCTTCGAACGCCCGGCTCATAAATACTTTGTTTTGCTGATATTCAAATTGCGCCATAAATTTCCCATGGAATGTTTTTGTTCCCGAAAAGCCAGTCGTGGGCGTTCCGGGTTCCCGTCCGGGTTCACCTGGGTTGTGGTTACCGTTCGTGCATCCTAGCTTGACACCGGGACACGGTGACGCTCGGTGCATCAACGATATGAGAAAAAAAAGCATTGCTATGGAATCTCTGCCGCCTTCTTAATCTTGCCAGTGTGTGGGTGTGTGTCTTTGAAATGCGATCCCAAGAGTGAGAGGAAGGTTCCTTGTGCATCCTCCCGTGGCTGCTGCAAGTGAAGCGGAACTTTTCCTATAACCGACCCGACACCGACGGCTTCCCGACGGTGATGGTGTTTAATGTGAGTTTTCCACTTTCCCGCAAACTGTTGCGCTCGGTGCAGCCCGAGCACGGCAACGCGAGCTGCGACCGGTCCGTTTTTTTTAGGTTAAAAACTTTAACATGTTAGCTGGTGAAAAAGGGATTATCGTTGTGTTTCTGGGGTTTTGCTTACAGACACTTTATTGTATGTTACAACAGGGAAAAAAAACTCTTTATTCAATTTGTGAGTGAAGCGATAAAGAAAAGGTTTGATATTATAAATTGACTGTGAAATACAATCATGGCTGATCTGGTGAGATGAAGGTGAAAAGAGGTGAAAAATCAAAATAAATACTAAATCTAGCATAGTTTCAGTACATCCAAGCCACATATCTTGAAAAACTGTTCACTGATGCGTACAATCTTCTTCTTGGGCCAGACTGACCTTTAGGAACTTAAAAAAAGCTAACAACAAACGACATGAGTGCTACACATCTTAAAATATGAAAACATATATCAAATATTGAATCTTATATACAAACCTGATTGATAAGTTGATGAATGAATGCTAAAGAATGTTGCTACATTTGCTGAAGAGAATGTTCATTTGTACGTAAATAATTATCTGAAGACTTGCTTTTTGTAAAGTTTATGTATTGGTTACAATTTTAGAAATTTTTTCAAACTTTACACTTAAGTAGAACGTTGAAGTTTTTTTTTATTTTAAGTTGAAATTTTAACTGTACATTTATGAAAAACACTTTCGCTCTTCTAATTGAGGGGTCCAAGTTCGAAAATGCTTGCCGACCCCTGCTTTTATCAGTTAGCTATGTAAACCCATGCTCTGCTTCCTATAAACATTTGAAAAAACAATCTCATACATGAAGTTATGTAACCAGGAAGATTTGGAATCATTCTGAAAGGAGGAAAACAAACTCCAAATAGAAATCCAGGACTTAAAATGTGCAACAGAATTACATAACAAAAAAAAACACAATAATAAGTAAACTAATTTAAAATGTGTAGAATCAAAATAATCTATGTTTCATAGATATTTAAAAATGTTGCGCCATATTTGTACAAATAATATATAACCGTAGTGTGATTTGATGATAATTAAGCAGTTTCAATGAAAAATGTTGCCGACCACTGCCGATTCGATTTCATTCCCTTTATTATAGTGAGTGAATGAGTGAGTTTGTAATGAATCTTTGTAATGAAACGAACGAGTTAACTCCACATATATCATTTTAATGTCTCTTGGGAATCGTAAAACGAGCGGGAGATGCTAAACGATGAGGATGAGTCGTTATAATCTAACTCACTCTTTGGGATTCGGATAGCTACGGCGGCTAGTAACTCACTCCTGAGTTAGTAGGATTCGAATCCCAATGGGGAGTGAATAAGAGTGAGTGAACTCCCTGAAAGGAGTTGATATTATTATCTCCACACTTTCCTGAATGGTTACATGTGGAATCAAAGGATCCAATTTAGATGAGATTGAATGCAACTACGTGTGACGTGGTAGGTTGTTAAAAAACATATCATAATAAGCCGAATAAGACAATTTATTTGAGCGATAACCATAAGCAAAGCACTTTTCAACATAGAACCATAGAAAAAATCAGCTGTTACCGCCGCACCCCGTACTAAAAGTTTTTTCCCAACCTACTCACAACAGAGTTCAATTCAGACGCACGAAGACTGACACAGTGAGTCACTTGTTGTGCATTAACATGCAAATGACTAAGCGCCCCAACAGAGCGTAACGAGGGGTCAATAAAACCAAAGCAACACTTCGGTTGGAAGCATAATGCGACGTAAGTTGAGAGGGTAAATAGTTCAGCAATTCTCATTGGAGAAGAACATATTTGCTGTACTAAAACCAATATTTATCAACAGCGTTCATGAGACGAATTTACAAAGAAAAGATACAATTTTGGAAGAACTTAATGGATCGGAAAAAAATATTTATTGCTAGACTCGCTTGCGCTTGCTTTTTTACACAAATCTCGTACACTTTAGAATTCTTGTTCCAGCTCAATAGATGAGAAAATATGTCTGATGTCGGATCTTAATACTGACTCTGAACGATGCCAAAACGAATTTAAAAAAAAACCCGATCGCCTTTACATTAGTCGTAACTATAAAAAACGTAACCTTACAATCTACACCGGCTGGGATGCTTTAAGCTCGCGTACAATTTCGGAGCGTCAAGTTAGTACGCCAGCTTCAGCAGCATCAAAGCGAACGCACCCACGATGCTCGAGGCGAAGCTCCAAGTCAGTTTGGGTGCACCCTAAAACAAAATGTACCATAACGAAATCAGGTAAATCGCCGAAACAGAACCGACCACCGCTGGGCGTCACCGTGCAGGCGCTAATGTGTTAAAACTATACCGAGTAGCTTGTCGAGTAGGATGACGATCCCATCCCGCCCGGCAGCTTGTAGATCGTCGTCTGCGTCTGCCCGTTTTTGTGTTGCTGCGTGTCTTGCGAGACTATTTCCGGGTTGGCAAAGGGGAACTGGGGACTGGCGGTGAACGGAGAGAAGGTGCGTTTAGCGAAATGAGTCCATTGTTTTCCCGCGGTGGACACTTACGGAGGGAAGTTGGGAAAGCCTTGTGGTTGCTGCGGACTTCTGGCGACGCGCAGCAGGCTGCCCCGGTTGCTGTCACGCTGAAGGTCGCCGTCACCTGCGGAAAAACGCACGACACTGCTAACTGGCACCTCAAATAACCTCGCGCACGCTCGAGACAAACAAACCTGCGGCACCGGTCAAAGCGACAACCACCGAGACGCTCACGAGCAGCAGCGAGTACCTCACCAAAAACGAAGCCATCTTTGCGCGGTGAAATCGGACGTGAAACTGAGCGTACGGTTTAACGTGAGCGCTCCAAACCGCACGATCTTCTTCGATGCCTATCTTCGCCCTACCAGTGGGACATTTCGGCCTACTTTGGTTGTGTTTGTGAGGGAGCGGTTTTGTTTTTGGACAGTTGTGGAGCAACTTTTGTTTGGCGCTCCGTTATGACTCACACAAACTGCGTCTTTGTCGATGAGCTACGCATACGGGAGGGGTTGTTCAGTCCCAATTTTAAACGGTTACATAGAACGACCGACCGAACCGGTGTCAAAAAAGACCCGAGAACATAAACATACACCACTACCAGTGTAGCAGGCGAGATGTGTTATTGTGCTGCTGTCGATCTCGTTTCGTTGGAGATCGCGGGATTCTGTCCGCTGGCAGGTGTACGGACCCACCACAAATACTACGCCGGAATCCAACGGAAGAAACACACGATCAAAATAAAAACCGCGGTAACCGGTTTCGCTCCGGCGAGCAGGCCACTGTTGCGCCAAGCTGTGTGCGAAGGTGGCCAAAAAGCCGAAACGCGCTCTGCAGCCTGCTCGATAAGGTTAGGATGAGGTGGCTCCAGAAGCACTTTACTCATTTCCGCTATTCGCATTTCAGCGGAATGTGACTCAGGCGAGCATGGGTTTTACGCATAAGAGTGTGTAGCTTTCAATTTGTGTGACTTGTTATCTTGGACTTGTTACATCGTTTGTTACCTTACACAAACACTCGAACATGTAGAATGTATGTCATCAGTTTTGAGCTCGTTAAAGAAATCGTCATCATAAACCTTGGCCGGGGTAATCAACCCAAGAACAGGGTAATCCAAAGAACGTGTTAGAACAGCAATCTATCCAACATCTATTAACTATGGAAGTACTTAAAGACTTTTTGGACATGTATAAATCGTTGGTAAACCATCAAACAGATTTCGAGGTGGTTTCTTAACAGGGCATATTTATTTTTATTATATTAACTACGCGAACCTGAAAATGTTTTATTAATTATAAAGCATTATAGCACTACCACGACCAGTTTGGATCTTTTCTCACTATAATTGGATGTTTTTTTGTATATTTTTTCAAACGATTTTATGTTTGTAAAACATTTAAATCTTCGTATTGATTTATATTTACAATAATGATATCAGATACATTATAAGCTCATTTATTTTAACATTATAACGTTTCTTGGTGTCTTTATTACTCCTGAATTTAACAATCAGTCGTATCAGTTTTTTTACCGATGAAAATTGTTTTCTCTCTGGATAATAATGATACACTGTATATTTTATATAATATTCTGCAATGTCTGTCAATGAAACCTATTCTGTCCATATCATCAGTACTTATACTGCTTAAATTGCAAGAAATATGCGATAAACAAAATATTTTATTAAAAACCAGTACCACAGAATATCAATTAGTCTGATTCAGAATAATTGAATTTAAAACATCGCAAACTAATTGATAACACGAATGCTACACAATCGACCCAAAAACTATTTCTAACCTCGATAAAACAATCTCTTATCCCAAAGCGATCACCACCGGGCGTACCTCGAATTGAAGCAATCAGACAGTTTAACGCAATTACACTCCTCACAAATGGAACCCTGCCAGCGGAGGCCCACCGAGTCCAATAGAAGCAAGCCCCACAGGCGAGCCGGAAGATGGGCTCCGGCAAAAGACGCAACGGTGTGTTCCATAACCTACCCCAAACACACACGTGGGAGCCTTGCGGATCGGTGGCCCATTAAAACGTGCCCACTGATAACGGCTGTACCCTGCTGGTCCACTTGACCCAAAAATCATAAAGCTTCGCCCGGTTCGCTCCGAGCGACCGTAAGTGCAATGTAATTAAGAACCCCGTACGTACCCCGGAAGGACGAAAATAAAAATGTCCACCGCAGCCACGGCAGCGCGCGTCACGTGTGCCCGTCCCGGTGCCCGGGAAAGCATAAACATAATTGCAATAATTGAAACACATCGAGACGGAGCGGTCCGTGCAGCGGTCTAACACTCTAAACCCATTTAGAGTGGAGCAGACGTCCGGTGGCTTCGGGCGCCCCAAAAGGATCTGGCATCGAACCGGGCTGTTTGTCGTCGTGACGTTTGTGCTAATTTTCTAATGTCTATAGGGTTCACGCTGCCGGGCGATATCCGGGCGATAAGCAAGCAGAAGGCTCCAAATTGTCATGGCCCCGAGTTTCGTTTTTGTGCGGAATGAGGCGCAAATTTAATTTTCTGCAAACTCCCGTCCGGTTTGTCCGCTTGAGAAAATGGCTGATGCAGAGAACGTCACAGCCGGGACGGGAAATATGAAATGTGCTACCGCTAATTGACAGGTCGTTTATTACGGCAGGTTGAAGAGTTAAAAATAGCGGCTACTATGTGACGTGTGTGACAGGGCCTACTAAGCAAATGTTTTTGTTTTTGGTATTGTGGAGGTTTTATCTTATCCGTATACGTATAATTGATAGCTCTCAGGACGACTCAAAATGTAATGACTAATTATGAATACAGAATCATCCATTTCATGCTAATAATATGGAAATAATCCATCGAGTCTACACATCCGGTAAGTGTCGTTTTTATTCTCGAACGTTCAAGCACTGAATTCATAATTACCATTTCAAGTGAAGGTAGCTTGCCAGAATACATCCATTCAAAGTTTGTTTTCCCGACTATCTCGTCCTCCGTAAGATAAACCAACTCGTACGCTCGAGGTCAACTTCGTGGCACCTGGCGGACATGCAGACACGACGTTTGCAACCGACTCCAAGCATTCACCACCAAAATTACAGCGAAAAACAGCTCACACCGCACAGTCTGACCACTGAGACCGCCGAGAACGCTGCAGTCCAGCAGCTCCCGGAAGTATTCCCAAATTCCAACCACGGAGGACACCGGAATCACCTTTCTTCACCGGAATCACCCGACCATGCCCGACACCGGACACCGGAATCACCCGACCATGCCCGTCCAGAAAATGGACATTTCTGGTATGATAAATGTTTAATTTTAATTTAAACTCCTCAGCTTCTCGAGGGAAAAACCGACCGATCTGCTGTGCGCGCGCTAGCGGCTTTTAATAATTTTGTCAATTGAGCAGCGTCCGCAAATCGAGCGTTTAATTATGGACGCGTACTGGATCGCCGGACTTCTCGAACTTCCTGCTCCTGGCTGGAAGCAGCGCTTGCAGTGCTCCGTCGAGGTGAGGTTTGCTCCCGATTTATCCTGCCCTAATCGGAACCGTAGGCTGCGGCTTGGGCGGCTTAAGGAAATGGTGGCCGCTCTTGCACGGGCGCGCGAGTTTTAATGCATGCATACGTCAATCAGCGGGAAAGTTGTGTAATATCTTATGATAATTGAATCTGTCATATTTAATGAGACTGGCCGGTCGCTGGTACTGCAGCGAGTGACAAACAAACAGAGCGTCCTGTGTCCTAGTTGCGATGATTTATTTGCATATCGCATGAGGCATAGATTTAGGTTGAATTTCGAGCCGGCTTGTCCCAAACAGCACGTCACACTTCAACGTCGGGAATACTATCTGGCTAATGCATCAGAAACTTGTCGGAGTTATTTGTAAATAACGGAATTAATGTGAATAAAATTAATCGACCAAATTAATCTAGCTGATGTCTTGCAAAAGCTGAATAAATCTTGCAACAAGTTCCTTTAGTTATGTAAAGCTCTAGGCTTGTACTATCAATATTACACTAGAGAGTCACTTCTAAACCTCACTTCTAAACTATGTAAAGATAGTTGCTGTCAAAAAAAACTATTGGATGATGCTTAAAGAACAATAGAAGTTTCAGAATACAGTTTGAGTAAACATCGTCTTCACTAAGCTGTAAGATACTAGTTCTTCTTGTTGACACCGAGAAGATGACAAGTAGTCCAGTGGTACCAAAGCATTCTTCATACAACTAAAGTGTATTGAATGCCGCCGGCTGGAAAAATAGCTCATAACTTATTAAATGATAACTCTCCATTCAAACCACCTTCGAGGAGCTTTCGTGTCGTGAGCTTCATCAAGAGTCTATCCAGACTATTGCATTCAGAATAGTTTCAAAACTGTCGGATGTATCTAGAAGATTCCAACAGTATTCTTTTCCTAGAAGACCTAAGCTCATTTTTGAATAAATCTTCTTCATTCTTCATATCAAAGCCTCGATGTTCTATAACACTAGAACTGGCACTACTAACAACGGTGTCGTCAAGCTGCTTTAAAAACCCTACTTCCATGGGAAACTTTACTCAACCAGTCTATCATTAAGTTTACCAATAACGCCAACAACGGTATGGAATATTCTTTCAAACTTTCAATCATTCTCCACCTACCGAACAATTATTTATGCAACAGCACTCTCAAGAAAAACGCGATTTCTTTCCTCGGCCAACGCACTTACAGCAGCTAAACAAAACAGCTCCGCAAGCTGCATTCTTTCTGTGCCGATTTCAGTATCCATACCGGTTGGGGGAACGCAAAAAAGCACCATTAAACCATTCCAAGATCATCCCGGACCGGGGCCCCTGCAAAAGTGCGTCCGTAATGGAAATATATACATCCGCACAACCCCCGGCTAGTGTGCCGGCAAAGGCCGGTCCGGGCGCATCGGCACCGATAAATCATAAATTATTATGATTAGAACATATTTCGCAACCGCCGCGCAACACACCTCCTGGTGCTGGTGCGCATGAAATATTGACCCACCGAACGTTGCGTTCCGCACACTCTTTCCCCGGCAGACACACGTAACGCACCGATTTGAGGGGACAAATAATTTATTACGCAAAAACACTACGCAAGCACTGCCTTTACATAAATGCAATTTCAACAGCCTCCGGGCCTGTCTTAGGGGTGAACAATCTTGTAACCACGCTCGGCCCCTCCCGAGTGGCCGTGGCGCTGATCGTAGCTCGACACGTCGTGCGCGTGCTGCTCGTGCCCGTGCCGGTTCTCGTGCGCACCGTGCTGCTGATCGTACGAGCCGTGCTGCCGGCTGCCCGCCTTCTTGTGGGCCGTTTCGCGGTGCGCCTGGTCCAGGTGGCCGCCGGTCGCCCGCTCGCCCGCCTCGTTCGCGTGCTGTTCGTGCGCCGAGCCGTACTTCTTGAACTGGCCGCTGTGGTCGCTCGTGTCGTAGAAGATGTGCTCCTTCTTGTACTCGTCCTTGTGGTACACGTTGTGGTAGCCGGTCGTTTTCGAGCCCTTCTTGTGGTGCTTCTTCTCGTGGTGCTTGCCGCCCTTGGTGCGCTTCGCCTCGGCGTGGTGATCGTGGTAGTGTGTGCCCTCGTCGTGGTGCGACTGCTTCCGGTCGCCGTCGTGAGCGTAGTGGTGCTTGTGATCCTCCTTGCCGTAGCTGCCCTTACTGCCGTGCTCGAGGGCGTGCTTCCGGTCGTATCCTTTCTCCGCTTTGTCGCCCTTCTTCGCGTGGTGGTGCTGATCGTACGACGAACCACCTTCCTGTTCGTGATCGTGCTCCACCACGCGGTACGCTTCGTGATCATCGCCATCGTCCTCTTCGTCACTCGCCTCCGCCAAACCTTTTCCACCGAAATCACCGTGATCGTCCTGCTCTGTGACGTGCACCACCGGGAAAAACTTCGCATCCGGCAGTGTCGCAATCGTCGGAAGACCCGCTCCGAACGGTGCTCCAAGCTGCAGCGCGTGCCCCGGAGAGCGACTGAAGTAGAAGTAGCTGGAGGCACCTTCACCGCTGGATCTTCGCACGCGGGGCGCACCGATCACCGACACCGCTCCGATCACTAGCCCGCAGGCCAAAATCACCCACCGCAATTGCATCTTGCAGCCACCGAAAAGACACTGCACACGCGTTCCGATCGTTCCGAACAGACTACCGCTCAGCCCAGCGCGCGACCGGCGTCTTATACGTTCAACTTCAAACCGATCGGATTTGCCTATGCACGAGCCGGGCCGCACGCGTCACGGCCCACCGCGTCGAGCAGGCGCCTAATCAAGGGTGACGGAGGCCTTTTTTTGGTCTGCGCCGGGTTTTAATGCGCGAAGAAACTTTTGAGCGAAGTTGACAAAATTTGGCTTTCGTTTCGCAGCCGCGGGAAACCAGAAGGGCGATTCGCGTGTAAGGGCCTTCAGGGACGGGTGGTCAGTCGGTGTGGAAAATCGTTATCAATGACAATCGTTATGGGGGAAAACCCGTAAGGTCGATTTCTAGCTGGGGTTAGAGTCTAGACAAAGTGGTGTCTTTTAAATGGCTTTTGTGCGTTTTTTTGCGTTCTTGAAGCATATGCGATTCGTGTTGGGAGAAGATCTTTTTAGCGCAACATAAGACGCGTTTCTATTGGATTCTGCACGCTCGGTGTGTTCCTTGAACATTTCCTGATCACAAAACCGTCTTATAGTCTTTTTTTTTGTGGAAGTAAATGCGGATGAATTTAAAAACCTTCCTTTGTGATAGAAGTGAGAACGCTAGGAGCTTTATTACGTTTATCGCCGGACTCAAATCTTGCAAAGGATGCTTTAAAATTTTTATTTTAAATCGATTAGTTTAGGATAGTTACATTTCAAACAAACTACGATGCGATTTGGTGATCCTTCTTTATTTTGATTTAAAAATTAAGTTTAAATGTGGATAGAAGATGTTGTATCCTCAAGGGGTTTACAAAGTTCAGTTTCTTACAGAAACTGGGTTTTTCTTATCTAAACAAATTAAGTTAAATATTCGATTTATGCGTATGAGAACATTAGAGCGCGTTTGTCACTTGGATTTTTAGCCCAGTGTAATCGGAATGTCCGTAGTGTCATGTTTTGTGGGTAAAAGCGTATCTTAGTCGGATATAAGCAGGTTTATTCCAAAAATTCCAATACTACTGGTTAAAGAATGTACAAACTCGTAAAAGATGGAAAAAAGATCTCTTCTGGAAAGAAGATGGAAGTAAGAAGATGAATAAAGACACTGAAAACAAAGTGTCGTGTTTTATACATTGATTCGGAATTCCATGTTGAAATAATGTAATAATTTGAATACAAAATGGAAGCTGTTCTTCATGCGTAACTTAGTGGATGTTATGCATAACATAATGGAGTACCATATTAAACTGGCAAGCTTGTGAAACTTATGGAAATTCAAGAAAACAGCTTGCCGGATATATTGGTATTTACTTCATGTTTTGAAAACAAAAGTTCATGCCATAAACACCTTATAAATCTAGTTAAAATACGATAAACAAACAATTTTTCACAATTTCTCGAATAATGTTAGTTGATTTTTTATTGAGCTTGTAATTACACTCTGAGAAAATTGTACTTTTGTGTATAGTTATTGGTAACTGATAAAGATTTTTCACTGTTTTTACATTCACGTTGTAAAAGTTGATAGCTGAATTAATTACAAACTTTTGCAATTGTACTCTATCTCAATCACAATATCAACAGATTACGCCATTAAAAACTACACAATCCATAACAAACAACATCATACATTCCGCTCTGCACCAACCGGCTAGATTAAAGCATTAAATCCACACGCTACACACTTGACACAGTAAACACTCGTAATTTGTTCCATTCCACGGCACAACACAACATACAACATTAGCGATAATCCTCCTAGGGCGGCCGCACCTTTTCATCCCTCCCACTCCCCGTAAGCCCATTGCAATACAGGATCCAGTACAGGATTCATTCCTCTCCCACTTTACGCAGATCCCCATGCGGGCAGAACTAAACCACCAGCGGCAGGCAGGCGGGCTTCTTACGAAAGCACATTCTTTAATGTTGCCTTAATGCAGTACGCGACAAATTAAGCAGTGTAGCAGTGTTTCGGGCGGTGACCAGATTTGGTTGTGCCCTTCGGTGTCGGTGTCGGAAAAAAGCAACGGGGAAAAAGGATGCAACGGCAGCTGCATGTATGCTGTGGCGCTATAAAATCTGGTATGTAAGTGGGTTTTCTTTGTGGGTAAAGCAGTGTTATGCAAAAGCAGTTGGAAAGGAGCAAAGCAAGCCACGGAGCAGATTGTGTGTGCGAGGAAGAGTCACAGTGGAAGTAGTATATGTAACAATAGTTTACATTCATATCAGTTTTTGAAGGTGAAAAGAATGAAACCTGAAACCTGAAGAAGGTGAAAGATGAAACATTTCGTATTGTATATGGTAATGTTTCTTGACCCACTATTTTACAGCTGAAATAACTTAAGTTTAACTTCCCCACAGAAGTCTTCTTGTGGGACTATTTGGGCTATTAATGGACATTGCAATTTTAACCCTTGAAAAACATTAATAATATTTTTTTCATAAGTTTATTCAGAGCTTATGAATAGGTTTGGCATACTCTAGTCTGACTTTTCCATACCGCTCATCGTCTAGAAGATCGATTGAGCAGTAAGATAGGCAACACAAATATTGCTAGTTCCATTGGTTGTCAAAAGATGGCGCCACCCTAACTAAAGTAAAAACTTCCTAGTGATGAATTTTACCTATAAGTATTGCGTAACAAAGTGAACAGAAAATAGGTGTTGAACACACTGAACAGAGGGTATATTCCTGACTTTGAACAATCGAGCCCACCGGTATAGATAAGTATTACTAGTTTTTCGAAGCTTTATATGAAATATGGAAATAAACTTACTAATATGTATTTACCAATAATTTTCATCAATTTAAATACATCGTATAGAAAAAAAACACAAGTATCTACTCCCAAGTACTTACTCCCAACAGTGTGTCGCCTGGACTGTGCCCTCAAGGACTTTGCCCACGAAACGTTCTCCATCCAAACAGTACTTCCTCTCTGCTCGGCTGACCTCCGACAGCACCCGATTGCAGCGTGCTTTAAAGCACGGCGTTCGAGACGAGGTCGCATGATTTCGCGAATAAAAAGTACAATAGCCCCGTGCAAGCCAGACGCCGTACGTTGTACGCCGCTACGGCGCGGCTTCGTCTCGTAATAGAATTTAATTAGCCACATGGGTGACTTTTACCTTTTCAGCATACACGGAAGCGTCCCGGCAGTGTCGCCCGACGTGACGTGGAAATTTCGAGAAAGAAAATAGAAAATACGACACTTGAGACGCGCGCCTCCGTAACGCACCCAAGCGGAAGCGTAATCGGGTCTAATTCAAACGAATTGTTGTGTGGTTTTACCCATCCAGGGAAGAACCGAAAAGGATTGCAAACTCGCTAATGAATATGGATACCGTCTGGTGGACGTGCAACCGGAAAAAAACGCAAACAAACAAACACAACCAGCGGCACGGAAACCTTCACTCATCGCTTACCGATCACAATCCATCCGGAGAGCCCGAAAGCCCGAAACCTTCTGCTAATCTAATCAGGCGGAACACATCTTCGTCAAGCCGCCGGTGCCGGTGTTTGCGTCGTGTCGTCGTGCGGATGGATGTTTTTGTTTTCGCCTCCATCCGTGTCCGTGGATGCCATTTTCCTTCTGCATGATTTATGCTGCATTTTCACACAAACATTTATGAGCGGTGGATGGTATTTCGTGTGTTGGTGGTTCGAATCGGTCATTTATGCTTCTAGTGTGCTTCCCGTTCCCGAGCTACTCATACTAGGTTGGAGTTGGACCAGGTTTGAGTTTTATGTCGTCCGGTGCGACAATGAGTTGGACGGACGTTCGGGCAGGGCATAATACGTACATTAGGTTTGTGTGACACGTGAACCATTACACTGCGTTCACTACAACGATGATTTATGTAACGTTCGGGAAAGATGCTCTTGGAGTGAGGTTTTTTCTTGTGCTATTTTTTAGGTTATTGTGTAGGCTATTAACATAAGCAGAGACCTACTGTCGATGCCTTTGTTTTGAAATGTTTTTTTTTTATTCTTATTTAATCCTATTTACTTGTTAAACAATCTTTTTAACAGCAATACTTTTCTACTGCAGAAGAAATCAGAGCAAGATCTTGTTGTATTTGGCATGTGATAAGCATCTCACGAATTATATAATATGTTAAAATTGGTTTAAGTCAATTGCGTTATCCGTTTGTACATTTGTTTATTATTTCGTAAGGAACTCTCACTTTTTTATGAGGCACACATTTTTTAAATGTTTGTCCAACACCTGACCAATAAGCTGGCTTGCAGATATTTCGTCAGTTCGAAACCAAGTACAACAAAAAACCTATCGCATGCCATGATCGTGCTGTGGTACGATTCCGTTGAAATTGAAGAGCAGATGAGACCAATTATTCAGCTAAGTATGAGAGATAGCTATACACTAAGAATAGAGCCAATAGAACATAACATATTTGCAAGTACAGTCATGGATTGATCAATAACTTTGTTCTATTCACAGGCTTCACGAAATTCGTTTTTTTTCACGTTGAATAATCAATCTTATTGATTGCAAAATGTGGAGAACATGATATTATTTATGCCAATTAATCAAAAATATTTTATTTAAAATCGTTTTGAAAATTAATTTCAATTTTCCGTTGGGTTTGAAATAGCATAAAATACACCCGGCGACTAACGCCATCTATGTGTCAGAATAGGAAGCTCAATTTAGCCAACAAGCAGCGCTCAAACATTCGTTAGAACGTAACGCATACAGTGATGGTAAAAACAATAAGAACATCCCATAACTTGTAGGGAAAGCGATGAAGCTTTGGAAACTAGGAGACCAACATGAAAACAATTAAAATTATACTTTCATCACAATTGAGGATTGAAGTCGTCTAGTCATACGAATAGCCCATAATAATATGGGTTTCTTCTGAAAGTAGAATAAAAAACATTTTGATTCAAATGACATTTTTTCATTTCAAAGGACATTTCTAATGATTTCAAATAGATACTTTACTTCATTGGTAGCCACTGACACACTATGTTTGTGATAATGGTAAATCAACCAGTAAATCCAGTTCTTCAGGGTATCGTTGTGTGTCTCGTGCTCTTAACTTTAAGATGACTTTGTAAAGCCCTTGTGGCAAACAATTTTAATAAATGTAAAATGTAAATGTAAAAATGACTCTCTTATGAATCCATTAACGGTTTTGCAAATTCTTTGCCAGGTACAGATCCCCTTTTCAGGGCAACGAGCTCGCTTCGCTTCCTGGGTTAAAAACCGCAATAAACCCCACACCGTCTAGACATTAAAATAACCACTTTATTTCGAAGAGCACAAAACCTCAGCACTTCGACCGATTAGAAAACACTATATAAACAGTCTGTTCTATTTCGTGCAGCATCAGTGTAGTTTCAAATCTTAAAACATGAAGCATACCGCTTCAAACCTAGTGCTAGCTACTATGTTGAAGTTCACAGTGATTTTTGGTGTGTTGATAACGGGACAGCCGAAGCTATTAGCCGCAGGTGTGCCCTGTTCGGGATTTGGATTTGAATTGCTGACCACCCATATGGAAGCGTTTGAAGAGCGCATCAGTAGCCAGATGAAGGAAAACTTCAAAGAATATCAAGCAACACTAACGGGAGTCAATCAAATGATCAATGACAGAGACAACACAAACTCTGGAGTGTATGTGGCGAACGCAACGAACTTTAAAAACTTGAATTATACGTTCAACGTGTTTCGCGATTTTTCGCACAACCATGGCTTCGGAGGCAACTGGACCGTGTTCCAGCGAAGGTTCGACGGCTCGGTCGACTTCAATCGAAGCTGGGCGGAATACAGAGACGGGTTCGGTGATGTTCGCGGCGAACACTGGCTGGGGCTGGAGAAGGTGAAGTTCCTGTTGGACTCCGGCCGGCATGAGCTGTTGGTCGTGTTGGAGGACTTCGAAGGAGTGATCGCGTACGCAAAGTACGATAACTTTACGCTCGGAAGCGAAGCGGAGAGCTACAAAATCACATCGCAGGGAAAATATCGCGGAAATGCTGGCGACGCGTTAAAAATTCATGATAAAAGAAATTTTGCCACCTATGATAATATTGATGTTAAGAACTGTGCGAAATCGTATAGCAGCGGTGGATGGTTTAATTCGTGCTTTAGCATGTAAGTAAAAAACTAAGTTTTATGTTGTCTTGCAATCATTCATTACTATTACTGCTTTCAGGAACTTGAACGGTCAGTATAAGAGAGGCGAACCAAAGGGTTATGCGAAAGGAGTCATTTGGAGCACCTTCCGAGGCATTAATTATTCCTTAAAATCAACTAAAATGATGATTCGTCCTGTTTAAACGAGCTCTCATACACCGTTGTTTATTATCGTTACAATAAAAGCATTGTTTGAATGCAAATGACATTTAGAACACCTATCGGTCCTCCTTAATCTTCGGTTTTGGCCCGCTCATAGTTGAGCAGGTCGTGCTGACGTGACCTGGTCATCAATCGGTCTGCAGAATACTCGATGGGCTTGTGCTCAATGAGGTGCTCCGCGGAGAGATTCCTCGAAGCTTCGTCGACGGGGTTATAGTGCTAGTAAAGAAAAAGGGGAGATACCATGTCTTCATTTCGACCTATCTCACTCCTTAACACAGATTACAAGCTTCTGTCGAAGGTTATCAAACACCGTCTTGATTCCATTATTGAGAAGTGAGAGATAATCTCGACACCGCAAAAATGTTGTAACAAACCTCGCCTCCTTTTTCAAGCTGTACTCTCTGTTAAGGAGCGTGTGATTGATCTGAAGATGAAACGCAAGTGTGATAAACTCATCTCCTTTGACCTTGCAAACGCATTTGATCGCGTGGATAGAGGCTTTTTATTCAACAACAAATGCTCTCTTTGGGTTTCAATTCGGAGCTGGTGGGACTTCTGAGGACTATTGGTGAACAGTCCTCTTCCCGAATCCTCATCAACGGATCCCTTTCTCCTTCTATTCCTATCCGACGATCCGTTCGTCAGGGGAATCCACTTTCCATGCCCCAATTTTTATCGTCTACCTTCATCCCCTCGTCACGAGATTAGAAGTCATATGTTGCGACCAGCATGATCTGGTTAACGCGTATGCCGACGACATCTCCGTGGTGACTACCTCATCCCACAAAATCGAGCTGGTGCGATTTGCCAGAGTCTGCGGAGCCCGCCTAAACTTGGAGAAGACCATCGCGATCGACGTCGGACACGTCACACCTGCTTCGTGGCGCCCGTGCAATGGACCCAGCGAAGGTGACCTGCTCCATACGATCTTTCCTCTGGGATGGCTCTGGAGCCATCCGAGTGCCTCTTCAGAAGCTGGGCTTGCCCCGCAACCGCGGTGGGCTCAACCTGCACACTCCTGTCATCTCAACACAAGCGCTGATGACGAACCGATATGTTGCGGAACAGGGGTGTCTACGAGTCGGACCCCAGCACATCGCTTGTGCTGAAAACCCTCCGAACATTGTCTCTGTTCCGTCAACGTCCCCGTGCCTGCGGATCGTCATTCAGCAATTGGGTTACGTTACATCTCCCGCCAACCTCACCACTCACTTCATCCGACAGACCCTGACAGAGAGGCTGCCAGAACCCAAGGTATCCTTGGAAAATCCGTCAGGAAACTGGCGGAAAATATGGCGCAATATCCACCGTTAGAAATTGACGTCCTTGCAGCACAATACCCTTTAACTGTTAGTCAACGGGAAGATCGACCATGGGGTACTGCGCCACCACATGAACCGCGCCACTTCGTCTACTGGTTTATTTTTGTCAAGCAATCGACACCCTGAAACACGAGTGTGTCTGCTGCAGTAGTTTTGCCTGCTGCAGCTTTTAATGTTAATTTGAGCTTTGTACGTTGTACGTATACTTTTCACTCTAATAAATGTTTTTATTAAAAAAAAAGAACACTAACGAACGAATCAGGTGTCAATTGACACCATATGCCACTACATGTCCTACCATAGGAACCATCAATGTTCCATAAGCTATTTTTACCATTTTTATCAGCTTTTTGTTGCTCTTTTTGTTTATGGTGCAGTTCAACGCGCTGCCCTGAACTGCGCCTCATGCCGAAGGAATCGCTGGCGAGGGAGACTTGAGTAAGACATGAGCAAGACACGAAATCCTCACTTTGCATCCCAACCAGCGAATTGTTAGCTACGCCTAGTGATAGCCTTCGTTTTCAGGAGTTAAAAACCGCATTAACCGCACACCGCCCGGACTTTCAAATAACCACATTTTTCCGGAGAGCACGAAACCTCAGCACTCCGACCGATTAGAAAACACTATATAAAGAGTCTGTAATATTTCGTGCAGCATCAGTGCAATTTCTTATCTCAAGACATGGAGCATACCGCTTCAAACCTAGTGCCAGTTACTATGTTGAAGTTCACAGTGATTTGTGTTCTGTTGATGACGACACAGCCGAAGCTTACAGCCGCAAGTTCGGGATTTGGTTTTGACTTGGTGATCACCCATATGAGAGCGTTCGAAGAGCGCATCAGTAGCCAGATGAAGGAAAACTTCAAAGAATGTCAAGCGACACTAGCGAGAGTCAATCAAATGATCGATGACAGAGACAACACGAATTCTGGAGTGTTTGTGGCGAACGCAACGAACTTTAAAAACTTGAATTATACGTTCAACGTGTTTCGCGATTTTTCGCACAACCATGGCTTCGGAGGCAACTGGACCGTGTTCCAGCGAAGGTTCGACGGCTCGGTCGACTTCAATCGAAGCTGGGCGGAATACAGAGACGGGTTCGGTGATGTTCGCGGCGAACACTGGCTGGGGCTGGAGAAGGTGAAGTTCCTGTTGGACTCCGGCCGGCATGAGCTGTTGGTCGTGTTGGAGGACTTCGAAGGAGTGATCGCGTACGCAAAATACGATAACTTCATGCTCGGTAGCGAAGCGGAGAACTACAAGATCCAATCGCTGGGAAACTATCGTGGAAATGCTGGCGACGCGTTAAAAATTCATGATAAAAGAAATTTTGTCACCTACGATAAGAATGATGATGACAACTGTGCGAAAACGTTTAGTAGCGGCGGATGGTATTTTTTGTGCTACAGCATGTAAGTAAAAAACTAAGTGTTAAGATGTCTTGCAATCATTCATTACTATTACTGCTTTCAGGAACTTGAACGGTCCGTATAAGAAGGGCGAATCAAATGCGAAAGGAATCATTTGGAGCACCTTCCGAGGCATAGAGTATTCCTTAAAATCATCTAAAATGATGATTCGTCCTGTTTAAACGAGCTATGGCTGTTTACTACATTTGTTATCGTTACAATAAAAGCATTGTTTGAATGCAAATGACATTTAGAATACCTATCGATCCTCCTTCATCTTCTACTTTGGCTCGCTCATAGTTGAGCAGGTCGTGTCGACGTGACCTGATCACCAATCGCTCTGCAGGATACTCGATCCATGGCTGCAGGCCTCCATCCATCTCCATCCTGCTCCACTCGATCCAACCAACGAGGTCGCTGAGCACCTCGTGCCCAACGGATCGCTGGCGAGCACCTCCCTGGTGGAGTATGAGTCCGGCATTCTCATGATTTATCCTACGCTATTATCCAAAGTTACAATCGTACCGAAGTCGTCCCGATCATGAGATCGTAGCAGAGGTAGCAGAAGAGCTACCTCGCGATTGTCACCATCAACCGACACTCTGCTGTTCTGTTGCCAGAGTCACTTCGTTTTCGTCGTGTTGATAATTAGTTCAATCCCAGCAACTCCATGCTTCAAAAATGATGAAGTCGATGACATCCGCAAAGCTATGGCATTGGAGAGCTGAATTTTTACAACCTGTTCTCTACTTTTAATTGTATATATCACCAAAAATCTCGCAAAAAATAGTATAAAACATATAACGTAAGGTACAAATAAGATAAGAGTTGGTTGACACCTAGAATGTGTCCCGTGTGAATATTTGTTAACATTGACAAACCATGGAACAAACTCAAAAACTCGATAATGGGTGCCACACGAATTGAGCATAAAGCTAACGAAGGCATCGTACAGCCATGAAACAGGTTTTTATCTTCTCTAAGAGACTGACACTATGAATTTTCAAGAATCATAACGAAACTGGTTTCAGTCGTTTCTCGTATCGCAACGGAGGCAGACTAGAAGATTCGGTTCTGGTGTTTCAACTTGTGCTGGCATTAGAAGATTACTCGAACTGTCGATCGTTGGTAAGATGTGTTTAACGCTGGGGATCTTCAGCTTATCCCAAAGCTACGGTAAGTGAAAAGTGAATAATGGATACGGTACAACTTCTCAAAATTGATCAATTGCTATCCTATCAATGAGATCGAACTATTTTAAATCAAGACACTGTCCGAACCGTTAAGAGATTAATGATAAATGCGTGAGGTTTGCAAAACTTTGATCACTATAATATATGCATGTGTTTTCAGATGAAGCAGGCGATGTTAACCGTGTTGGAAATGACATAGCACTGATAAAATTATTCAGTGATATAATAACTGTCTCTGGAATCGAGGTGCTGAGATCAAGGAGCTTGAGATCTTTAGGACCTGTGACACGGGGATTGGATTTGCCCTTGATGAATGATGTTTCAGTCGTTTGTTTGATCCAATGCCTCGAGTGTTAAGCCAAAGATGTTTGGTACACAACTGACCTGATATGGCTCGATTTGCGCTAAATTACGTGAGACCTGGAGCAGTATACGTTACTGACAGACGTCGTGAGGGGGTTCCAAACGCACTTAATACTGAATTGCGGTAAAGTTCATGCCATTTCACTGAGGGATAGATAACTGCTTCCAGCATGGACTTGTGGAGATAATCCGTATGGCAAAAGCGACGAGTCGAAAGAAATAAAGAAATAAAGAAATAGAAACTATAAAATTAATAAAGGTTGTTTTACACTTCTCCAGCAAAACAAAAACACTTGAACACAGGAATGTCTGAGCATAGTTCTTATTGCAAATCATGGAAAAGAAAATTGAAAAACATTAGAAACCGTTCAAACCTCGACCAAGAAAATTTCTGGAAGCAAAAGTTAGCTATCTACAGGTAATGATTTCTTTGTCATAATCGTACCTTCGGGATAGCTTTTCAGTTATGTTTCATAAATGAGTTTAGTGTATCTTTGGTGTTGATTTTATTTCGAGACGCTATATTCGTGACGTACCTTTAGTACTTTCTACAATAATCTATTCGTAAATTCATCATAAAAGCACCCGTCTCTCTAAATGACTCGGTACACTCGGTTTACTTTCACTACATTGTACTGTCTAGTGTGTATATCTTGTCATGCTCGTGCCAGCCGACTCGTCAACTTGTCAACTCGCCCTAGAAACTTGAACTCTCCAACCGCAGGGCAGACTGATTGCGAGTCGGTGTCAGGCCGGTTGTTCTGGTAGCGCTCACCGAGAACAGGGGTTGGTTGTGTTTTTTAACTGCCTTCCCACTAAGCCTGCAACGAAAAGTAACGAAACCCCTCATTAAGCTAAGGATCGCTCCTTTCGTTTGCTTCGTGCTACTTAACCTCTGCTGCAGCAACAGCCACACTTTGCGCTTCCACACGAACAGAAAGAATATAAACACGCCGCTGATGCAGTTGCAGACATCCGTCACGTGCACCAGCCAGTGCTGGGAGTCGACGAGCCAGGTAATGAACTCGAACGTCCAGGTGACGCCCATCACTACAAACAGCCGCACGTACAGACCATACCTAGCGGGACATGCGGAGACGAACAGCCTGTTTCAAACAGAGATTGATTCCAAAATGATTCCTCAGCGAGGAAGGCTTACCGGTTTCGTTCGTTGGTGTATTTGCTGTGACGGCCCGATTCGCCCTGAAGTGCCGCAGCCGTAGTGCGCTCTATGCTGTTGATCTTGACAGAAGTTCTGATGAAGAAGAACAAATTCGCACTCACAAGCAACACCAGCGGTAGGTAGAGATATAAGAAGGAAACAAACTTTTCTCCTGAAACGAAAAACACAAAACGCTTATAGCTAATATCCCAATCGTAAGTGCGAAACCGATGCTTACCCTTAAACAAACACTGTCCATCTCCAAACCCTGGCCGTAGGCTCGTGTACACCAGCTCGGTGTGGTCAGCCAGCAGGGCAATCGACACGAAGATCAGCGGCGAGCCAAAACCGTAGCAGCAGTACAGCAGAAATTTGCCCTGATCGGTCGTTGTCCTACGACGTCCACCGAACGTCCAGAAGATATCGAACGCCATCAGATTCAGCCAGAAGAAGCTCGACATCACGGAAAAGTAGTACGCATACCCGATTAGCGTGCACCAATCGGGCGAGTCATCGAACAGGCTGCGCTTGATCAGTACCAGTGCCAGATAGCTGACGGTCAGTACAAATACGTAGCACATCAGCGACTTGCCGGGGATGTTGCGCAGGTCCGGTATGAGCGCATAAACGATCAACGTGGCAATGAGGAACGGTATTGAGATGATCATACCTGTGAATACAAGAGAAAAACTAACATTGCAAGCACGATTGTCACGATCTCTTCAATTCCTATATTCGCACCCAAACATAGTCGTCTCTCTCGAATGAAAACCCCATCTCTAACAAAACTCATCTATCAAAATAGGTATGAAACGACCCTAAAGGTTACTGCCAACCTTGAGATGTTTTTTGTTGTATGACTCATTTGAGTTTCAGTATCGGTCCCTTTAAGCTGTACAAACATTGATAATCGGATTGTGGACGTCCCTCATATCGCTGATAACAACATGTTTATGTTGCCAATGTTACTAACAACTCGTAAATACATCTGATATGTACAGCTTACAGCAAACCCATAACGAAAAAAGTTCGTTGAATCATTAGTTTTAAAATTCCCACAGCTTTAGCGCGTCATTTCCACTGCTCGTTACTTCAAATTGCTCCAATATTGTAGGCATATTTGAACCGCAAGCGTATTGCACATTCCACAATCATCAAGGTCATAGATCTGTCTGCGTGCTTTGGCTACTATTTTTTACGTTTTGCTTTCTACGGAGTTGATTAAAGATATTAAAAGCACTATTCGGTCAGATTACTTTCACTTTGGAATGTAAGACAGGTCAAATGACGAGAATGTTACTAGTTTTATCTTATTATTTTGGGTATAACGCATATTTGTACGAAACGTGGTAATGGTCCTTGTGGAAACATATTTATGGATATTGCATGTTGCATATCGTTTAACAAAAATGAGTATTAAAAAAGGTTCTATATTAATATGCAATTCATTTTAAAATGTCCAATAAACTTAAAACATTATCTGAGATTACCCATAAAGCTATCACTTTCTTCTTATTCTAAAACTTTATAGCTTTTCTCATCTTATATTTTATATTTTTGCTACTTTTATACTTATATTTTCTTCTTCTTATATTGGTAAACAAAGGTAAATCTTTGAGTTATTGAAGAGAGTTCTTAACAAAGAGGAAAATGTAAATTTCTTAAGCTTTTGTTTGCTAATATTGTATACCTCTATCTATTGTTGCAGACATTGCAAAATGTCAGTTTATGTTTATGTCTCGATTATCTTCTTCTGTTTGGATAGCTTCAATTGCACCGTAATTCATACACAGAACAGAACCGATTTCGCAGCTAGTTCCTTACTACCATTCTCAGTTCCATCTCCTCCTCAATACTCACCCAACGAATGCCACCGATGTAGCTCCAGATGCTCGTCCGTTTCCTTTATCCACACGGAGGGCATCTCGTCGGCGGCGGGATTGATGCAGTACGTTCTGCTGGCGTACACCTTCGCCCCGTACGCAAAGCCGCCGTCCTGCAATCGAGCAACGAGCACCGTGAGCGGTATCGCCTATTTGTATAAACACTTCTGCCCACCCACACAACCCACCGTGCCGTACATTGATCAGTTCACCCTCGTAGCCGGAGATCAGCATCGAGTGGCCGGGCGTATAGTTCCAGGCCGGTGGTGTCGCATAGATCAGCCAGTACTCGCCACTCTCGCGCAGATCGATCTCCAAGCTGCCGGTTCTGTTCAGCGGCAGCGACGACTCCTCACAGCGCGTTCGATCGATGTGATAGCAGCACACGTACACACACTTGCGCCGCGCGCACACACAGCTGTAGTAGCGGTGCGTTTCGTTGGAGAGAGCGTAGTTGTCCGGTGGATAGATGTTGCCCGCGAACCTTATCGAACCTTTCCGATCCATCACGCCCTCCGACAGATCGAGACGTTCGGAAGCAGGACAGTTGATGACCGCGGACGATTCGCAAACCGCAATCAAGAGTGCCACTATCGGAAGGAACCACCAGATCAGCTCGGGACCACTTCGATGGTAGAACTTCATGACGCGTGACTTTCGGACTGGATCGCACCACGAACCGAGCAACACTGGCAGCAAACCGTTGGCCACCTGTGTGCAGTGGCACACTTTAGCACGTTCCCAACGCATCGCTCTCCTCGTTAGCGGCCAGACAACGTGCCCGGGAACATTCGCAGCTCATGGAACCACGATCCAGCGTGATCGCCCTGTTGTACATCTGCAGTGCGGCGGAAAAAAAGCGATCACACATCGAAGCGATCTTTGTTTATACACAAATTCGGAAAAGAATACACTACCGCGCACGCACACCACACGCCCCTGCTCGAATTACTTAACACCTTAACAAGCCAAGAGAACGGACCGGGATGAGGAAACCACAAGTTGTTTCTATTTCGAGTACACCAGTCCTTAACCCGATCTAGCCGGAAAGAGTGCGATAAACACACTTAGGCGAGAGTTATCGTGTGAGGGACTTGAACGGGTTTCCGTAGAAAGCAGAAGCAAGAACAACACTGAAGCAGTAGCGCAAAAGCGCTAATCACTTTCTACCCATCCTACGCACACAGCAGGAAGCGAAATCTGCCAGAAGATCAGCAAATTCGCTGCATTGGGTCGCAAACCAGCACGTTGCTGCAACTTCGCAAGAACACTCCGTAATGTCACTTAACGAGGGGTAAAGATATCTTTATTTCAGCTTAATTGTAAGTAGCTTCACGTTTCCGATGGAATAATACACTTCTTCAACTAAGCAGTAGTAGACAATTCGCTCCTAAATACACCATGGCTTTACAGAACGCTAAACATTTTTAAACACGAATTAAACTACATCTTCACCGGTAAACAGAATGGCGCCCTGGTCTCCGTTACCGTTCTATGCACTGAACACAGAAGAACAATCTCAGCTAACAACGCGCCAGAGAGCAGTCGCGGCAGCTGTTTGTTATCTTCCCTGGCAGCTGCGTTGAAACATGCAAAATTTATGAATCACTTAGAAAGCATACACGCGTTTTGTAAATCATACCTTCTCCTCGCTTACGTGCATCTGTGTGGTGGTGGAACTGAGGTAGTTCAGCTTTATAATACAGCCAGAGAGAGAGAGAGAGAGAGAGAGAGAGAGAGAGAGAGAGAGAGCGAGCGGGCGAGCGAAAATTAAAGAACAGAGAGTGAGGTAGAAGTAATTGGAATTAAGTAGTTCGATTGCTAAGCAGCTGTTATAGTAAATGTCTTACAGCGTGTATCATCGAAGTCCACACTGAGCTTGGTTAATTTAGTTTTACATAATAACACTTTAAAATACTCTACTATCAATACTATATATTCGTTTATTTCAAAACCGCAGCAATAATGAACAAGAACAAAACACGAAAAATCTTCCAATATTAGAAATGCGAGCATGAAAGCATGCGAAATTAATGGAGATATTTTCAATTTTGCTATCATTTGGCCATTATTTGATAACGTTAAGATTGCACACCCAATTCTTATGTCGTTCCACACTTCCTTCAATCACTGTTTTCCGTGTACGGGTTCCTTTCTCTGTTTAGTGAATCAGATTATGTTTTCATAATAGCAGAATGGTGCATGATAGTTAAATTTCTATCTTTGAGTTACCCATAACAGTTGAAGAAAGTGTGAAAAGAGTAAAGGATTGGAAGAGGACTATTTATAAATAAACTTTGCGGTTTTTGGAAACTGTGTGCACTGTTCAAAATTGGATACAAAAATCCTAAATGAAATGCTTTATGTACGTTTGAAGTTAAGCACTTATTCCTGCTAGATATACTCCTCATGTAGGCAGGCCTCTAGGTTTTGCCTAAATTGACGAAGCCGCCTGCAGTTCATTCATTAAAAGTTGCTACGACCACGATTAAGTTCGAAAATTTGACTTTCTGGCTATGCCAGTATAAATACATGAAGGAAACATAAAGAAGAGCTGGCAGAGCAGTTGATTTTGCCTTCTAGTGACATACATACTTTTGCATCGTCATCGTTATCCAAAAAATAAATAATTGATCGACTTTAAATGTTTCGCATCACAGATCAGCTCGCCGTATTTTTGTGCTGCATCTACAAAACGAGGTCAAACGAGCTTCGTATCTACTTGCAACGCTGTATTCTAGTGATCTCCTCAAGTCATGGTGCTCACTGCAGACAGAATCGTTAGTTTCGCATTTTTAAACATTAATTTAGGTAAATGTATCGTTTAGTTGTAGACGCTGAAGAAAGAAAACCGAGCAAATCTGGCTACTAGAAAAAATCAAGCGACAGCCACTGCTCGAATTTTGCCAACGTGAAATGTTTCGCGCACGCTACGAAACATTTCAACCGGTTTGAATTTTAATATAACCGTTTGCTATACGTTCAGTTGAGTATTTGGAAATGGTCGTTTGTGTGTTCTTCCTTACTATATCTTATGATTACTTTGCATTGCAATGGGTTTTGTTTATGGAACCTTGTGTGTTTTTTTTTCTGCACATTCAGCCTGACGCCGAACGGCTGACGCGTGCCCTACCCTAACGAGGCAGGAAGTTTGCACAAAACGGCTTGAAAGCGCCCATCACGGTCAGGGTGACACGATCGATCGAGACGGCGATCGTCCGTACAAGACAATGACCACCAATTGCAGCACGTCCGCAATGTACTCCTATTTCCGCGAAACGCCCATTAGCGTGCGCGCGTCTGTGTGCGTGTGTGTCTGTGGAGTGTAAACACACCCATCAATTCCCCTGAGTCATATCCGTCAGCCGAGTCTCCGGGGTGTTTGCGGTCGTCTTCATGTCCGTCGAGCGGGTCGTACTGATGGTGCTGTTGGTATGCTGGTCGTGGCGACCCGGTGCGCCCCGGTGAATGCCGAATCTGCGAACGAGTAAACATAGTCACGGCCGGCCGTTACACTGAACCGTCAGCCTCGTGCCATCGTTCCGCGTGCGCTAGCGCCCTGCCCGGACTCACCGTTTCAGCAGCAGCTCCTTCACCTTCTGCTTCCACACGAACAGCACGAATATGAAGACGCCCGTCAGGCAGTTGCAGATATCGACCAGATAGATCAGCCAGGTCCCGCCACCGACCGCCCAGGTGATGATCTCCATCGTCCACGTCACACCCATGATGATGAACAGACGCAGGTACAGGCTGAACCTGGAAGATGATGAATGTTTAACGTCTGCAACAACTATAACTGACACAGTTGTGCGTACCTGTAGCGATCCTTCTCGTACTTCGTGTGGCGTCGGGACTCCCCGGACAGGGCGGATGCGGTCGCCTGCTCCATGCGGTAGATGCGTACAGCCGTCACCGCGAAAAATAGCACATTCGCTCCCACGAGCACCAGCAGCGGCAGGTACATGTACAGGAACCCGATCAGCCGTTCCTCTGGGAACGACAAAGACACACCGGGACTTGCAATCACACACGCCCTGCAAGCCAACCCCAGCTCCCGTACTCACCACTCACGAAGCACCGGTCCATGCCGATCTGGGGCCGCATCGATTCGTGGATGAACTCGGTGTTGTCGAGCAGCGCCACGAACCCCACCACCAGCAGGGGCGCACCCCACGCGTACAGACTGTAGTACAGGAACTTGCGCCGCTCGCTCGACCGCCCGCGGCTCCCCCCGAACGTCCAGAAGATGTCGAACGCCATCACGTTCAGCCAGAAGAAGCTGGCGAGCAGGGCGGTGTAGACCAGGTAGCCGGTCGCGAAGCACCAGCCCGACCGGTAGCTGTACACGTTGAAGCGCATCAGCGCGACCAGCAGGTAGGCGACGGCCAGGGACGCCACGTAGCACATCAGCGACTTGCCGGGGATGTTCTGCATCTCGGGCAGCAGCGCGTACACGACGAAGGTCGCCACCAGGAACGGGAGCGACACGAGGATGCCTGTGGGAAATGCGACCAGATGGGGTGTGGCGTGTATCGTGTTACGGGGCTGGCCCTGGGCTGGGCTTGGGGACGCAAACATCGTTAGCGAACTCTCACCGGAGGGCTGAGATGTTAATCTAGCCCCGGTAGAGCGAGCTCCTCTCGTTACTTGAGTGGTCTATGTTGATCTAACCCGGTGTGAAATAGCTACGCGTTGGTTTACACATTGCTGGTATCGATTTATGGTGTGTTTTATTAGCTATTTGGAGATCGTAAATCATTCGGTATGCATTTTGAGTTGTTTTTTCTGTTGAAACCATTATGAGCACGAAACACAAAAAACCATTGTGCACCTTTTGCAAATCAAAACATCTTCGACCCCCTCTTACTTGGATTCAACAGCACCATATGTTCAGTCAATTCCTAAAAACTGACTCCATTCGCCAGGAATGTTGCATACGTTTCGATTCGACACCCAACGAAATACACAATTTCTATTTTTGCTTCTCTTCTGGATTACTTTGTTGCTCGGACGCATTCAACGATTCTATCAGCGATATGATCGATCGTTGCAATGATAATCGAGGTGGGTGAAATGGAGATTGGCTCGTTTCGCCAACACCATCAACGGCATGTGTTTGATGTAGGAGTCTATAAAATATCACAAAATGTTGCCTACGTCCTAAACAAATTAAGGTAAGGTAAGCTACGCAAAACAATTGAAAATTTTTAACAAAAAAATTGCTCAGGTCTTCAAGTTCTAATACGTTGAGACAAACGACAACGGGAATTTCCCGGGAATGAACATCACCAATATCTTTGATATGGATATTACTTTTATATCCGCACTGTTTGGTTCTTTAAACAACACTAAATATATATTATTAAATATGTTCTAGCCTTTTACTAATAATATTACTGTTGAAGATAACATAATTCCAGCCATTGCTGCCAAAGGTATACCACACTTTGTCAACATGTTTTATAGTTTTTCTGAAAATTTCCACTGTGACCGTGACATGTGACCGCAAAAAGGTAAATATTTGAACAATCACATGTGGAGGCGCCTGGTATTTCACAAACTCGAGCGATTTTTTCATTTATAATAATTTGTGTTTGTATATATTGATATTTCGATAAACTGAATATATTTCTCATATTGTTACAGGGCCAACCAATTTTTAAACACGACTCCTGCATTTTCATTTTCGTCACATTTGCATTAGAACTAGTTCTTGCTGTGGTTAATTCGAAGGATTCCCATCGTGCCTACTCAAATGCATAAGGAATTTCTCATGATATAAGCTTCAAAGTTCTCATCCACGAATACTGGTGAAGTAACTACACTAAAAAAAACAAAAACTAGCAACTTTCTAGGGTACACTTGCGACGGAGTTCGGCACTTCGACTAATAATAATAATAACCCTAAAAAATACGATCATAAGCTTTCCCCCATAACAAACGCTCAAGTGAAGTAAAATCTTAACTGAAGTGATCATCCAAGCTATTGAAGTTCTAAGGCCCGCATTCGACACGCGCAACATGAAGCGCGCTAATGAAGAAGTAGATGCTGTAGATGTTTAAACACTTTAAGCCAATATTGAAATAGTCAAATTAGCATCTCGCAAAAACCAATTTGCACTTGTTAGTGTAAACAATAGTGTAATCTAACCGCCTTTGCCCACCATATTCGACTAGATGAGCTAGAGGCAAATAATTGTTAAGTATCAAATCAACTGACACGAGCTATTTGGCTCGAATAATGGCTTCTAGCTAATTACTTTTTGATAGCAATACATACTGATTCCATGCTCCAATAAACTCAACCGAAATTGGGAAGCATCAACACTGCAAATCTTAATTGCCACCCAGCAGCGATTAGAGCTGATCGCGGATCAGTTTGTGTTGCAATAAAAATAGAGAGTTGATTTGTATCGCGATCGCTTAAAATAAGCGATGCACTCGTCGGTACAAACACACCTAATACAATAAAGTTTCCTTCGCCGGGCCTGCCTTTCGTTTCACCAGAGAAAACAAATTCACCAATTGGCGGTTCACGTGCGCCCGTTTCCAGGGTCTCCTCCCCAGGGACAAGTAAATATTGCCCTACGCTGCTGCAGACGCAATCCGCGAAAGGGAAATTCCGTTGGATTCGCACGCAGTGGTGCAGTTTTCCACCGGACGTGATTCCTAAATAGCAACACAGCAACTTACCTATGGAGTACATGCGGTGCAAGGCCAACGCATCGATCGTCTCGCAGTAGCCGGCGAATGCGAGCGGTTCTGATTCGTCCGCTTGTAGACAGAAGTGTCGATAGTTGTACAGCGTGGGCCCGTACGCCAGAATACCATCCTTGGAGCAGAACCAGCAGAAACAGACATGTGCAAATGAATAGGGGCTCCTTCACGATACATACATCTGCCATTGGACCTACCGGGCGCAGGTTGTACTCGTCGCCGTACAGCGTCAGGAGATGGCCAGAGCATTCCGGTTTCGCGTACAGCAGATAGTACTGTGGATCGTCCATCAGATTTCGCGTATCGTGAACCGAACCGTCCACGGACATCGAGAAGTTGACGTTTAGCGCCGCGGAAGGACACGTCTGCCCGGCGGGGACACCACCAGGACAGCAGATGTGCAGACACTGACGCACGAGACAAACGCAACCACGCACCACACTCTCTTCGTCGGTAAAGTATTGCTTCTGCTCGTACCGAATCCCGTCGTGCTCAATTGAACCGTCCGCGTTCAGCGTGCCGTTGCTGATGTCGACGGACTCCACCAGTGGACATAGCGGCGTGGTCGCCGCATTAGCGTGATCGAGGCTGAGAAACAGCCCGGCACAACACAACAGCACAACGCCAATCCCAGGGTACCAACACTGACTCAACGTCACCCGACCGCGGAGTCTTATCGCACGCCGATAAGACGCACCGCGTTGCGACACATTCGGACCCATATCACGCCTGTCTTAGTCTGTGACTATCTACACTTCCTTACTCAACTCCGCGTCACCGCGTGCGCGAATTTGTCACACACTTCAAATGTGTCGCTCCGAATATGTAAGTCCAAATTTCACACCTAACACCGATCACTCCGCGCACAATGCACACTAATCATCTCACCTCCCGGATGCAGGCGCTACCATAGCAACGTCCGCCGCACGTCTGACCACTTACACGGCACTCATGCAGAGCGAAGCGAGCGAAATAGGAACGGTCCCATCGGAAGGAGTACAACAGCTCACGGCCACGGTCGAACCCGTACTGTCCCGACGCCGACGCCGGCGTCGTCGTCGTCGTGTCCAATGATGGTGCTATTTTCAAAAACAATATCGCGCGCGCTTCACACACTTTGCAACAAACGGGTGGTAGCGGCAACAGATCATCCAGCTGCGCTGTGTATTTCAATTCCCGCTGAATTCTTATCGTTCGTGTGTTTGTGTGTCTGTGTGTTTCTTTTTTTGCTTCCTATAAACCAATTCATTTGGCTCCCTGTGGAATCTGCTACCAGTGCCTGTAACCCCGATATATCACTCCTAAACACAATCGGGCGTGGATCAGGGTTCGGCAATCGTGACTGTGAATGTGGTTCCGAACTACGGGTGACCATCGCTTCGCTCTTGCGGCTTTGAGTGGAATTTAGCAGTGCAATTAAGAGATTGATCAAATCACTAGTATGTCAACCGTGACGGGTTTTTTTCTCAGTTGAAGTCAGTTGGAGCGATTTCTTCAAGAGTAGAACTGAATCAAGACGTTCTATTCAGCGCACGCAATGATATATCGTGAAAGATATTAATGTCTAATAAGTAAACTTTGCAGAAGAGCATAACGACTATTATTAGAGAGTTAACTCACTATCAATGCCTCGCATTAGGATTCGGGTCGTTTATTAACTCTTTTGGAAGTTTATCCAGTGAGCAGCACGAAGATTCTAGTGAGTAGATGAGTAGTGAGTGAGAGTGAGTAGGACCAAAGTTGACATCCAAGAGTTATGGAATTTATCGCACACTTGGATTAGTATTTGTTAAATGTAATTTACGCTTAGGTAAGTTTCATAAAAGTTGAGGATTTATAAATGGGCAATATAATCCAAAATCTAAACTGTCAATTCCATTGCTACTCCTATTATATCTGGGTTATTGGGTTAAGCCATTTTTAATATACTTTGGCTGCAAAAAAAGGTTTATTGATCGAATTTAATCAAATTTCTGATGACATCTCTGGTTGTGTTCACAAATCGTTACAAATATTGGATAAAAATATTCTGAAAATATTAATTAACTACATGTACAAACGACGCATCAAACATATGTAGTCAATCAGAACTAGTTGATCCAATCTCTTCTCTCAACTTGATGAATTCTTTTTTCAATCCAATTAGTTTCAACAGTTACTAGAATTGCTACTCTTAAATACATCACCCGATTGCCGACCACTGGCTCTATTAGGATGAATCATTTCGACCGTGGCCACAGTAACAAACCAGCAGCGTGAAGCACGAGAAGGTGGGATTTTATGTTTCGTCCTTCACCGTCATAATTACACCGAAGTGCGAACGGACAGGAAGTCGAGTTATTTACCCACCATTTACGAGCCCATGCTCCATCTCGCTTCCTTCGATGGCCCTCCTCCGCACACAAAAATATGTTCGAACAATAAAAGTCCTATGAAATACCGATGCGCCGACCAACCTCCCCTCGACGCCACACGCTTCCTGCGCCGCGCGTATGTGTTTATGTTACCGCCAAACCGGGCGGGCGCTTTTTAAAGTCAATAAACACTTTCTCCGCCGTGTGGAGGCTGTCGCGGAGAGCGGTTTGCCAATCCGCGGCCGACGATGGGGTCCGCGTGCTCTTTGTTGTGTTTTATTTGGTTGCATTACGTTACAATAAACACCGGCTAATAGCCCACTCGTTTACGGCCGAGGGTGATTGAAAATCGCATCGAATGTGTCCCCACGTGGTTCGGGTGGTGTCTGCTGTGTCTTGCTGTGTCTCTGTGGACCGCAACATGTGTGTGTGTGGCCGCACTCCCCTCGGCGACGGAAGGAAATTGATAAGATTGTTTGAAAACAACGCCACCGTTGAAATCGCACGAGTGAATGAAAGACGACGGTACGCCTAGTTCGAGTTTGTTTTGTGTTCTGTTTCCATCAGTTTGCTTATGTTTTATTTCGTGTACTGTTGGCACTTTACTGGAACCAATCTGTTGCATTATACATTGACAGGCAGGGAATGTAGCGCCTACGGATGTCTTTTCCAGCTGTTCCATTTGTGATCTTTCTATAGTTTGCAACGACTTCTCATGTTTCCTCGTTTGCTTCATCGTTTTCCGAATCTTGACAAAACGGAATGAATCCTCCTAATTTGATTTTACCCTTTGAACATTTATATATAATTTGTATTAATGTTTTTTGTTCGTTCGTTCATTATCTCTTGACCGATTAGTTTTGTTTGATGTTTATCTTTGATTATTTGAATGTAGTCTTAATACCTTGTTATAAATGGTACGTCATTCACTTTTATATGTTTATATTGTATACCGTCTTATTTTTTTATCTTTTTTGTTTCGTTTATTTTGATTCACACTGTTATATCGATCAAAGTAAACTGGAAAATATTTGTTTATTTATATTTTTATTGTATGAGTAGATCATACCTGTTCAAATTGTCAAACCATTTAAAAAACACAGTTTTCAAGTTCATCTGTTCTTCTATTCGCCGTTAGCGTGCGTGGACAATTGTCCGCCTTGCCGGAACTAGAATTGATTCAACCGAACCATAGTTTAAACACGCGACACAATTACCACGAACGAGTTCTGAGTCTCCCGCACACGCATCCGAACAGCGAGAGATGAATCTTTGTTTATGCTCACTCTCGGAGCAGCATTCACCAAAAAAAGGCATTCGCCGAATATCATCGACGCACTACTTCTGAAGCGTTTTCCCAGATTTCCAGCGGAACAATTGTCTTACGCAGTCCAGTCCAAAACGGGGGGTGGCTTTCATTTCCGCTGAAATTTGTTTCGGCCATGCCACCAATTTGTAAACACGGCAACGGCTGGATGAGATATATCGTCAGTGTTTTCGCAGCAATTTATCTGACCCTTTGAAGCTACGCTCAGAACACTTCGTTACGCGCGGTCAGTTTTTCGTGGTAGGCCGTAAAAGTATCATTCACGCAGGCTGTGTCAACAGTTGGCGGAACGAATTTAAGATTTTTAGTTTTTTTTGTGTGAAAATGTATTGAAGGTCCCTATTCTCATTTTGTCAGCATATTCTCATTCCATATTCGTTTCATTTCTGAGGTTAGTTTTATATTCTCACCATGTAGTTGCGCGTTCTCAAATATCTTAGGAGTCTACTCATGTACGTACTCTGGATGTGAATTATGCTTTGAATTGTTAACTATAAAGTATAAATTTCAAAAAATACTTGTTTAACTCAAGCGACATCATTCATTAAAGAGAATTTATTGAAGGATCATGGGGGTTTTTTTTTGATTACGAAATGTAATGAATTTATAGTGAAATTATAGTTAGGTCGATTAACTATAGTTCTAGATGTATTCCAATAGCTCGATTGAATAAAAAATAACAAACTTTTTCACGTATTGAGGTGTTTGAAAACTGCTATGATTGATTCTTTATGAAAATTTTAGCCAGCATCAGTATTCTCAGCAAACCATAGCCTTTCCAACTACAAGATTGAGGATATACTATAAGGAATAACACACAACAATTGCAGTTTTTTTTTTATTGCGTATTATACTAGCAATTTTACGCCTCAAGATGATGTTTTCTATATTGTTTGACACCATTGGAATGATTGCGACGTAATGAGTTTATCATGAATGGCCTTTGGAATATAGTTGAACAAAATAACTTAACACATATTTAAAAAAACTTTCGAATGATTTAGCTTCAAAGATAGTCAAGATAAAATGAATCATGTGTCATCCTGATAGACAATTCGAATAAAAGTCTCTAACTCGTGGAAAGGGCTTTGGGACCAGTGAGGATGAATCTCAACAGGACCCTCTCCCGATGGGTATGATTGAGTCAAGAAATGCCATAACCTCTTCTCTGTTTGAACTTCTTCAAAGTTGTTGTGCCGATGAAAACGAAAAACTCATGGAAAAGACACAAAAACAGCACTACATGCAACAGTACGAGACATCCTTTGAGGCGAGTAGAGTATGCTGGATATCGCTTGGGCTGTACGTATTAGTATCAATTTATTTGTATTGGATCTTGTATGGCTAACGTCTAGGTAGGGTTACAAACTACGTCATCTATACGTAAAATACTTGCGAAGCTTCGGCTCACGGTCACCTTCAGCCCACGGGAACGACCCGTATGTCGAATAAATGCGTTCATAATAAGCTTAAGTACCCAGTGGGGCTATACTTGGCGTGCACTGCTTGGTACACTTCGATTCGACCTTCCCTGTCGCCGTCGCATTGTTCAAAAACGCCCATTTTGTACTACAACTGCTAGAGAATACTGGTTTTGCTTGTGCTGACCGTGTCTGTCACCGCACACGTAGTCGGTAGCCTAGGGACTTCTAGCCGCAGCGCACGTTCTGGGGGTATCTTTGGTAATCAACAGACAGTGGCGGCTCCGCATCGTCGGCTTTCGGTCCGTTCGGACGTCGGTTCGTGAGATTTTGCTAGAAGGCGCTGGTGCCCCGTGCGCACTCGCTTAGGCTGCAACGTTCGACTGCGCGACCAGCGGATTATCCGACTTGGTGGACTCATGGTAGGATGAAACCATCGTGGCCGTGGTTCTCGTGCTGCACGATGACATCTTCTGCTCCTGTCTGATCTCCCGGATACCGAACCTGGATGGCGATAGATAAGTAGTACAGTTTGGTATAAGAAAAACCACACCGATCGTTAGGAGGCACCGAGGATAGGGAGTATTAGATACGAGACGGTTCAAAGAGTGTGTTAAGTGTTCTAGCTTATCCACCCACGGTCGACAGTAATGACCGGTTTCAAAACACAACCCAGTCCCACCGAAAGCGAGTTGTTACGTGTAGTAGTGACCGGATAGCTTAAATTGCGTTTTCTAGGGTTAGGTTACACTTCACCACCTCGACACATTCCAAGCGGAAGGAGAGTTATCGCACCATGATCAGCACCGAAACCGCCCGGGTAAGGTCAGTAGTAGGAACAAATGGATACCAAACGAACGCAGTTGTTGTGGTTTACCTCTCGCACCGCCTCATCACCTGCATCCGGGACCAAGGGCAGAAGACGGCGACATCTCACGAACAATACGCCGGAAGTAAGACAGACACACACACACAGCACAATATCACAAGAGAGCATCGAGAAACACAAGAAACGTACACGCCGGGGTCACGTAGTACTGTCCGCTTTCCTTAGGAGACATTAGCAAAGACAAATGCCCAGACACACACACACACACACGTACGGAAACGTAGCGCAACGTAGAAGATGAGTAAGGAAAAGAAAGAAAGAGAAGGGATGTCAGATGTCAGACGCTAGATCGAGATCAACGTTCTGGCCAGCGGACGGGCCAAAACCGGAATCAAGACAATGGACACAAAAAGCATCAAGATTAACCCAAATAAAACCCCAACTGAACATGTACTGATTGAAGCCACATTGAATCTTGACGTCCCTGGTGTCACCGCGGAAGTAGATCCGGATGGGTTCGCAATGGCACTTACTTTTTGTAGATTAACCGTTTGATCTTCTGCTTCAGCACAAACAGAGCGAATATGAGAAAGCCCTGAATGCAGTTGCACACGTCCGAGACGTAGAATATCCAGGCGTTGTTATCGACGAGCCAGGAGATGATCTCCAGCGACCAGGTGACACCCATCACGATGAACAGCCGCAGGTAGAGTCCAAATCTAAAATGATGTAGAGTGTGAACAGGGTTATTAGTCTATTTACAACAAAAATCTGTTATAGTGGTAATATTTTCTTACAAACTAAAACATCCCCCAAGCAGGAGTTTGTCGATGTTTTACAACAATTATTCCATACTTGTCTATGGTACTAAACCGCACATAAACCTAAGAAATGTATGGTCCACAGCTTATATAATCAAAGTTTGATCCGCTTCTTAAATGTGTATTGTCCCTACTGACTACATAGTCCTGAACACTGCATGTCATAAAAAAATACGAGCAATGCCTTCAAAATTGTAGAAAAATGTTGTAGACGTAACATCGAAAACTCATCCTTTGATTATTAAAACAATCTATATGCATTGTCACAGTCGTTCCCATGCTTGCTGGTTAGAATACGCATATGAATTCTTTTTCGACCTTTACTATGTGTGCTCACCCTTACCTATCCCCTAATTTAGCTATGTCGTTTTATCTCAAATGATGTTTTTCTACCTGCTCAATCACAAAACTTTAAAAAAAGAAACGAAATTAAATCTCTGTTTGTATAAATTATATCTTTAGTTCTTTTTTCTTAATTTATATCAATAGCTGAAGATCTCCGAATGTCATTTTGTTTAGAGTACACTTATAAAATGTCTTTTCTTGCTTATGATGAATGAAATAGTCGAGATATCTTTAGGACTAGTTATAGTTGGCACTCTTCAGAACTAGCGAAACTATTTGAAATACATAGATTTTCTTGATAAAAGAAGAAACCCTTAAGAGGAAAATTAATCTTAAGCAGAGAGAATCCCATTTCTTATCTGACTTATGCTCTATGCCTTTCACAGCCTTATGTGTGTGTGTGTTTTTTTTGCTTAAAATTGATCTCTATACACTTCTTCCTACACTTCTTCCTTCTTCCTTCCTAAATCTATCACAAACTATATTCTAGCACACGCAAACTATTTTCATAAAGCTCTTACTTTGCCCCTTTACAGCTTCTAATAAGCGCTTTTAATGAATTACTGTAGTCTTTGATGCTAAGCATGTTTCGTTCTACATTAAATCCCTATCTCCAGTTTTCAATTCGTATTTGTCTATCTATATTTAAACCTGTACCGGTTAACACAGATATGTAAATGTGTTATAAATTAAAAATGTGTAAATTGTTAATAATTATGTAAAAAATAGAACTTAGTCCGAACTCTCAATCAAGCCGGTAGGTGTGAAAAGCACTTTTAATCTTCTTGTTTGCTTGTGCTTCTTGTATTTTCTTGTATTTTTACTGGCTACATTCAATTTTTCAGAAAAATATCGACCAGTAGGCAGCCTCTTATATCAAAACTGTAGTTTAAATCCAAATTCGTTCGAATCATCCAACGTATCATTACCTATCACGATCATTGTCCAGCTTGGTGTGCCGCTTCGAATCCCCTCGACGCACCATCGACGTTTCGCACTGTATCTTGTAGATACGCAGGGCAGTTATGAAGAAGTAAACGACATTCATGAACACAAGGATCAACAGCGGCATGTACAGATACAGGAACTCGATCAGTTTGTTCTCTAAAAAGAAACGAAAAGCAGCAAATAGCGTTTAGTTGAACTCTCCAAAACTCCACAACTCCAACTTCAACTCACCAACGAACAGACACCTGGTCGTGCCGAACTGCGGTCGCAGATAGACCGGAAGCCAATCGGTGAAGTCCGCCATAATGGCCGTCGAAACCAGCAGGATCGGGCACCCCCAGGCGTACAGTGAGTAAAGCAGAAACTTTCGCGTATCCGAGCTGCGAACACCCGTGACGCCTCTGCGGGTGCAAAAAAACCAAAAAAGCGGACGGTTTCGGGATTAATAAACAGCACCGCCAGCATGCGAACGGCGCGGTGGGGAACCTACTTGAACGTCCAGTAGATGTCGAACGACATCACGTTCAGCCAGAAGAAGCTGACCATGAACGAGAAGTACACGATGTACCCGGCGATGACGCACGATGCGCTCGCACCGGGAAAGACGCTGAGCTGCACCATCGACAGGACCGTGTAGCCGACGCTCAGCCCCAGCACGTAGCACATCAGCGACTTGCCGTGCATGTTCCGCAGGTCCGGTATGCAGGCGTACACGAGGAAGGTCAGCAGAAGGAACGGCACGGACAGCAGCATGCCTGGAACGATCGGAACGGGCGATTAGATGCGACAGGGAGGGATAACCAAAGCCGGCCGGCTCACTTTGCCGAACAGCAATCGTGGGCCCAAATTATGTCCCACCCAACCGTATGGTAAATAGTCATCGAGAAACGCATTAGCTAGATTAGCTTGCGCACCCTCGGCGCGGAAATGTCAACACAGTATTGATAAGCCCCATGTGGAGTTAAACCGACGCCCCGACGCACCCTGCGGTATCCCATCTGTGATTGAGCCGCCTTATAAAAGCCTACTGTTTTCTCCTTTTATGAGGATGTGATATGCTCACCATGGGAATACGCGGGAACAAATAACCATGCGTGTTCCCTAATTAATCATCCCACGCTTCTCTAATTTGGCATGTTTAATGTTTGTGTCACAGCGGTATAAGCAAAACGGACGTGTGATCGATTCTTGGATACCGTTTAATTAGGCTGATGATATGTTTCGGAAGTAAACCAATATGGCAAAGCTAATAGTGTAACGTGCTTTTCCAAGAATTTGAAAAATAACCTCTAACCTCTTGATAGGAGTATTGACTAACACATGCTTCTGAATCGAATGGGAATGAAAAAAAATTGTAGCAGCGTTTTTTAACAACTAAAGGGATTAAAAGAGACTCCAAGTTCAGCACGGACATGTTTGGACAGTCACACATATGTTTAATGTATCTAGTTCGTCGATTTTTTTTCTCCAATATTGTATTAGTTTATTATTATCCATCAAGTTTATATTATCACATTCGTTGCTCGTAAAAAAGTATGCTATTATTGTCGAATTATATATTTTTTATATTCATTATGATTGCGATTTTCTTACAGTGCATTGTATAACTATAGTGTGACTTCTATTGTCTTATATCCATATTCTAATTCTGATTGGAACATTATGGAAAATGCTAATATTGTTGAAAATATTTGCTTCGTGTGCCAATATTTTCGTGTTTTTAAATATTTCTTCTGGTTTTATTTCGACAGAGGTCAGCTCTGAAAGAAGCTGAATGGGATACGGGAGAGTTGGAATAAGTTGCACCTTGATGTATTAAATCTAGAACAATTTTCAAACCCTTCATGTATAAATTTCGCCCTAATTCATCCCCAAACTGCGCAGTTAACATATTTGGCAGTTAATAATTTTTGACTTGTAATTTCAATTGGCAATTTTTATATGCTACTTGCAGATTTAAATTTTTAAGCCATTTTTTATGATTCGCAGGATAGCTAAAATAATTTAAAAAAAACTCATAAGTTTTATCACCAGGTTTCCAATGTTTCGTCAACCAAAATAGACCACTGGTGTATGCCACTTATACATGTTTGATCGCATGGGCATTATCGGTAAAGCCCACCACAGCAAACCAATCTGTCTTGGGAAATGGTCGGTCTGTCCAATATTCGCACGAAACGCCGAGCAAATACGAGCGTAATTTAATACGCGCCCGCGCTCCCTCCCAACACTCGCCATGGTTCGTGCTCGTAAACTTGGTCGCGGTCGGCGCCAACCGATATCTTCGCCAACTGATCCGCGCGACGCACAAATGACAATAACGGAGCCATCATCCCCCTGGCAGCATATGGTCGGGCGCGCGCTACACCATATTATTAGCTCGGGGGGATAGTATTTAGCGGCTGGATGTGCTGCTAGTTTGCATGCCGAAAGACTCGCCCCCCGGTGCCACCGGTGCGAAGGGAAACCAAAAGCCCGATGCCGCTCCTTCACCTTCCGTAAGAGAAAGAGGGAAAAAGCGATGGCAGTAAACGGAAAGTAAATAGAGAGTGCTTCCGTTATCAATTGGGTGGATGGTTCTACGCAGTTAATCTGCTACCTTTGACTTCAGCGGTACCGTGATGGAGTTCTGCTGATCGTGGTACTATGCTGTTGACGTACCTCGTAAACGTTAGCTCCGTGTGTGGAGAGGTACGAGAGTTTGGAATTCTTAAAAACTTCACTCGATACCACAAGAATAACTCGTCGAGACATTTACTCGCTGTCGAGACTGAGTTTGATTATAGATTAAGCATATGGTAAGATCTTCTCAAACACGCCCTCTCCAATTATACGATCCTCGTACAAACATGTCAGTGCTTATCACCAAGTAAATATCAGATTTCTATTTGCATTCAGCTTTAACATACGTTTGATGTTACGATCATACTGGCCGTAGGAGTTGACAAAAAAAGTTAAAATTTAAAAAGAAGAATGTAAACAAAATTTAAAAAAATATTTCTAAATTTGATAAATGTCAAAATTAAAAATATAGATATCAGTCTTTCGTTAGACTTAGGACCACCACAAAAAACGACTTTCCTGGTAAATAATCAAGACTTCTCCAGCAAACCAGAACGACAAACTTCAAAGCACCGTTTCTAACAACCTCTCTCCGAAACATCCCTCTCTATCAGCCCCGAGGTGACAGCTTCTCAAACATTATGCCCACTTAGCACGTGCCAATTCAAATTAGCTGTGCGTCACCGTTTTCTCCCCGGGCGCATGAGATCGGCACATTTGCCTTCCGGGGAAACCCCTCGAAGAACCAACTCGTTCCGGGCACCGAAAGCAGCCGTCCTACCCATTACTGCCGATTAGAAGTCCCACCTCCGGACTTCCTTTTCTTCCACGGGGCGTGCCGTACCGGCGGTCGATAGGCAAACAGCAAATAGTGCAGGTCAGCACCGACCCGGTCGCATAATTGGGCGCGACTCCAGCGTATTATCAACGTCTACCGTCTGGCGGAAGTCATTAGGGAGCACTATCGGCACGGTGACTATTGAGCGAAACAAACAGACACTAAACAGGTATTGTCTGGTGCTGGTGCGAGATGCTGCGACACCGTTGCGCGCGAAGGTCACTGCTATCCGAGGTGTCCGACGCGGCTGTTGGCGGTGGCATAACGCCGTAACTGGTTGTCTCAATATATCCGGCCGTGACAATGTCAACATCATCTCGCGTCATAAACCGAGTCTCCCAAACTCATAGTCCCGGGCAAATGGCTCGCTACAAACAGCAAGTGTCCAATAAACCGAAAATGGTGCCGATTCGAGCTAATTACTCGAAATTTCCCGTCGCCCCAGAACCTTACCACTTACCGATCGGATAGAGGTTGTACTTAAACTCCTCGGTCGAGGTGAAGCAGACGAGCCCGGAGGCGTAGGTGCTATTGAGCCGGGGCGCTAGACAATACTGGTTACGGGGGATGAGCAGATCTTCTGCAATGATGAGACTGCCGTTCTGGGGAAAGAAAGAATGAAAATTAATATCAACTATTTGCATTATTAAACTCTTTTCGCAAAGTCTAACCACCAGTGATAACAGAGAAGAATTCTGAACTTAACGTAAATGAAGTAGTTATAGTTTTAGGTATTTCTAGCATATTTTTGAACACCGTGACTAGTATAAATAAGAATTCACTGCGTGAAAAGAGTCTAAACATCAACATTGAAGATATAGTTCATGACAACAACAAAGTGTTTCTAGATGTCCACAACTTTTTTGTACAAAGTTTAACTAGCTAGACTAAGCTAGGTAGCTTTGGCCCTGTACAAGATTTCAAAACCTTTTGAGTTCTTGGATATGCTTTGGAATGGGTATTAATTGTTTGGATGTGTTTAAAACATAGGTTCTGATATTAAACTCTCCATTTACTACTTTGCATGATAATTTGAACGTGTTGCGTGTTTTTATTGGGTTCTTATCTGCGATCGGAATGGATGTGACATAATGTAAACAGAATTATGACTGTTGGTATTGAAATATCTACATATCCTAGGTAGAAAAAGCTAAGTACAATGTGTTGAAAACCATTGCAGTGGAAACGAAAATTATTATGCTGAAACACAAGTTAGACCAGTCATCGATTGTTGTTCATCAATCTGAAGTACAAAAATATTTCAAGTCACTAACATTCTAACACCATATCCTTTTCTTCCAATAGCCACCCCTCAGCAAATCAAAAGTAGCTCTCAGCTTATTTCGATTTGCTGCGCACGTACGCCGAATTTACGTCACAGCCGCGTGCCGATCGCTCGAGTGTTACTCATCCTGAAGATCTTCGCGTACGATTGACACGCGCGTTCAAAGATCAGACGAAGGTGAAATCATGTCAGCATCGTATTCGTTTTATTGTGCAAGCTTCTTATTCCAACCTAAACATGAAAGAGGATCGTCCGCACATGGGAGGAATGCCCAAAACATAACAAAAAATAACGATTGATCATTTCATCCCATTGCTAACCTTTAGACATGACAAAACATAGACGATTTTGCTGTCAATCGTTAAGTATTGTAGCCTTTAGTTCCTTCACATCGTTCCAAGTCAACGAACCAAGCTCGGAATACTCGGAAGATAGTATCTCCGTACAATGTTGGTGCAGTGTCGGGTCCACACGCATCACGAAACGGAATTTCGCAAACACTTATTTATCTGTGATCTTTTAAGTGTCGCGACACAATTCAAACTACTCGAATGACCCCATACGGCATCCGGAGATAGGGCGGAATGTGTTAAGTGTTACTGCAAATAGTATCGGCTAAAACGGCGATATCGTTTCCCATTCCCACCACCAACACCGCTACACAAATCGAGTGCGAAATCGATATTTATCTTCATTATTTAGCACGGGCAGGCATTAATCGTATGCACTTTGCAAATTTGCAACACCGCGACCGGCTCAATCGCCTTGAGTGGCCTTCAGTCCGTGCGACGGGTGTGAACAACCAGACATTACAACCAGAACAACCAGACAAATTTTTCGGACGCACCATGCCTAAAATCATTATACTGTGCTCTGGTAAGATCGATCTTAGAATACGCTTCGATTACTTGGACACCTACTACT
>KB672902.1:405829-465414 GCA_000349145.1 Anopheles dirus | reverse complement strand
GCGAGCCATTCGTAGCTTCAATTGCTGCGCTGCCTTGTTCGACTTCAGTCTTTCCTTGTCCTCTTTCCGCTCACGTCTTCTTAACCCGCCTTCCCTTTAAATGTTTCCCATCCACACATATCCCCACCACACCATAGATATAAGTACGCAAATTGTTAAACCAACGGTGGACAATTGGATCCAAATAAATAAATTAAATTAAATTAAATTATTCATTCCGTTTGAAGAGGATGTTATGACACGCCTGCTTCTATATCAGGGAGAAACATTACCCATTTCATACATTTTAATATCAGCCAACCCCATCGAGTGGTGGCCAACCTCACGCACGCTACATTGCTTCTTAACTCAGTTCTCAGCTCAAATCAACTCAGGCTGCAAAGCACGCTTATCGCTTGACGATTCCACCGCTGAGCCGCGCAAAAGAAGCGACGCTAATCAAAGGTGTGAACGGAGGCACACTTCCCGGCTAATCCTGCACATCAATACGTCAAACATGCCCATCCATCACGGGCAATGATCACCAAACGGTGGGATGTTCAAGTTTTGATATTAATTATCGTTCATTAATCCTTCTTATCTTCTGCATCGAAATCTGACATTGTTTCCTGCCTTTCCGTTAATCTATTCTCGACAGTTGAAGAAGTTTTGTAAAGTTGATTTGAAGCTGTCAGGTGTAAGACGCGGCGAGACCTCGCCAAAACGCTGTAAGATGGATGTTTCGAAGCGTAGTTTTAGACGTCCTTGTGAACGTTCGTTTGTGAGGCGCACTTCCTGAACATTTAACCTTAACAGATTCGATTCAAACGTAATCATCAGGCGGTAGATGAGGTTATTCTCGGATATGAAGTAGCATTTGTGAGCAACGCCTGAAGTAACATCATACGAGGTAGAAATACATTTAAAAATAAAGAAGAACTACTGTTCCTACAATCGTATTTTTATACCGTACTTAATTAACTATAGGAAACGAAAGAACAAATCTTGAAAATATCTTCATTTTAAAGAGAACTAGGAAATATACAGAAAAATACTTTAAATTTCACAAATATTAATGACATTTCTAGGAAGATTTAAATTATAATCATATTTTTTAGTTTGGGTTTTGTGGCATGTTTTAAAATTTCGATCAAGAAAGCATCATTTTAACTTCCGGAACTAAATAAAGCAGTGTATAACAATTACTAAACCTATAAGCACCTCAAACATTGGCACTTTTCTGGGATGTTTTGCCATGTGTTGATGTAATAACCATCTTAAGTTGAAATTCTGCAGCGTTTAAGCTAGTGTTTGAGCCACTGTTCCAACGTTGCGCTTAAAAAGAACAAATTGGAGCATGTATTTAGCACTGAGTTGGGATTAAAACGAGTTTTACAGCCGATAACAAATCCATTTTCAAATTCCAGGTCCGTTTCTTTGAGTTTTTTTTTTTCATATTTCTTCTTTCACAAGCTTCTCCTTCAAGGACTGGTAGATTATTTTGATTTGATTATAAGAGGTTTGCCATTTATGAAAGGTAATTTAGCTCAGAAACTATTAGAGGTTTAGAGGTTAGAGTTTTAAAAAGTATGCAAGACATTATCTTGTATCATTTGTCTTGAAGACAACAAAAAATGCCTAACATATCCCTAAGGCGTTCAAATAGTGTTGCCTGTCGTGACACTAGCAGCAATTACGTCATGTGCATTTGTCTGTCTTCACTTACCCTTGCGATGACCCACTCATCCGCGGGACTATCCTCCGGCATCAGCTCGTACACCTGCTCGCAGGGCTTGCCGTACAGGAACCCGTACAGCGAATGGTTCCGCAGGTTGATCGCTTCCATCGCACTCACATTCACCAAGATCGGTCTGTCCTGCTCGGCCGGCAGGCAGCGGCGCGCGAGATACTCGTGCTCACCGCAGCACAGCCGCACGCAGATTCGCACCGCACACAGGCACCCGCGGATGTAGTTCGGCACGTTGCGCTTCGTCGCAAAGTCCGCGTACTCGTAGTCGATCGTCCGGTAGTAGGTCGCATTGTAGATCACCCCGTTGTGCCGGATGTCCCCGTTCGGCAGGCGCTCGCCGTCGGTGATGTTGACCGAGTCGATGAAATCGCACGGCAAACTGCACACACTGTACCGCACACCGAACAGGACCAGCAGACAGGCCAATATCCTGCCGTCGTACATCGTGCGTCTCGTCGGCACTGTTCTCGACACTGATCTGAACTCTGCACTGATCCCGGAACTGCTGCTGCTGCTGCTGCGGCTTACCTGCAGTCCATTTTCTTTCTCTCGCAAACGACGAAACACGAGCAAGAACGCAATCCCACGATTGGAAAACAGGTTCAGTGGAATTTTCGTTCGATACGATATAGGTACACACACGATCGTCGGGCGGTTGCTATAGCAACTGCCTAATGCCACACGGGTCCGGTTTATCTGGAAGCGAAACGTAAAGGAGACAGTCATAAATATCGTTCACAAAACATCCCCCTGGAACCCTGGAAGTTCAGTCAACATCGAGTTCATCCCGGACCTTTCCGGCCCTCCCTCGAATCACTAATAGTGCTCAGGGGTATGGCGGCGTAGATGCAATTCCGACTGGTTCCGTAAACAGGTAAAGGTCATTCACGCATCCTGTGTGAACCCAGCAAGCCTGAGCTATAAGTCCAGGTGTCGATTCCCGACCGAAATACCCCTTCCGGTATTAGGAGGAAACCAAATATTGATCGCATTTGACGAATTGCTTCACGGAACAGAGTGTTTGTTTGGTTGTTGTAGAAAGCAAATACACTAGCGGGAAAAAGGACCGCTTCGGGAATATCGCGAAAACTTGACCAATCGAACAAACGATTGCATTTCGCTTCGATGGAACTTCCTGTCCATCAAGTTGGAAGCAACAGGAAACGCCATTCAAACAGGTAAAACAAACAAGCGCTGTTCTATAAATGTTAGTCAAGGGTGGCGAAGCAATATGCTCTCAGTTCTCTATATCTAACAGGGCACCCACCAAACGCGAGGAAGATTAAACATTCAAAAGCATTTTCAACAATTATACACAACCATAAACACTTTACCACTAACACTACCTTGAGGTAGCATAAACTAAGCGTCCTTTACAGTTATTATACCACTGTAAAACAAACTTAAATACATTTCTTATGGAGTAATAGTCAAAAAGTCGCATGTTCCGACAGATAAAGGGCGGTAACTACCTATTTCTATTGTAATTATCCTTATGCTTTCAAGCTTTTACAATGCAACTCCCATACGTAGCAGCGTTGCGAGCCAACAGCAGAAGGTTGTAAAAGATAATGACAGAATGACCAGCAACAAGTGATACGTATTTTGTGTATGATTCAGTGTATCGACATCAAGCCGTAACCCGATGAACTGGTGAGTCATCAGAATGATTCAAATTCAAAGATAAAATAAACGTCCAAAATACACACTATATGTCTTTTTATGCGCCTGATCTGGCTGCTGAAGACCGTTGTTTTGAAATTCGCAAGATAAAGATGATAAGGATGTCTGGACTAGGTTCTGTTGAAGCTATCGAGCGGTTTATTCCTTGTCAAATATTTCCCTACTTTAGTATTTCATCATCATTAATAATGTTTGTTGGAAATGTTTAGTGCTAGTATATCCACTCTCACTTTTTCACTTCTTTCAGCAAAATAGGATTTACATTAACAACATTGAAAGCGTTACATTTGCATCTCTAAACACTAGCTCCTGCGTACTTTATCACACTAAAAAGCACCCGAATGAGCCGATCACTCCAAAAAGGACACTAAATCTTATGTTTAGCATACTGAACCCATTAAAATTTCCACCAGCATTCGCACATCCCACTGTTTTCTCACGTCAATCGCGATGGGTTGCAATCAACCAAACAATGGAGACAATTTGGAAGAAACGGTCGCCCTATTGTCGAGCAACAAGTGTTACGACGCCAGCTTAATAAAAATAACTAATTAACATTTCGGACGACCGCGTCGGGTCGCGGACAACGGATCCTTCGCGTGTCCGTCGCGTGACGTCCACTTGGCGCCAGCCGAATTGGACGCCTCCCGTGATGATGCGAACCCCGGCCCGGCGAGCAGTCATATCAATCGTAATGAACGAGTCAATGTAAACACGCCCGAAATAGCCGAAAGTGCGACTAATTTTTCGCCCCGAAACAGCCCGAAGACAGCTGTGGCGCGTCGGATTACGATCGAAAGAAAGAGGCGGCCAGTTTTGCGCCCAGCCAGTGAGATTAAAATTGCAATCAAAGCACGAAAGCTGTTCGCCTTGTACACCACTTCAACCATACGTCCATTCCGGGAAGCATATTTTCAGTTCGCCCGTATGGAGCATTTCGCACCGGGAGCAATGATCTACTTTTCGCGCGAAATTGAGACACACAATTTATTGAACATCTTCTGTGGAACACGCTGAAGTAGACGCACTTGGGAGTGTAGCGTGAAACTCTCGCCAGCACGATCCGTGCAACCGGAACACCACATCCCACCGACCGGCTGCCTGAAGTTCGTGGAAGCAAACAATGAGCCGCCAACGGATTGATAGCCGGTGGTCCTGCTGCTTTCATCGACTAAAAATGAGATAGCTGACCCTAGACTCCCCGGTCGGTATGGGATTCATCAATGGGTGAGGTCTTGACGCCATCGGGTGGACATTCGTTCATGCGGTAAGGCGTTTTTCTCCACAGAGGTGCCCTGCGAGCGTGTTCCTATGCACTACTGACTAGTCCAGTACACGCGATCTACAAAGCACCCGACCCCGGCTAATGGTACGTACTTTGATACACATCTCTCAACGGGAAACGTGCTGGAAAAAAGGGTACCAGAGACAATGGGAGCGTTGCGCGGTGAATGAAAATTCCCACACATCGTTTCGATTTATTAATATGCACCCGTTGACGTCATGTTTCACAATTACTTTCGAGACGTGAAAATAGATGCAAACAACAAGTTTTCATCAAAACTGTAAGCAATTCCTGAAACTAATGCCAAACAAGACGTTGAGGAGACCAGTAATAACCAATCACTCTTCAGCATTTTATTCGGCTTGTGATTTACAATCAGTAAAACAAATCTTCGCTTTGTCCGAGAGGTAATCTCTCCCACGTTACTTCGAAAATGAATTGTTATTTTATGAATAAATAAAAATCCTTTTTTGTACGTGAAAGGAACCCGTTTCTTCGGCAGCTATCTAACAAATTGGTGTAATTTATAAATAGTTTTCTATCGGCTTGATCGAGTGTTCTCCATTACATATAATGATATTGTTCTTCTTTCAAACAAAACGTTTTTGTTCTTTTTACACAATTAAAACCACGTTGTTTCAGTACCATGTTTTGAAAAAAATATGTATGTTACTTCGTCTTGGAATGTTGTTATAGTTCTTAGTTTGAGTTTTTAAGTTCTTAACCAATTTATCGAATCTATTTACTCCTTTCAACTAGAATTATTCCACAATTTTTCATGTAGAATTATTTAACAGAAACCAGTTACAAAAACTTTTTTTCTTTTATCAAAATCGAGTAAATTGTATGAAGAAAATGCAAATCTCATTAATCAAATGGATTTTTACACAATCTAAACATTCCATTTTGAAAAAAAGCGAAGCGAGTGTTGACCATTGTGTTTGTGATCGCCCTGATCATAAGGGTTATTACACACTGAAAATATAACAAACTTGACTGAATTTGGACACAAATTTTATTTAGGTTTCACACAAAAACAGTTTTATTAAAAAACGCATTATATTTTAAGATGATTTTCATGCTGAACCTCTTGTTCCTGAAAGAAAGGAAACGGTGCTGTTTATTTAAAATAAATAAAATGAACCAACAATTTCCAATGAACCAAATGTTTCAACCTTGCAAACAAATTCGGACTGTAAAAATCATAATGTTTCTCTTATTGTTGCCTTAATTTTAACTGAACAAATTTATTTATCATAAAATGGTTAATTATAGCTTGTGCTTTTTGTAGAAATACTAATTTTAACACATTAACAATATGCTTATAAAATAAAGCAAACTTTAAGAAGTTTTTTTCGATGAAATAATTGAAATAAGAGAAAAAAATGATAAAAAATTAAATGTAAGATTAACAATATCATAGCATGGACCTAAAATTGATGAAATTCGAACAATTACTGCTAAAACCAAATATTTATTTTAAAAAAGCTACTAGACTAGTTATTTCTCATACTGGGCCAGTCTCATTTTTTTCACGAATATGAGTACCTGTTGAGCTGAGCAAATAATATATCAATTCAATACCCTGAAGGTGAAAGCGAATATGTCAATAAAATGTACAATACTGCAGTCCAATAGTACAATATTGCATAACTTCTGCACACAAACCATCCCTTTCTTCGATCAGATGTCAGCTATAACCACCACCAAGCAAAACAAAAACGCCGGGTGTTCACTGTCATAGATATTCATAACAACCTATAGCCGCACGCTGCAGCCACTGGGCAAACTAGTTCTACACCCAGAGGCTGCCGTCCAACGTGTCGAGCGATGCACACCAACCGGCACGCTCGTTGATAATGATCTTCTGCTGAGTGATGCCCCGGGCAGCCGGATATCGGCGGGTCACGAGCGCGGGTATTACTAATTAGTAATGGCGGAGTGTAATTCCAGCCGCAACCGGCGATCGGGCACGTTACGCGACACGGAAAGACCAGAACACCGCGGTGGAAAGTTTGTTGCCAGCTCCGAAGCACCGATTACAGCACGATCGTCATGCTTTGTGAATGGTTTAAAATGTCGAACCGCCGGCGTGCCGTATCCAGCTTCCACCGGATCAAACCGAACGAATAAAAACGTGTTCTTCATCCCTTTGTGTCGGTATTTCCGCATTGCAGGTGGCAATCAGCGCCCTACCGGGGCCAAGCTCTACTTCTGGCCTGCGTGTCTCGCAAATCGTTCGTGTTCTGTTGTGAACGTTTCAGACGTTTTCGCGCTTCCTCCCGAGATTCGCCCGGAGACCGATTTCCTTGCAAAGGTCGTCCGTTTTACGAGCGTCTGCTGGAAGCTTAGTTCGTACGTCCATCCCTCCCGATCCATCAAATCACTCGGGAAGCAATCAAGCACGATCGGTCAGAAGCATTAGGCCGAAAAATCGAAATACCATGTACTGATACGAGTATCTCAAGGATTTTAATGATCATTTATGCGATCATCAACTACTTCCTGCTACCTCTAACTAAAAAGCAAGCTCACTTTTGAGTGTTGCAATCTTCACGCGCGTAATAGAAACCTTCAACAATCGTACGCACCCAAAACCAAACGCCACTCAATGCCCGGTTCCGTGCAAAACCCCGGCGCGCGCGATCACTTCGAGGCGTCACCGTCCCGCTCGGACTCGTGGAGCGTTTGTTTTGATTCCGTACAAATGTCTCCCCTCCCATCGGCATCAATACCGGTTTTGCTGATGGCAAAAGTTTACGGTTTTGTCCCGAAAACCGCGAATCGCAGAGTGTTGATGTAACGTCGGATGGAGACACCACAGCGCAGGTTGACTGCCTGCGCGTGGGCTGGCTTAAGGGCTATTTATCTTACCGGTTTCTTACGTTTTTCCCGCGGGAGATATATTGGAAACAACGCATTAGTTTACCTTTAACTGTGTCACCGCGCGTGATTGTTCGCGTTCGAGAAACACCTTCAAAGATACAGCACATTGTCAGTGCGTAACATTCCGTCAGATATTTATAGAGTTAGATTTCGGCCAAGTCGGCCCAGGTTCACGATCCAATTCTAACGATGATAGAGCATGTTTTCGAGCTGTCTCTTTAGCCCACTCATTCCCTGTCCCAGACGCTCTTCCACCGGACAATGGGCGCCAGATCTCCTTGAAATAATTAAGCAAAGGTACCTGCACCAAACCGGAATCCGGGGATCACAACGCACTTCACTGTCACCCTGCCGATGCACGTCTCACGCACGTAATGCACACCCGCCGGGGCGAGTTCCTTTCACTTGCAAAACACTACCGTGATCCGTGATTCCCACGACTTGAACGATCCAATGCAAGCAACAAAAAAAACGGTAGTAAAAATCTACATAAAACAACAGCCCAGCCACACGTTGCCACTGGAGCTGACGGTTGCGACATCGGTGTCTACTAGACCGGATAAACGCAAAGCTTGCTTCGATACACAAATTCCCCGTTGACTAAAGGGGTTCGAACGGTAGAAGCAGAAACAAACTGAACATAGCATATCCGTCATACGACAACACCGATAACCTGAACCATATCTTATCGGAGCGCCCCCTCGGTGCATCACTTTCTTAAGTCAACCTTGCGACGGCGGGTACGCTGGACGGGACAAACCAAGGCTTTGTATATCCCGGAGGGGTGAGAGAGTGCGCGTGTTTGAAACAGCCCCTACTTACTGAATTCTGCACCGGAACACCGGGGTGCCCTACTTGCCACGGTACGACCGAGATTGGTCAAGGATGTAAACCATATCTAGCAGGGGGTCGACAGCCTACGGTAGCTTGTTATCGAACGCGCCCAATAAAGTGATTCGTTGAAAAGTTGAGATAATGCGCTCGCTCCTTACTGGTTTGCCCTACGAAGATCCACAGCTAGCGCCGTCTAAACGGGTCAACTTTTGGTTTCAACCTACCCACGGTGGAATATCATTAGACTCCTGGTTGCAAAGCCCGCAAAGTGTATGAGGTCACGTATCTGACACGCTATGCTTGACGACGGCCGATAGAAAGCATCACTACTAAGCACCGCTAGAATGCACTTATATACACAACACTTTCCGATAACTTCGCGACTTGATGCTCCGAACGATCTCGCACACTCACCGCGGCGGGGTGTTTCTTGATCTTCAATTTCTGGACCCTCAAGAATTCCCCAAACTCCTCGCTGGATCTTCGGGAGAATCCGTCACTCACACACTCACTCTCACCGGGGGCACGAGATGCCGGAATTTCCCTTCCACGTGGGAGACACGATCACCGCGCGCGCGTAACTTCCGCACCGAAACTTCCTAACATCGAACTCCAGGCGCTCACCTGACGACACTCGCCGGGGGGAGGATCCCAACCGCGATAGCCCAAGCCGAAAAAAACCCGAACCGCCAGACAAACAGCGCAAACTGGTTTCGCACCCAAGAGCCCCAAGATTTCGCTGGCTCGCGCGCGCGATCTATCGGTCGAACTGATGGCGGGCCTGGCTGTCTATTTAGCACGGACGCACGTACGCCGCCGACTCTCTGCACGCACGCACACGCCGTCTCGGTGGTGGGGTGGTGTAAACGGTCGCTCGTTCGCGCACGTTCGCCTTCGCTGACCGTTCGATACAGATTGGCCGGCGGCCCGCGGAATGTGCGAAAGCCCGCCGCTTGAAGCCCGCTGCATGCTCTCGCTGGCGAGCGGCGCGTGCACGAGTTGTTGTGTGTTTGTGACAAATACACACACCGCCATCGGCAGCTGATGCTGGAATCAAACCGATAGGCCGCACAGTGGGCATCCGGGGGAGGATGGAAGGACAAATATTGACTTTGCGTTAACCAAGAACATCGGAATACATTTAGTTAGATAAAGTCAGAAGTGGAGGAAAAAAAAGATTATTTTCCATCATTTTAAAAACCAACGTGTTGCAGGTGTCAATTGGAACATGATTCTCCTAACAATCGCATTTGATGTGAACTGGCACCTAGAAAGCTATTTTTGACATTTTTCGTTTAGACTAACATCAATCCTCAACAATGGTCCATTGCGCAAGCGCATAGTCTTACACACCGCAGGTCGTGGGATAAAGTCCCAACTGGACCTCGTAAACAGGACTTTACTATCCAGGCTATTGGTACACAATTAAGTCAAAGAAAGGCAGAAACGGTAGGCCTAGACCTACCTAGACCTACATGAGGTTGTTGTGCCAAGAAAGAAGAACTTTTTAGTTAGTGGCTCTACCACTTTCCATGTCATCTCAGTGTCTTCTAATCTGTTAAAAAAATAATCAAAAAATATTAAAAATTAAGCCCCTCTCCATTTGCCGACATACAGGAGTAGTCCAGAATAAAAAAAGAAAAACAAGATTTTTCTAGTTTAATAAACAGGTATGTAATAAAGGTATTTAAATGTTCTTTATAAAAAGTGTGTTTGAAAACTATCGAGACTAAAATTTTCTAAGAAATATTAGAAGTAATTTTCAAAATCTCGCAGAAAAAAAAACTAAAGTAGGAGTACCAACCTTTCTTGGTCATTTAGTTCATCATAACTTAGTGATGCTGTTGTAGTGCTCTTCAACAACTTCAATACCATTTCATCCCACAATCTTGTAAATTTCCATGTATATCATGTAAATTTCCAGCAATTGACCATTTGGCTTAAATACGCATCGCATATTGATTCGCATTCCTCAAAAGAGGTACAGATAGATTAATGTTGGAATAGATTTGAAATGAGCTATAATGTCTTCACCCTTCTTACAACACTGGCTTATAATCAACATGTTTGAATATGCGTACCTATGTCGTTACGTGATGGCGTAAACATAAAACCAGATTTTTAATGAAATTCGATAATGAATTGTGAAGAGACACATAAAAAAATAACAACAGCGCCCGAATTCCAACCGAAACGAGGAAATGCTACCAGAACGGTACGACAGAATATATTTGCATCAGCACGATCATAAACGAGATGAAACGTTACAGGCGGACATAAATTTGAGAAACAAGTTTTTCGCTTCTCGAACGCATAGTGTCGCACGTGTTCCGCGCTAAACGATCGTCTCGAAACACGCTTTCTCTGCCCTTTGCTCATCATGCTTTTTTTTCCTCCTTGAAATTTGTTCTCTTGTTTCGTACAAACGAAAAATAGGTCTCACAAGAGAACATGCAACAAAAAATCCTCCCAAAGTTGAATAAAAAAAACTCACACAGAGATTCGTCTATTTATAGCAAAGTGCTTTAAATCATCTCTGGCACAAATCAAAGTATGTTAATTGTTTGGTTTTCTTCATCTTTGACCTTGCCAATGGAGCACTTGTGAGATTATCATCGAGACGTTTTCTTATGCCAACGTGCTTGTAGCACTCGGTTCAACGATTTCCCGATAAGCGTCTTCTCACGAGGAAGATATTCTGAAATACATTTTTATCGAATGCACGTAAATGAAGCCGTTATTTGAATTACATAGTGCACTATTTGAATTACATAATGCACTCTGTCAGTATGTAGAAAATTTTCAATATTCTGTAACCATAAAAGTACCTAACAATGTTATGTAACACGTTAACAACGTGTGAATAAAGGTATGGAGATAAAGAAAAAAACAAACAAAATATGGCTTTTTGATTTGATTAAAGCAGTATTGCCAAAATGATCAATGTAACAAACCAAAATGATCAATGTTAGATTAACTGAAAGCAAGGTTTAAAAAAAAACGGTGGAAAACTCTCACGAAGAAGCAACTCTAGGAAAAATTCACCTTTTTTGAAGAGCGCCACATTTTGACGGGCTCCGCAACTTCTGTATAATCGAACGAATTTATTGGATTTTGGATGATGTATAGAAAATCCCGGGGAAATAAAAATACATAAATAAGGAAAATATAACAAATAAATAGGGAAATAAATACATACATAACAATGTACGAATAAATAAACGAGTGCATAATAACAAACAAATAAAAAACATCAATCAGCTGATAATTTTATTATTATTCCACCGTATATTTCGATTTAGCAACCAATTTGAAACATCATTTTTTGCCGAATTTACAGCGTATGAGCGTATGTTATCGAGTATTTCTAATTGTACAAAATAAAGTTCTAATACACTTTACCATAGTTGAACTTTTTTTTTACTTTCTATGGTATTCAAATCGATTATTGTAAAATAAACTTTACTTACTTCACTCAGTCCCAGTTTGGTTTTGGAGTACTGTAGCATCACGCAAATGAAATTCAAACAGTAGCCAAAGGAATTAATATTGTTTAATAAGCTTTAACAAGTAACTTCAAACCACTCCATATAAAAAACTTATACAAACTATAAATTAAACCCTGGTAAAGACACAATAACACAACAAATAACATAAACAGTTTCACAAATGTATTTAAACTCAAATTTTATCAATAAATTGAAGCGAATAACAAACATGTGTATCAGTAAAAAAAATCAGCATTTCGGAACTGCAAGATATATGATGAAATTGGTACAAATCGTTAAGAAAAACTATTTATTTTAAAACATAACAATTTTAACGAAATTATCCAGGACCAACTGTCACCGGAATGACTTCGATCATGACCGCTTTTCCGACATCCGTGCGCTGCATCACGCACACATGCAGCCCAATCCAGCGTTCGAGTTTTCCACCCATTTCCATTTTTCCAGCCCAAGCCCAAGTGCCACTTCACACTCACACAGCGGCGCAAGGTTCAGCAGTTTTCCTTGCGAGCTCGCCGTGGGTGTACGTCCCGTGCTTTCCCCCACGACCAAAAACAACCTTTTCCGTGCGCAAAACGAGTAATTCCGTGAGTTGTCCGGTGTGTGATTGCGATGCGAGTAACGCTGTGAAGCTGTGCTGATGTTTGGTGTGAAAAATCGGCACCAAAACGTGCGCATTTCCTTCCCTGTGCCGTGAGAACGCCAGTACGGCAGGCGAAAAAAAAAGAGTGGTATGGGAAGTGGAGTATGCGCTCCTTTGTTGACGGCCGAGCGTTGTTGCGCTGAAAGGAAAGCTGAAAAGCCACTAACCTTCGTGTGCGGACTCTCTTTATCCTGGCCGTGGGTTTAGGTGGTGATGAAACAAACAAAAAAGAGTGCTACCAAAGGGCCGAGGCAGAGTCTTTGTGCATTTTCCATTTGATTTTGGCTCGCCCTGTGCAGGATAACGTTGCATTACCCGCTTAATCCCTCCCAAAGGCTCGCCAGTGTATCCGTGTATCGGGTGTTCGGGCAGAACGCCACCAACACCAGCACACCGGCGTGCGGTTGATGACCTGCGGTAGTGTTGGTATTTAGTGTGAACGCATACAGCATGCATTGGCCTCCAGCCAGTGTGGTGGACAAATCGTTACAACATAAAAAGCATATAGCATCCCGTCCCGTCCCGACCGATGCGGGAGAATCGGACGCTGTACACAAAAATTCAGAATCTTCGTGGGTGACAAAAAGGCCGTGGAAGAGAAAAAAAAGTGGAAACATGCTATTAATCTAGCAGGCTGTGGGATGAAAATACGGGTCACACCGAAATGGGAGCGATTTCAGAATCGAAGAAATGGATGTTTTGACACGTGGGAACTCGCGAGGATTGTGGCTATTAATTTTATGTCGTTAAAATGTGGTTCATAGCCGTTGTTTTTTTTTTTTTTGTTGCTATGTTTGATGTCAACTGATTTGCCGTGACAGGTTAAGAAATCATCAGTGAATTAGAAATTTCATTCTCAGCGAGTTTTTATTTCGCAATTTTTGTTCGTTTTGGTCAATCACGTTATGGATGAGGAATCTTATTTTCATTGGCTATTCACCAGAAAGCCATTTCTGTATAACTTCGTATTTTTAAGAGTGAGATAGATCTGGTTTTTTTCAGGTCTGCTGTTACAACGTTAGCTATCCCCTGTCAAATTTTTCAGATAGTCTATGTTTTGCTCAGTATAAAATCGATACAGTTTATGTTATTTTTATTAGTGATATATAAAAAAATGCGAAACGGAGTCGATTTTTGTAATTAAACCAACGTAATAATCCAAGCAAGCTTTCCAGAATAGTACTTCTCTCGTTTCCATCTCTTATACTTTCTTATACTTATAACAACTTCTTATATTTGTACCCACAAAAAATGTTGGTAAAATGTATCGCTAACAAATTGCAGCCCTGAGAGGCTCAACCCATGAACAGACACCATGAATAGCAAGCAACGAAGTTTCAAGAAAAAATTTTCACTGAACTATCCCAAAGATTCAAATGTTTCCAAATCTTGATGGAATTGAATGATAAAAGCTGGAAAGGTTCTGTTCCTGTCATGTTTTTTTTAGCTATTTGCCAAGACTCTTCGTTCCTGTAGGTGTCCATCCAACCTATCCCAAAGAGATACAGACATAAAAACTGCCCCATTGAGTATTGGTTATGTCAATATTTCCTGGTTGTGAACATGAAAAAAATGTCAATTTTATTGGTTTTGATTGATGGTTAGTGACGCTCAATGCCACTTTGTCAAAATTTGTTATCTTGCGCTTTCCACGTATCCGAGCGGGAACAGTTTGAGAGACCCAACAGTTGGTGTAGACAACTTTTTTTTCGTTCGCCCGGGTAGATCAATGTTGCAGTGTATGTTCCAACCGAACAATCGCACGTGGTATAATATTGAAATGATGTACGCTCTCGTATAGGTTGTTCTCTCGCCGGACGGAATTCTTAAAACGTTATGTGAAGTTTATCAGTTCATGGAACATTACGTAGGCACCGAAACTGCACATCCATGCGGTCGCTACGTACTTGTCCAATTCAGCAAACATATTCTCTGCACGTCATCGTGTTCATGCTTGATGTGACCTCACACAAACTAATCTTAATAACATTGTTTGCATAGGGACCATCTGCCTGCTACAAAGCGCTTACTAGAAAGGTAGTTTTGTATTGTGTGTAGAGTTATTTTCTCAGCTTTCAAGGTGAAGCAATTTTAAAGAATAATTTTCGAAGATCGTACACCAACCCTAGTTATGTGACAACCACACAACCTACAAGATAAAAGGAAAACTTTTAACGGATATTATGAGATATGTCTGTTTTGTTTATATGCTATGATATCGGGGAAAGTGTTGTCTGGTTATTTAGATTGAGTAGATTTAGATTGGCAGCTGTAATCACACACGCACTTCCAGACTTTTTGTTTATTGTTCGTCCTGACTGTACAGAAGAACTTGTCTAAATTTAAGAACCTTTCTCGAGGACACTGGACCGTTAGCATGGGCCGAGTAATCTGTGTATTTTTTCCACATCATTTTTAATTCTTGGTACAACTAAATTCTATTGCAACTAACTTTCACAAAGAAGTCAAATCATATCGACCCTGCATTGTATCTAAATTTGTGGCATTTTTGTGGCAGGTAGTATTAGCAATAGCAAAAACAAGCAGTTTGTCAATCATTGCTAAATTGTGCTAGTGATGTCTCAAGTTGTTAGTGTGATAGTAAAACTTCCCTTCAAGTTCTGATTTTTTAATGTCTCGAAGTTAGAGTACCAACATCGCTTGAGTCAAAATGATCTGGACTGGTTCTGTTAATGTTAAACAATGTATTTGTTATTTGGTATTTATTATTTTAAATTCTATGGACCACGAGACCCCATCGAAGCTCACTTAGCACTATTACAAAATAGTACGTCACGTATTGCACTTACACTAATACGTAACAGGCCGTTCAAAGCGAATATTGTTCAATAATACCGTGCGGGCCAGGTCGAGTTCATAACGGTCTCAAACGGCATTGAATTCACGGCACATTACGAGAAACGGATCAGAGGATCCGTAGCCGTATTCTAGTGATAATACGAGACTTTTGTTTCTGATTATCCGTATTAACGACTTGCATGGAATAATAGGAAACTGTTTGTCCTATTTTTGTTTTATGGTAGCATTCCAGCATCTATCCAAATCCGCTTCCGAGAAAAAGTACAGAAGGCTACATTGCCAAAGCTACGATTACAAAGGTTCACTATGTATTCGCTATTATTCCGTGGTGTATAAGATACGCGTTAACACTGTGTAGTGGCATCAATACAAACAAAAATCTAAATTTGCTCTCAATCCAGTGAATCATAGAAAAACAAATAAATTCTGCATGGTTTTCATGAGAAACCTAACAACGTTTGTTATTGTTCCTTGGGAACCGAATCTCGCGGAAAATGCTACTTGGGCATATCTGCGCCGATTTGACAGCTCGCCTTCTGTACGCACACGCCTGCTCAAGCTATCTCGCAGTGGGGAAACCCGTCGGCAAGTTAGGGTGGTGTCATTGCTCCTTCGCATGCGATGTTGTCGGATACGATTCGGATGGTGGTTCCAGATTATTATGGCTAGTGGCACAGCTCCGACGCGCGTTATTTTGACGCGCGTTACTCTCGAATTTTGTATGGGATTTGACAACTTTCGACGTGCGTGTTTTTGACGCCCGTCGTAACGCGCGGCAAAATCAAAATCATTTTGATTTTGCCGCGCGTCGTCCCCTTTCACTTATTTTGATTTAAACGATGTTAGTCGAAATCAAAATTTGTTTATTTCGACGCACGCAACGTCGCGTGTCAAAGAAACGCGCGACGAAGGTTGTAAAGTCAAATACAAGATTTTAGAGTAACGCGCGTCAAAATAACACGCGTCGGAGCTGTGCCACTAGCCTATGCGATTTTTTAATGAATTTCATACATGTAAATAAACAGAACCTATTTGGGTGTATATAAGTGATTTTAATTTGACAGATAAGATCGCATACGACGATCCGACGAAATTACAAGTTTTTGATTCCATCGTACGACAAAATCGCACGTCCGTTGTTATCTGTCAAATCCCATACAAAATTTTGACAGCACATGCGATAACATCGCATGCGGCGGTGCAATGACACCATCCTTAATGCTGAATGGAGCAAATTGTTTGTTTTCGTAAATACTAAATTTAGCATCGGTAAATAGAGGAATATTTGTAGCATTTATGGAACGAAAGTTTCAAAGCTTCTATAAATTCTTTAAACAACAACATTTGTATCATTTAATTTGATTATCCGCTCCCAACGTGCAAACGAAAGGTTTTCTTGAAGGTGAAATTGGTGCCGTTATCTTCTCGTCCTGGTTTTTCGACGAACAAAAGCGACAAACTGCAACATAAAATGAAGTGCTAAAAACGTCAATACAGTGCGTTCGTTGGAAAAACTTCTCCTTCTCTGTGTTAGCTTCAGCGATGGTGCGCTCGCGACACGCGTTCTAGCCCTTTCTCGTTCGGTTCTCCACGACGCGTGTGTTCAATTCCATCGTCGTACAGCAGCAGCAGCATCTCTTGCACGGTGAGGGTGTGTTTCCGTTCAGCTGCCGTGTACGTCCGAGACAGCATAACGCACGCAACATTACCAACACCAGTAGCAGCAGCAGCATCATCATCATCAAAGCAACCTCCTCTTCTTTTCGGTGGTGCATCACAGTGCGCGCCGCCTGCAACGGACACAAACAAACAAAACACAAATTTCGGCCTTCCTCTGCTTCCTGTCGTGATTGCCTGCTTCTTGCGGCTCATATTTACCGAGCACTAAAGATCCGTCCAGTGAGTGTGCCATGCATTGAGAAGCATATCTTCACCCTCAAAGTGCATGGCTGTGTTGGTGTGCGCGTTGTGTGTGTAGTGTGGCTGCTGTTGAGCAGGGAAAAGCAGTAGGCGAGGAATGGAAATTGGAACTTATGCTTTCTTAAGTGCTCTTCCAATCCGGGTGTGCTCATAATTTCCAGCCCCAGTCCACGCCTCGTTTCCTTGGCTAAAGTTACACATACACACATACACACATTATATCGTGTGCCGGGAAAGTGGACAAGGGCGCACCGAACGGAGCATAATCGGCTGCATCACAAGCGCCCTCGGTTACAGCCGCCTTTGTTGGCGAACCGTCTCTGGTTGCGTGTGTATTTTATGCTGAAGCCATACGCGGTCGCTGTGCAGAAGCAGGAGTCATAAAAATTGGAAACAAAATATAACAGTCAATTTCTTCCTCTTTCAGCCGCTTGTGGGGCGAGCACACCCACACGCAATCGTTGGCCCAGTGTAGTGGCAATTGGCGGCAGCAGCAGCAGCAGAAAAGCCAGTGAAACAAAATCCCAACTCCCAACGAAATGAAGTAGTTTCCGTGCGGTTTTAATGGAGTGTTAGGCGAGTTATAGTGCTGCTACCGAAGCAAGAAAAAAGAGGATAGTGCTACTCAGTATTCCACTTCCGGCTCAAGTTTTGTGCGTTTCGGAGGAGCTTGCTTTGACGAAGGAAAACGCACCTCAATTTCATCCCCGTTCGTGCGTGTGTGCGTGCCTGAGTGGACCTGAGCTGCCGAAAGGGTCAAACTGTTGCACCGCGTCGAATAGCGAGCATTGGATCCCGTGGTAAAGAACGCGGCGGATGGCGAACCCGTCCTTAAAAGCATAAATTCTAATCGACCCGAAACGGCAACGCAGCAACCACAGTGTTTCGTGCTGAAAAGTTAAAAGCATTCGGTGCGTGTGCGATAGTGTGTGTGTGTGTGTGTGTGTGTGCGTGAGGAAATAAATTTTCCTTCCCCAGCGAAAGGTTTTTCCGATACGACACACTACCACCGCCGCGGCGTATCGGCCGGTGGCTTTCCGCGGGTGTGGGGCGGGGTTGCTGCTCTCGTGCCGAAATTATGTTAAAAGTGATTTACATCCTCACGATTGCCGGTTGTTTACATACGCCCGTGACTTTCGGCCGCGAACAGTACCAGCACCAGCAGCAGCACTATGGCTCGGACGCTTCTAATGGGTAAGCTTTGCGTTTGTGTTTATGGGTTTTAAATATATGAAATTAAACTACCACTCCAACTCCTACCGCACGAGGGTCCCCAATGGGACAAGGAGCCCTCCTCCACGCCCCGGTTTGCAAGTACTCACCGTTCGCTTTACTATTAGCAGTAAAACATAGCAGGCGAACTTCGTACAGTTGCTCACGAAAGTCGCGGTACAAGATTTGTTTCAGGATACTATGACCTATTCTAGCCGTAGCTCCAATATACAATTTGACTTGTTGGAAATAACTCAGTATACACCAGTAGAGCTACAATATATTTCACATCCAATCTGTTCTCATAAAGAGTTTAAGTGCTTATAAATGCATCGTATATAAGTCATAACATTATTATCAGTAGAATCGTTCCTGCTATCGTTTGTGTTAGCTTATTTAGTACGTTTACATCCAAACTTGTCTATGTTTATAAGTACTCTTGAAAACATATTAACTTGTCTGCAGTGTGGATAGAAGGTTCATTTTCAGGTTTTGTTGTGAAAAACTTCGAAATCCGTGCACTTCTGTCACATTGTGGATGGCAACTTTATATGCTAGTATCCACTGGACCAAATACCCAATGTAACGTATTTCCAGTGTATGTAAACAATCAAACGATAATGCCTGTGGAACGAAGGACATTACTCATTATTAAAAATGTCCCAAAATATAACAAATATTCTCCGAACTTAGAAAAGTTATTGTTTTAATACTAGAAAAACATTGCCCAATCAAACATTGCACAGTATTTGCAAATAGTCATAGAAAGAAATATAATAGGAATACGAATATGCTACAGTTGTTGGCACAGCAATGATACGCATCTCTTAAATTTTAGAATTTTAACGTGAAAAATGTAACCCTGATAATCATCGAAACTCGTTTTAATAGTCAGGTTTCATAATTCAAATGCACTAGTTTCTGGGTCAATTATTGGCCGAAACAGTCCGTTTGGAAGCTCACTTTTGGCTCAACTGGTGCATTATGAGTTTAATTCCGTTCTATAATATACGCTATCAGCTTCCCGAGCATTCCACATTCCTTCCCGAGCACAAACGATAATCTTGTATCATAACTTGCGCGGCTCACTGTGGCTCGTTGCGGCTCCTGTGCCACTACCCCCAAGCCAAAGCAAAGGTCGCACCGACGTAACACGTTCGTGCCGTTAGATTAGTTTAATGGCTTTTTACTGGTGGAAATTTACATTCTACGCGTACGCGGCGACGATTATTACCCTCTTGGCTGGCCGGCATCGAACCGCCGGGTCCCTTCGAACGGTGCACGCTCCAGAACCCGCCGATGCCGTCCGTCCCCAGATCGAATCAAGAATTTCCCGGCCATTCGACTCGTGGACGTCGGCAGAATGCTCATCGACCGTACTGACCTAAAATACAGCTTCTCTCTCTCCTTCTCTCCATCCCTCCGACGCAAGAGGCACTAACCCAATGACCTCGCGTACCGGAAATGGTTTCGGGAAATCCCATCCCCCCCCCTCACCTCTTCCTCCACCCCATTCTGATTAGGGCACCGTGTGTGGGTGGGTGGCCCAATATTGTCCGGATTCGAATAGTTCGTTCCGGTGCTGCGGTGCGACGATTTGTTGTGGAATGCCAAAATTGTTGGCCCTAATCCAATTCGGCTTTCCGCCCTCACTCACTCCTTCCTTCGCTCCCTCCCATTCGGTCCGGGTCCGGGTTCGGTGGAAGGATATTAAACTTTCCTTCTGTTTTGCGATTGCGGCCCGATTGCCGGGGCCAGACATTGGGACGCCTGTGTTGGCCTTTGGAACGGATCGAAGCTCCTGCCGCGCTCCCACATCCGGAACGGCTTCCTTGGACAGCTTCCTTCCGAGAGCAAATCCGAGAGCATTGCGAGATAATTTATGTCGAGCGATTTAATATGTAGATGAGTTTGTCCTTTAAAGCGGGAAGGAGTGAGGAGGTGCAACCAACAACAACAACGAAAAAAAACTTTCGTCACTTCCACAAATCCATTCCCGCTCCCCCCTTGGCGGGAAGAAAGCTTTACCGTGTGGGGAATTGAAAATTAACTTCCCTAAACTCTCCCGGGTGTCCATTTTGTTCTACGCTCTTTTTTTTGTTTTGGGTTCATTTCTTCGATCCTCTCGACTCCTTTATTCGTTTAATAAATGCAAATATTTGTCGCCTCCCGGAACCATCCCTGGGCGACCTTAGCGGCACGCAACCCTTGCCTTTGCCGTGCAAAATCTCTTCCCAACGCTTCTCGACGTTCGATGCGAGAAACGCACAGGGCTCGCTTGCACACGCTGGACACGACGGACATTAATAATCCTTGTTTATGTTTCGGATGGCGACGGTGGCCGCCTGTGGGAAGATGGTCCTGGTTCGTGCGTGCCGTGTCCTGTGAAACCGGATATACAAGATTAAGCCATTAGAATAACCAAACAGAGCGGGGAGGAGCGTCATCTCGGGGAGAGCGCCATCTAACGAACGAGAACCGCCAGGCCGGAGAATGGATTTGTGTTTATCGTCAAGCTCGTTTGGGGCTCGCCCGGCTTCCGGTCGCAGGGATGCATGCGTTTCGGGGATCTCGGGTGGACGGGATGAATTATTAATACGTGCAATCAATAATAACGACATAAAGTCTCCCGTTTCGGTCGTTGCTGATGAGAGCGTTATTTGATCATGTGTGTGTGAGTGTGTTTGTGGGATTTCACTTCTGAACGCATGATGATGGCATGTTACCAAGTCAATTCTCTGATTTGTGAAACATGGACCATGTATATAAGCAAAAAAAAAATGTTTATGCGCAAATCCGAAATCGTTTAAACGATTTGCTACGGCCACACTGCAGAATAATAAAGCTTCCAGCAATAGGCGGATGAGTTTATGTTCAAGACCGCATTAGACTATGCCCTTTGCTGCTTTCGGGAACGTCACCTAAAGCTTCTGCAAATGAACAACAAATTTTCAAAGTCATCTGCTAGGCACATAGTTTTTATTATTTTAATTCTCCTTTGTTATGTTTTTAATTGGTTTTCTTCTGCGAAAGACACGTTTCTCTCATCTTTTCAAATCATTCAATAAACATCTTGAAGGATGCAGGCTTATTGTTTTTTGTATTTATTTGAATTTATTTTTCGTGATGTGCAAGCTGCTAGATAGTTCCAGGTTAAAACCCAATTTTTTAGATGTATGTAATATTCTATTACATTCAATGGACACATTCTATAACCTTTTGAACTTGAACTTGAACATTGTTTTCTTTTTTGTTGTTTCTAATAAAATTATATTGTTTTAAAACTATTTTGCCGTTCAGTCTTCTAAGCGTATCTGCCATACTTTTTATCGCAACCCAACGAGAGCTTTTTATTGAGCTGGCAAACAACGCAGAATTTAGGAACTCATAACTCCTTTTGTGCCGTTGATCTGTTAATATCTGACACAAATTTGCTTAATCAGAAATTTGACGAATGACGAGTGATGATTTGAGGGAAAACTTGTTTGAAATTTGCTAACAACACGTCATATTTGGAAGAGGTTATCTCCTGGCATGCAATTGGTTTTCGGTCTCATAGTGACCTAAGTTAGAGGAAGTTAACCTTCAACGTAGTAAGTGAAGAGAATCTAGGTAAAAACACGTATTAAACAAAAAATGGATTGGATTGGTTTTAGAATCGATTTGTAGATTCACAATTTTGAAGTTTTCGATATGTCTCTATGATTCGTATGAGATACCTAAGATACCAGTATGAGATCTCTAGTGTCATATATCCTCTGAATAATATATTTGTCGTATATCTTTATTACATTGTAGGTTTCTGTATAAACCATGTAATTTTTTGCAAGTTATTTACACCCGTTAGTGTGAATGATTAGATTCTTAAACTATACTTGGACAATGCATGTGACTTGGACAATGTGTTTCTAAATTTGCACATTGTGGCAGTAACCGATAAGATCTTGTGATGTACTCGACAGTTAATTGTCCAAAACTGGTTGTACAAAATGAAGAAAGCGTTGGGGATCTTATTGTTCCTGTAAACACCATATGAATACTGTGGATGGCATCTTTGTGGTCCATAAAACGAAATGGAGCATGGAATGAGCCAAATCCAGAGCCACCAATCACCTAAAAATAGGCATCTACCGCATCTTCTAAACAATTTCAAGCAAATGGAGTCATATCACTCACCAAGCCGAGCAGTAATACCGCCGACGAAGACGACGACAATCAAGCTTCCATCCATCAGTCAATCATTCTCGCTTTACGACACACCATATCTCGCCCATATACATAGTGTCGCATCTCGGCCCATCGTCGTCGGCCCAAATTTACAACCTCGCCTCATCCCACTCGAAGAAGCATTCGCCTCGCCTCGCCTCGCGGTCACGTCCGTTTTCCCGAGTGGACATGAATTTGTCATCTCAGTTTTTAATGAGCAACCGCAGAAGCGAACCACTCGACGACCGTCGTGTGGAAGTAATGCGCTTCTGACCATTTCTGCGCCGGTGCCGGGCGCGGACATCGTATGACAAAACATTTACGATGCCACTGATCTAGATCCAGCCAGCCACAGCTGCATTTGTTTACACTACGACTATCCTGGTGCTGCCGTCGGATAGTCTAGTGGCAGTGCAGTGCAAGCAAGCGACACCACGACGGAACCTGGGACGGAAGGCGGAACGACGGACACTGGATAATTAATGTGATGAAAACGGCTCCGGGGCCGATCCGCGAGACCTGGCGAAGACCGGACGGAAGACACCGACGGCGGACGGACACGACTTCTCAATCATTCAACGGGAGCCCTGGCAGAAAGCGTCGGTCGTTCCACGGCAGCCGCCATTAATTTGCCATTCCATTTTACGGACACCCCGAAAACATTCCGTGTCACACTTCGGTCGTGTCGTTTCGGGACCGGAGCGCGACTTGGCGCTCGGTGGCTGGAGAATTTACAGCGCCAGCTGTGAGATTGATTGTTCCCACAGCTAGGACGGAGCGGTGTCCCCAAAGCTTTGGCGGAGGGAGGGTGACACAGTGTGCCCTCCGGCCAGCTTTCGGCTGGCGTCCGTGTGTAAAAAGGAAACTTTAATGCATAGGAAAGCATTTTCATTACATTTGCCCCCACTCCAGACGCTTTTCACGTAATGTCGTTTTGAGTCGTATCGATTTTTGGGGCACACTCGCATCCCCGAGAGTTTGGTGTGTTCGATTGAATGTTTTATTAACTGACAGCTCATTAACGTGAGTGTGAAGGCCTGCGGTGAAGCTTTCGCTGTCCATGCTGCATTAGCATGTGTTACGGGCGCGATTGCAATGAAGTGTGAATGAGTAATGAATCGTAAAACCTTACTTGTGTGCGTCTGTTTCTTGCTTAAGTCTTGGTCTTCCTCGCAGACATTTGTAATGCAAATCAAGTATTCAAGTATCGATTTGTGGCAGCTTCAAGCACTGATAGCAACCCATTTATTTAATCCCTTTTTAATGGACTAATATAAGCTGTGTTACATATAAGGAGCAAACATAAAAACGTTCCTAATATAATTGCAAAAAATAATGAATAAATTTAGTTGAAATAAAAGTAGCGTTTCTTGCAAGAATATTGAATCTCGGGTGTCGGTTTGTCAACAGCATTGGAACAATATATCACTGCTTTTCCGTAAGCGTCCTTTGTGGGATGCACTGCTTGGATGTATTGACTTATTCATTCATTTATCTACTTACATTCTTGAGTCCACGTCTACCAAACAGTGGGAACGAATGGGACATCAAGGAAGTATGAAGGACTATCCATATTCCAAAAATACATGATCGAGACATTCATATGGATTTTCAAAGTTCAACGAATCTTCAAGGATATGATTCTGTAGAGATGTAACATTCACATTGAAGACCGAGACTTATTCATGTTTTTGAAGAATCAGCTGCATTCATAAATCTCGAATCACTACCTTTGCCAGTTATGTGCAGTGTTTTGGAGATCGTTTAAAGTAAGATTTTTGACCAATAACAATAATAGTAATAATAATAATAATTGTATGCTATAAGCTTTTCTTTCGGTGAAAACGTTGTAGGGATCGGAAGTGAAACCCTCCGACTCTAACTTGGCGTTTATTTCTCAATAAGAAATTGAGCACAGACCGGAAGCAAGAATCTCCGACTTACTCTGGACACTGTGTATCTTCTTTATTGGTTTTCGAGTGTAAATTTGATTAGAAATTCTTTAAACTATGTACAATTTTTATTTAACTCTTTCTTCTCCTAACCCTAGTTCCGTACTCGCTCATCCAAATTTATGCTGACGGCGCATTCTTAAAACTTAAGACTATCCTAACCTAACATAAACTACAGTGGCGTAGGACAAACCGAGGAGTTAAACGATCAGGGAAAGGGATGGGAGGAGGATCGTATACGGGACCGAAATGAGGATAAAGGCAAATGAAAATCAAACAAGTGAGATGAGGTTTTCTATATATATATATTTCTTTTCTAAAATGTTCTAAAATTCTAAACAACAGTTAAAATAGAATATTACGATAATACAGTATGATGGATATGATTAATGCACTGCAAATAAATCCAAATTCGTCTTGAAATTTTGCTCTAATCAGTCATCTACGTAGTTATCACTTTCTAGAAAGGAATTCTGCATATTATGCGTTTTCTCATAAATGAAATGCACCTGGTTTAAAAAAATACAGGTCATTCCTACAACTGTTTCATAAACAAAACAACTCTTTGAAAACATAAACCCATGTCCGTATTTTTGTTCGTAAATCCGTAATCGGCTCAATCAATTACCCGGCTCGCTGTGGGAAATGGGAAGGACATCAATCTACCATCTGTAAACGGTTTCCATCCGATGAGCATACAATTAAAGCCCATTTCACTTACGTCAAACTTCAAAGAGCAAACACACGCCGCCCGTTGTTCCCCAAGATCGCCCCCCTCCCCCAAGCATTGCTGCCACACGCGGCTAAAAATCGCTCGATTCCCCGGGACCGAACATGCGTTTTGTGTTTGTCTTTCGAGCATACTTTTCCCTTCGAGGGAGGGAGGCAGATCCGAGGGCCGGTTGTTGAACGACTAAATAAAAGCCAGATGGTGCGGTTGTGCTGTTCCTAGACTTTTTAATAACACGCGTTCGTCGTCGCTTTTTGCTGGCTTGTGTGTGTGTGGTCTTGAGCAAAAAAAAAGAGAAAAATCCACGAAGAGTAAGGAATCAAACGGAACGAGAAGTCACTGCGGGCGTCCTAGAGAAGCGAAGTTGTCCGTATGGATTCCGCTTACAGTTTGCATTTTACGGCATTTTCCCAACCCCTCCCGGGAAGTGGTGCGGTGTGAGTGTGGTGAGCGTGTAAAACTTTCCACGGGCGTCTTTTCGGGCTCGGAATGGCGAAAGACGCTGATAATTTTAGCATTTTGTGTAACTTTTTTCCTTTTCCTTATGTTGCTTCACTTTCTAATTGTTCTTGCTACTCTTTTTTTTCTCTCCCCCTCGGTCTCGCCTGACAGCCTGACATTTACACCGTCCGGTACGGTGGCGGCCGGCGGATATGCCCGAACGGCGGGAGGTGTCGGCGGCAGCACAAATGCCAAGTTTAGCCGCCGGAAGAAGACGGAGAAGTTGCACCAGGATGGGACGGCGCAGTACCGCGACGAGGAGGACACGATGATCGAGCCGGGCGTGTGCCAGATCTACACCGGGACCACCTGCGAGCAGTACCTCCGCAACCAGACCGTGTTCGTGACGCCGGACATCACGATGGAGATACTGGAGGAGCGCCTGAAGCAGGCGTACGGTGTGATCCGCGAATCGAAGGACATGAACGCCAACTGCCGCGTGTACGCCCTGCCCAGCCTGTGCTACAGTATCCTGCCCGTGTGCCGCACGCCCGAACTCACCAACCACCAGTACTTCGCGAACCGTGCGGCGGCGGAAGCCGCCCGCCGTGCCGCCACCATCGGCCGGGGGAAGAAGCACGAGAAGAAAAACAATCGCAAACAGTCGCTGCTGCTGAAGGCGGCCCTGTCAACGTCCGTTCCACTGGCAGGGTACGACGGCAGCAGCAGCACCACCGTCAGTTGGTCCCTTTCCAATGGGACGCTCAGCACCACGGAGCGGCTGCGGGTGTACTTCAGCGGTGGTGTGACACCCGATCTCGGGGGTCGCTTTTTCGACGGTGAAATCGTCACGGAGAACTCGCTCCCGGCACGGGGCAGACGTGCAGCCTCCCAACAGCAGCAGCCGGAGTACGGTGTCGGCGGTGACGTGTCCGTCCTCTCGTACACCTCGTCGGGCGCGGTGGGACCGAAAAAATCGTACCCCCCGACCCGGAACACCGAGAACCTGCGGCGCATCTGCCGGAACGACTGCGAGCTGCTGGAGAACGAGCTGTGCCAGAAGGAGTACGCGATCGCGAAACGGCACCCCACGATCGGGCAAAAGCTGCCGCTGGAGGAGTGCGACGATCTGCCGCTGCAGAAGAGCGTCGACGGGACGATCCTGAACGGGATCGGCGGGCTCGGGAGCTCCGGCGATATGGAGTGCATGCGGCTCGGGATCGACCTGGACATCCGGCCGGACGACGATTGCTACTGGGAGAACGGGGCGAGCTACCGGGGTATCATGGACCGTACCCGGTCGGGCAAGATCTGTATGCGCTGGTCGAAGCTGATGCACACGATGTCGGAGTTTCCGCATCTCGCAGGCCACAACTACTGCCGGTGAGTTATCGTTGATTCTTTTGACGAACATTTCTCAGAAAAGATATCCGCAATCTCAACTTGTGTCATCAATGTCGAACAATTTGATATCATGATAAGCAAAACTACGACACCAAACCTGCATTAACACTCGTCCGTTTTGCACAGAAATCCACCTCATGCGGGCCCGATGGATGCTCCTTGGTGCTACGTGGACATGCAGAAGACGATCGAGTACTGCGAAATCCCAAAGTGCTCCGAACGGATGTGGATGTACATTATCATCGGTTTCGTTGCCGTGATCTCCCCGTTGTTCATCGGGATAGCCGTGTTTTGCTGCCGAAAGTATCGCAAGCATGGCGTTTCCAACATCCAGAATGTAAGTACGCACAGGTAGCTCCTATTCCAGATCGTTTATTAATCAGCTCTTTTCTCTCCTAGATAAATTTGCCCAACGCGGACAAAAACATCTACGGCAACTCGCGCCTTAACTCACCGATCGAAATGACTTCACTGATAGCGAACCAATCGTCGACCGTCGGTGGTGGTGGCGCCGCCAGCCGTAATGCCGAAAACGGTGGCATCCAGGGGTTAACGACGGGCCAGCCGGGTGGTGGCGGGGCCAACGCGGGTCAGTCGTCGCAGTCGCGTAACAATGGTATCTCGCGCGTTCCCCAGTACACGCTGCAGGACGTGCGCTTCGTCGAGGAGCTGGGCGAGGGCGCGTTCGGCAAGGTGTACAAGGGCGAACTGACGCAGAAGAACGGCGAGCGCATCTTCGTCGCCGTCAAGGCGCTGAAGGAGAACGCGAGCGCGAAGACGCAGGCCGACTTCAAGCGCGAGATCGAGTTGATATCCGACCTGAAGCACGACAACATCGTGTGCATCCTGGGCGTGGTGCTGAAGGAGGAACCGCTCTGCATGCTGTTCGAGTACATGGCGCAGGGCGACCTGCACGAGTTTCTGATCGCGAACTCCCCGAACGAGGGCAAGTCGCTCAGCCAGCTGCAGTTTCTGCTGATCGCGCAGCAGATTTGCGACGGGATGGAGTATCTGGCCAGCCACCACTACGTGCACAGGGATCTGGCCGCACGAAACTGCCTGGTGGGTGACAGTTTGACGGTGAAAATATCCGATTTCGGTCTGTCGCGAGACATCTACAGCTCGGATTACTATCGGTAAGTTTGTGGACAGATGGAAGATATTCCATTTCTTGGGGTTTTTTCTCCGTGATCATTTTGTCATAACTTACTTCTTTCGAAATATTTGTCTTACTAAATCTGTTATGTTTCACAACCCAACACTTATCATTTATCGTTTTAGGGTCCAATCGAAGTCTCTCCTGCCCGTACGCTGGATGCCGTCCGAGTCGATCCTGTACGGCAAGTTCACGACCGAGAGTGACGTTTGGTCCTTTGGCGTAGTACTGTGGGAGATCTACAGCTACGGTCTCCAACCGTACTACGGCTACAGCAACCAGGAGGTGATCAACATGGTACGCGCCAGACAGCTGCTTCCGTGTCCCGAGTCCTGCCCTAGTGCCGTCTACTCGCTGATGGTCGAATGCTGGCACGAGCAGGCCGTACGGCGACCGACGTTCCCGGAAATAGGCCATCGGCTGAAGATATGGTACCAGGCGCAGAAGAGAAGTAAGTGGCCTTTTTGGCGCATAATAGAACCGGTTTTGCACATGATAGCTAATTGTCCTTTGCCCTTGCAGGTGAACAAAACGAGCAGGCAGGTTTCAATCGCAAAGGTTCGATGTTGAGTGTGAATACGAACCGCATGTCCTCGCAGGGGAATCTAAACATTGCTACACCTTCGTCCTCTTCGAGCCATCATTCGCTGAGCCGAGAACGTAACGGAGACGGTCGATCCGATCTTCAGCAGCAGCAGCAGCAGCAACTGCAGCAACAGCAGCAACCGCTTCTTCCTCAGTCTCAACAGCGCAAACATCACCATCATCATTCGCTTGAGCGTGAGAAAATTCTCCGCACAAACCAAATTCAGCATCAACAACAGCAGCAACAGCAGCAGCAAATGTCTCAAGCAGGGCCGCATCATCCGGCCAACACCTCGCGGCAACACCATCAGCACCATCAGCATCATCATTCGCTCGATCGCAGCAACAGCGGTACCGGACGGTTAGACGAATCCGCAAGCAGTTCCGTCGGCGATCAGTTCGAAACGCAAAGCAACCGCAGCTTCTACCACAACGCCAGCGCTAGCCGAAGTAACAAGAGCATCCACTCGATGCAGGAACCATCGTCACAGCATCATCCCAACCATCACACACATCCGCATCATCAGCACCTTCCGCACGGGCAGCAGCCGCACCAGCAACAGCAACCGATAATGGGAACCGGACACCCGCAAGGGTACAAAAATTTCAGCCTACCACGGAAAAGCATCGACAGTGGACTCGAATATGGGCTCGACTCGTCCGGAATCGATCTGGCCGGCATCGTCACCAACAGTCCCGGTGGCTATCCGACCCCGAGCGGACGGGCTTCTGCTGGGGGTGAGATGAAAGCACGCCCGCCGAAGGATCCGCACAGGCATCACCACCACCATCACCATCACGGTGGCTCGGGACGCAGCAGTCGGAACCGGATGGACCCATCACTGGCAGGCGTTGGGAGTTCCATCTCCTCCCTGCCCGGAAGCAGCGATCTAGTGTCGGAGCTCGATCGGCAAGCGCAGCACATACCAAAGAACAGCACCCAGTCGCTGCTGGTGGCGGGACCACCCGGACCACCCGTTATGCCACCGGGAATGCCCGCCGGAATGGGGCGCAAACCGAGCCATAGTGGCAGCATCCTTAGCGTTGCCAGCAGCACGAGCGAACAGTGTGGGGTAAGTGGTGGTGGTGGTGTGAGCAATTCCTTCTCAGCTCAGCCCGGTGGTTTCAGTCCCTCTCCCTCGCCAACGGTCGGCAACGGTATCGTCCCCGGTGGAGGTGATCCGATGTTGATGCAGTCGTCCTACCACGAAGGGTAGATGAGAAGCGGTGCATCGTTTAAAAAAACGGTTTTATCAAACAACTCTAGTAGGTGTAGGCATATAGTTAAGACCGTTTGAAATGGTGATCCTATCGTCCCCTGCCTCAACTACTCATTTCAACCACGAGAAAGGATGGTCGCTCCGGGGTTTCATTTGAATTTCAATCACTCACACATACACCACACACACACTCATGAAGCAGCTCAAAACGGCACACGCCTCTGGATGGCGTGTGCCATGTGCCGATCTCAAATTTGGACTGTTTAGCGTATAGGGCGTTAATGTTAAGGTACACGTCATCTGCATGTGTTCCCATTTCTTCGTTTCTTCTGTATTATTCTGTACAAGCCAATATTTACAGTGAACTTATCATTGAACCAGTTTTGAAATTACTTCAACCCCCAGTGAGAGCAACTGAGATTTTTTTTTTCGTTGTGAAAACGAAGTTTTTATTGCGTTCCAAATTCAAGAAACGCAGAACATTCAAATGGTGCTACTTACACATTACGGAACGTTGAGGCAATAAGCCAACGTCTCGTTCTATGCTACAAGTTGCAAAGGTATTTTCAATACTTAAGAATATACTCTGCTAACTTCATTATGAGTGCTTCACAGGATAGGAATAATGTTAGGCCCTCCGATAGTGTGAGGGTTGTTGAACAACATTCATGCTCAATTCAATTATTCAGTGTTCTTGAAAAACACGAATCTTATCAATTTGGTCTAATATACTGTAGTACGAGCTATGTCATTCGAGCATGTGTTTATGCATTTGCTGGTTGAAAAGTTTGGAATTGATTCACTGTTAATATTGTCCTCATGATCCTTATATATCATTTCATGCTACCTAAAACACTCTTCGAACCACGAACCACGTATCTCTTTAGCTGGAGCAAGTTTGCCATACATTCAGCGTTCTCAATCTCATTCGATAGTTTAGTACCGTGTAGCTATTGCTACGAAGGTCTGCGTTACCCGGCTCCCCGTTTTAGAACAGATCATAGATAAATTAATTCGCCGTCTGGGCTGTAGAGGGTGCGTCTAAAGTAGGATAGCGTGTCGCAAGCGGGGTGTGTGTGTAGCAGACACGAAACCTAAACCAACTCAGTGTTCTTTTCTAGTTTAGTCTGGACTGGTTTAATATTATTATTTTACTCGTATCGTAAGCGAAGGCCAATGAAAGGAATCATCGTCTCAATACTACTCGTGTGTTCCCATTCCATGTTGCTCCAGAACGCCCCTGTGGGCCGCGCCGCAGGGTGGAATTTTTAAACATCGTACAGTTTAGTCCGTGCGAGACCGTGCAATTGTGTGCATTTTACGTCGCGTGCCGCTAACACGGACACAACGCAAAAACACGAGCCATCGATAATTCCGTACCATCCTATAGCTTAGGTGTAAGATGAATGTGAATTCAAACTGACAGGTACATCCACACCACACAGGCATACACAAGAACAAGATTCAAGAGACTACAGCAGTTCACAGCAAGGATGCATTTTGAAAAAACGGAGAATGATAATAAGAAAGAGAAAGAGAACTATAGCATTGCATAAGAAAATTACTAATTTAACTATCACGATAAGGCCAGATGTTTAATGTTTAAGAGAAATGAAGGAACCGAGGCGCCCGTACGAGGCGAGGCAGTCCACCTTGGAGCACCTCAATTCGCGGTCAAAACCCGCCCTCGCTCCCCCTGCACGAGGGTGTCAGAGTAGGATGGACCGTGGAGGCGCATTTTGCGCACATTTTTATGAAGTGAAGTGAAAACCAAACGTGTAATAATAGTAAGAAAAGAATCCATTTTTTGCATGTGAGCGATAACAAACCAAAACAGACGTAAAACATACACAGCAACCGAAGAGAAAAACACTCACGAACGGAAATAAAAACGCAACAGGAATTGTCGGAAACAATGTAACAGACATGATACGTCTCACGTGTAATAGTTTTTATCGCGTTGAAAGAATGTATTCGTTTATACTTTTGCTGTGTTTTGATTAATTATTGTTACATTTACTTTCTCTTTTTTCGTCGATCATCTCGAGCGTCTACGCTGGGCTTCTTGGTTGAAAGCGATCGTATACACTGCTTCAAAATCATGCCGAACAGGACGGTTAACGTGCCGAAAACAGTGCCAATGAATGCATACACATCGAGGTTGTGGTACTGGATTGGTGTTAGATCCTGGGCGGGTGTACTCAAGTGCTCCACGGCCATACCGCGGCGCAGCACGTACCCGATCCAGAACATGGCCGTCTGCATCGGTGTTAAAGGTTGATCTCGAAACCGTTCCGAAATCTGACGAACCGTAGCGGTGTATCTGATGAAATGGAAGAAAAGTATGATTTCCAGACAGCTCCTAGTTCGAGAAATTAAGCGAACAAACCTCTCCTCGTTGAGAACAGCCACGAGCGCGGTGCGGAAGCGCTCCTCATCAAGTTCCTGGTACCGAACGACAGTCCCCCATCCGGCTTGTTCGGCCCGTGCCGCATTCAACGACTGATCGCCAAAGATCGGTATGGCCACGATCGGCACCCCGTGGTAGATCGCCTCCGTGCAGCTCAACAAACCACCGTGCGTGATGAACAGCCGCACCCTCGGATGGGCCAGAATGTCGTCCTGCGGGAGCCATCGTCGGACGAGGAACTTGTGTTTGTCCACTGGCAGCGTTTCGTCGTCCCACTTCCAGATGATGCGTTCACGCATGTCGGATAGCACCTTGACGAGAGTGTCCCGTTTTCGGGGGTCCATTTTCGACGGTTTCACATTGCCACCGAGCGAAAAGTAGATCACGCCGTGGTCCGAACTTTCGATGAAGGTCTTAATGTCCTGGAAGTCAAAGCGTATTGAGTTTCAGCGTGCACCGCAAGATATTGTCATGATTTATTCTTTCAGACGACCTCTGTCTTTAAATCGATGCATAGCAGATTCGTCACTGAAATCGATCGGAATGATCAGCTTAAATCTTTCCCTACCTCAGGCAGTGGATTCACTTCTCGGTTCACGTGAAATCCTCCCACTTCGACCATGTTCGGCGTATAGGGTCGCGGGTAGCTCATGCTGAAATGGCTGTTAATTAGCACCAGCGCCACCCCGCGGCGTCGCATTTCCTCCATCGATCTCGTCGCACCGGGAAAGAACTGATCGTAATAGTGCTGCATCATTGGCAAGTACATGTACCGCATGACGAATGCCTCCACACCGTGGAACGCAACATTCGTCAGTCGCTGCCAGAACGTCATGTCGTTGGTGAAGCTGAGCATCTGGTGCGGTACGTAGGACAGCGGTTGCGGTGCGCCGGTAAGATCGTTGATGAAAGTGTTCGCACCGAACGTACTCATGCCCACGATCGGGCACCGGAACCGGTCGCCGAACCCGAGCAGCGCATCGTCCATGAAGATCTCCAGCAGGAGCAGATCGAACGCTTCGTCCGGCGATTGCAGCAACCTTTGGACGGCGGGCGACGTGAGCGTCGCGTTGGTCGTTTCCTCTACGAACTGTCGCATTTCGAGCAGGTTGCTCACGGCGCTGTCCGCGGTGGCGTCAAATATGCGATCCATCACATCTGAGGGAAAAGATGTAGGTACGTTGAGACACTACGTAAACTCACATAATCTCACTCAATTATTTCCAGAACACTACCGTAGAACGCTCTACTGCTGTACACGATCTCGATCTCACGATAATTGGCCGGTCGGTTCGGCAGCTTGAACGGGCTCATCACTGTGACCTCATGGCCGTTCTTGGCGAGCTCTTTCATGAGCGCCGTACCAAGAATCCAGTGAGACTTTGACGTTGTCGGGAAAATGCCCAATATTCGAGCCGCATCACTTTGTGTGGCACAGTAGACAACATACAAGATCGCTGTGACACAGGGCACCCAACGAGCCATGCTTAAGAACACCGTGTGTAGATCCGCGCGCAGCACCGACAAATGAAATACTGAGCAATGGAGAGCCGAAGCATCACGCTTATGCTCAATCACAGTTTCCACTGGAGCGCTTTTTCTTCCAAACCGGTTTTCGGATGTTCAAGAGAATCTTTGCTCTTGCTCTCGGAACCTATTAAGAAGTTTGTCTCACATAAACAAGTAGTTTTTTTTTTACATACAACAGGTCATACGGTAAACTGAGAATGATTAGATACTCTTTCATGTTAAAAATTGTTGATACGCTGGTTTAACTACTGAGATGAGCTATCCTGATGGTTTATTCTACCTTGTCAAGTTAGTTGTTCTCTTATTGATTTAAGTTCCACATGGAGTGTACTATCTCACTTCCTTAGTTGTTCTTAACTCTAACAAAGATTCATGTATAACCCGGACTTATGATACACATCGATGAAGTATTAACTTCAACACAATTCGTAATTTCTAAGTTTTCGTAATTTCTATAGAGCAACATTTCTATAGAATTTATTCAATGAAGCTCAGTTTTGCTATTAGTAGAATGGTTAGTATCACTTGCTTTTAAGAAGAGTTTTCATTCGTTCTCTTCTTCAATTTAAATTTCCTTCGTTAATTTTCATGACTATTCACTTTCTGTTCGCAGCAATGTTAATCTTGGGGACAAACTTATTCATCACTTTAATCTAATTATAGATAATTAAAAATTGAGAGTAATGGTTGTAATTGATGTAGCCGTATTTAATTATGCGGCTGAACTCCAGACTATTTCATTAGGTTAATCAGTTAAATGTATGTGTATTCTCATTGATAAACTCACTAACGTAGCATACAGAGCATGATGCACACAACACCGGTGAACTGATATACTATCGTGCGGCAAGTCGCAATGAGTAAGTAATTTACTAACCGATCAACATCATCGAGAGGACAGACCGCATTGAGGAATCGTCCGTCGCGCTCGTTTGTTGTGTTTGCCATTTCTTCTCTTCCAAACAGCTGATAAGGTCGTGCTTCGAAAACGCATCGTCTCAGCTGTTGAAACCGGTTATCGCGCTACGAAAAGAAGTGCACCGCGGTTGCCTACGGTGAGTTGACGGTGAGCGCGACTGAATCGCTCACCTTATTTCTTCTCATCTCATTTCATTTCTCATCACGACAGTGCTTCTCGACTGCAATAAAAAAGCACTATCGACGATTATGTTTTCTCTATTGTGGTTCAAGATGTTGATAATTTTTAATTTTATAAAGTGTGGGTCATGTGTCCAACAATGTTTTTGTTACGACATGCAAAGTGATATAAATTGTACAAATTTGATCGCAAAATCGGATATTTCAATGGCAATGTATGCGCTCTTCCTTCTTATCTCTAGAATTAGCCCTCAAACTATTTGTATTTTTTAGAAAACTATTTAGCTAACTCACTATGTTGATGCGCTCTAGTCAGAATCTAGCCGAAATTATTCAAACTTTTAACAAAAAAAAGGAAAATATTTCAGCAAACTTTTGGTCAACATAATCGGACGATCAAAACAGGTAAGTTCACCATCAGTCTGCCTGCCTAGTGTTCGCGAAATTCACGGTGCAGTAACGCCGCATTTATCTTTTCCAGCTTCGCACCGGACAACCCCTTCTCGCGAATCACTCGCTCACGATCAGTCGTAGTGAGCGGAACGTGTGTTGTGGTGTCTGCGATTCCTCTCCTTCTGGTGCTTCTTGCGGCCCGTGTGTTAGTGTTTGTTGCTACACCATCCTGCGTGTGTGTCCTTGAGAATCGTTTCGATTGCATATCGTGCAAGGGGATAGGAGCGATCTGTTCGGGTTTAAACAGTGATACTTTCTTTAAAAAGTACTCTTATCACGTTATCAGCGCGGGAATACTTGAACCATACACGGAACACCGCTTGGACATGCTGTCGACGCTCGGTAGCTACATTTGGGGCAGTTCTGGGGAAGGCGAAAGGTGAGCAAATGGATGCTGCGTTCAACGTCCCTTAGCTGGTGTGCGTGTGCAAAAGAGTACCCAAAATTATAGACAACTCGCGAGCACGAATCGTAGCAATCCATCAATTCAAGTTTTTTTTTTCACCCATCACTCCAGCCAAACGATGTTGAAAAAAAAACCACAACATTAAATACGCTTGCAGACCGGTTTTCAGCCGTCATGTACAATGACTGTTCGTGGCTAAAATTGGCATGGGAGAGCCGTTGGATCAAGGGCTGGCTTCTTTTATCTTCTGTTTTGTTTCGGCCTTCGTTTCGCCGTTTTTTTCGTGTACAATTTCCGTCAACGCATGCCGATGGCGATAAAAAACAATCCTCAGCAAAACACACCACAAGTAGATCTCCGCCGTTCATGGCATGATAGCGTTTGTTTATTTTGCATGTTTTCTTACGCGATCTTGACGCTCGCCGCTGGCCGTAAATCTCCGGGGTAGCGTGACAAACGTCGTTAAACGCCGGGTTAATGGGGACTGTAAATACTCGGACCGATTCGTAAATGCCGAAAGTGCAAAAAAAACAAGTGCAGTTGGCTGGTGCAAGCCAACAGGAGATGCAATCCACTGGACACCGTTGATAGTGGTGTTGCTATAGTGATGCGACGTCATCGGCACGCCGCTTCGTGCGCACATGAGGTCACGAGATGCATACTAATTTTCCCATGAACATAAATTCCGGACTTGAAATAGAGTTTCATTCAAAACGAACCGGAATTTGCTTTCGATCGTGTAAGCTTAGATTAAAATTCCATTATGACATCTGGAAACAGTATAAAACATTGTTACAGCATGGTGCATGGTTGTTTCTGTTGAAGAAGCCGTCATTCTAAATCTCTTTCACTAGGGATAAACCCTTTTTGCGTTGTTAGGGATAAACTTATTACAATATCTCACTAGTACACGCAACTATTAGATCGACAAAATGAGATGTACTGCTTGCATTCTCATCTTTAGAGTGTGATAATCTTCTGCACATCGTCAATAAAACGTTCGGAAATTATATGCGCTGTTCTCTGCTAGAAATTATAACCTTACGGGCATGAAACGTCCATACAAAACACGTTCTGAACAGGAAACGGATGGGCCTATTAGAGAAAAATGCTTTCCAAACGCTGCAGCAACTGGCAGATGCGTTAGAAATCACAGATACCCGCAACAATAAGAGCGCTAATGTGATAAACGGCTAAAGTATGCAGAAAGGCATTGTTCCGTAATTTTTTATTCTGATATTGTTTACTCACAAATTATCAACCCGTTCATACGCGTACAACATCATAACAGCAAAATTAATAACTCACTGTAGGAAGAAGAAGAAAAGAATCTCACTAATGGCTTGCAAATTACACCTCATCTTATCAAACGCCCATTCAACGCGTCGGCAATCGACAAATAATGATGTCTTTTATTATTGACTGTATTTTATTTTTCTATTTTTGCCCTACCCTAAGTACTCCCCTGGCGGAAGTCACCTTTACAATCAACGGAAAACCCTACACCGGTGAGTGCGGCTGCCATTCGTCGTGAGATCGAATCTCCTCATCTCGGCCCGTTCCGGCAAGCGCTGTTTGAAATGATCATTTTGTATGTGTGTGCTGTTTATTTTGCAGTCGATCCTCGAACGGTTTCGGTTGATACCTCGCTGAACACGTTCATACGCAACCATGCCCACCTGACCGGTACCAAGTTCATGTGCCTGGAGGGTGGCTGCGGAGCCTGCATCGTGAACGTGAATGGTCTCCACCAGGTGACGAAGGAGAAGAAGTCGTGGGCCGTCAATTCGGTAAGGGAAATGTTCTTGAATATGTTAATCCTTTATTTACGAGAAAAAAAAAGAAAATCAAGAGCTAAGTTAGTGCAAACAAGACCCCAGCGCTTGAATAGTTAATTCACAAATGAGTCACATTCTTTCACCACGTTCAAGTTTATCTGTTCCTTTTCATTTTTTCATCTAAACTGGATTCTATAGCAATACATCAAATAGATATGATGTACGCGGAGTTTTAAGTTGCATTTGATCAAATTGATCTGCTCATCGCTCAATCTCCCATAGTCTGCTCATCGCAAAGCTTGAGAAAATGAGGTTAGCGTGATGCTTAATTAACTCTGTCACGCTTCATGCACACTCGACACACACCAATGTATCAGAATTTTCACAGAGTAGTGTTATTAGTCCATTATTGGATAACCTGCAGGATAACTTCCGGACATGAAAAAATACATTTAAAAATGGCATTGGAGAAATTACCTTAAAATACATTCTAGATATATTCCTACATATACACTATTATTCTTAAGATCAAACAAAGATCTAATAAAATGTTTGATAGCTTACGACAATCGTCACATTAGCCTCTTCGATGAGCTTCAGCGAACAACTTCCTTATTATCAAGCCCTAATATAACTGTCCTGCAATATGAACACCTCCAATATGTTAAACTCTTCTGTTTTTTCTCCCTCCAGTGTCTGTTTCCCGTGTATGCTTGCCACGGGTTGGACGTGAAGACGGTCGAAGGCATCGGCAACCGAAAGGATGGCTACCATCCGATCCAGCAACGATTGGCCCACCTGAACGGGACGCAGTGTGGGTACTGCTCGCCCGGCATGGTCATGAACATGTACAGCCTGATGGAGGCGAACCGCGGTGCCATCTCGATGGAGGACGTGGAGAACGCATTCGGCGGTAACATCTGCCGCTGCACCGGCTACCGACCGATTCTGGACGCGTTCAAGTCACTCGCGGTCGACGCGGACGAGAAGCTGCTCGACGCCTGTCAGGACATTGAAGATCTGACGAAGACTTGTCCGAAAACGGGAAGCCCCTGCGCGGGCAAGTGTCCTTCGGCGGCCGAGCGTATCGAGCGTAAGCGTCCGGTGAAGTTGCTGTTCGAAGACGAGAAGCAGTGGCATCGGGTGACGCAGGTGGACGATATATTTGCAATCTTCGAGCAGATTGGCAGCAAACCGTACATGCTGGTCGCTGGCAACACCGCTCACGGTGAGGACGAAGAGTGTTGTTTGAGTAACGTGGACCTTAATCAAGATTATCTTCCACAGGTGTCTACCGTCGTAGTCCAACGCTGCAAGTATTCATTGACATTAACGCCGTGGAAGATCTACACACGAACTCCTCGGACGCAAACGGTCTTGTCGTGGGTGCCAACGTATCTCTGACGGAGTTCATGCAACTGTTGGATACAGCCGCGATCAAGTACCCGAACCTTGCGTACTGCAAGCAACTCGAGAAACACATCGATCTAATTGCGAACGTACCGGTGCGCAGTGCCGGTACGATCGCCGGCAATCTGAGCATCAAGAACCAGCACCACGAGTTCCCGTCCGACATGTACCTGATACTGGAGACGGTCGGAGCAAAGCTGACCATCGGTGAGTATGGATTCGCCTAGGCCTCCGGGGGCAAATTATCTTCAACCAGTGTTCATTTCACAGTCGAAGCCGGCGCTAAAACAAGTCTCATTTCACCGGCCGAATTCGTCCAGCTGGACATGCAGAAGAAGGTGCTGAAATCGGTAACGCTTCCAGCACTCGATCCATCCCGCCATGCCTTCCGATCGTTCAAGGTGATGCCACGATCGCAAAATGCGCACGCCTACGTAAACGGGGCGTTTCTTGCGAAATTCGCGCAGGACGGTGTGACGGTGGAGTCGATCAAGATTTGCTTCGGTGGAATCAATCCGGAGGTAAATTGTTTTTTTGGTTGCAATAATCCCTCCCATTGCTACATTTCCTTAACCACCTTTTTGGTTCCATCCAGTTTATTCACGCCACCGCGACGGAGACGTTCCTGGTCGGCAAAAACCTTTTCGACGGCGAAATAATCCAAGCAACGCTGACCCAGCTCAGCAACGAAATCCATCCCGACTCGGTGCTACCGGATGCATCGGCCGAGTATAGAAAAAATCTTGCGGTGGCACTGTATTACAAGTTCCTACTCAATGTCGCCCCGGACGGCACCGTGCTGGTGAAGCCTTCCTTCCGGTCCGGAGGTTCCGTGCTCGAGCGGCCCCTCTCGTCCGGGCAGCAGACGTTCGACACGTACGAACGCAACTGGCCCCTCACGAAGAACATCCCGAAGATTGAGGCACTCGCCCAAACGTCCGGTGAGGCAAAGTTTACGAACGATCTGCCACCGCTGCCGGGTGAACTGTACGCGGCGTTCGTCATCGCTACGAAGCCTCATACACGGATTGGGAAAATCGATGCTGCCGATGCGTTGGTAAGTAATATGCTGATGGAAAATCATCACTAGTATGTCTTATGCCAGGGAACGTATTGTCAACCTTTTTACTCGACTCAACTTAATGTTAGAATTTGTACACTTTGAACTCAACTTAGAAGAAACTCAACTTAATGTTAGAATTTGTACACTTTGAGGAAGTATTCATAATAACTGCAAGTATAGACATAGTGCAGTTGATCGCAATGCGAATATAGAGTACGTGGACTTCGGTTAACAAAACGGTTTCTTATTAGCTATTGGATGAACGGAATGCTTTGAAATTGACCGACGAACTTGAAAACTCAGCGGAACGTTAGCTTTTCTAGTACTATGATGGAATGGATTCGTCTGTGAGGTATTTTCAGTCGACGTATACTATGATGGAACAATAACTGTGGTGTTTATGGGTTTAAAGCGATTATTTTGTTAATGTTCTATTATTCTTTTTATTTATATTCTTAAAAAATATGTAAGTATTGTATTATCAGCACATTCCACTGCTCTTATTTTACAGAAATACCCGGGTGTAGTCGCATTCTACTCCGCTAAAGATATCCCTGGCACAAACAACTTCATGCCGGCCAGTCTTGGCAACCAGGAGGGGGAAGAAATATTCTGCAATGGCGAAGTACTCTACCACGGTCAACCAGTTGGAGTTATCCTGGCGGAAACGTTTACCACAGCGAACCATGCCGCCACCCTGGTCAGCATCCTGTACGAGCGCCTCGCTCAACCGCAACCCGTCTATCCGACGTTGAAATCGCTCATGGACAACCAGGTGAAGGCGCGCATCTTCGACGAACCGTCGACCACTACCCGCCGTGGGTCAAACTATCGTGTGAATGTGTCAGCGGCAAAGAAGATCACCGGACGGTTCGAGATGGCGGGCCAGTACCACTACACGATGGAGACGCAAACGTGCGTGTGCGTCCCGCTCGAGGACGGGATGGACGTACACAGCTCAACGCAGTGGGTCGACCTGTGCCAGGTGGCGATCGCGTCGATGCTGAAGGTGCCCGAGAGCAGCCTTAACTTCTCCGTCCGTCGTCTGGGCGGTGGTTATGGGTCGAAAATTTCACGTGCCGCTCAGATTGCGTGCGCTTGCGCGCTGGCCGCACACCTCCAGAACCGCCCGGTGCGCTTCGTGCTGACGATCGAGTCGAACATGAGCTCGATCGGCAAGCGGTACGGGTGCATCACCGACTACGAGGTGGATGTGGAGACGAACGGGCGCATCGTGAAGCTGACGAATAACTACATGCAGGACTATGGTGCCTCGTTGAACGAAGCGGTTGGCGATGCGACGACCGAGTTCTTCAACAACTGCTACGACACCAAAACGTGGAAGGTTGTCGGTAAGGCGGCCCGCACGGACGCACCGAGCAATACCTGGTGCCGGGCGCCCGGAACGACCGAGGGTATCGCGATGATCGAGAACATTATGGAGCATCTCGCGTGGGAGCTGGGATTGGATCCGCTGGTGGTGCGTCTGGCCAACATTCCGGCGGGCAGCAAGATGCACGGGCTGCTGCCCCAGTTCCGCAAGGACGTAGAGTACAATCGGCGCAAGGCGGAGATCGATCAGTTCAACGTGGACAACCGGTGGCGCAAGCGAGGTATCGCAATTTCGCTGATGCGTTATCCACTGGGGTACTTTGGGGCACTGCATGCGTTGGTCGCGATTCACGCCGGTGATGGAACGGTGTCGGTCACGCACGGTGGCATCGAGATGGGTCAGGGTATGAATACGAAGGCGGCTCAGGTGGCTGCGTACGTGCTGGGATTGCCACTGGAGAAGATCAGCATCAAGCCGACATCTAGCTTGACGTCACCTAACGCCATCGTTACTGGTGGCAGCATGACCAGTGAAGCTGTGTGCTATGTAAGTATCTCAAGGCTTGCATGATTCAAGCGACAAAATCTGCGTTCCAAACGATTTTATTCACCCATTATCGTTCCATCCCGCGTTCCAGGCCGTGAAAAAAGCGTGTGAGATACTCCTGGAACGTGTTAAACCCGTGCGCGATGCGCATAAGGACGCACCCTGGGAAACCATCACTCAGCTCTGCTACGCCGGCAACGTGGACCTGTGCGCCACCTACCAATACCGCGCCACAGAACTCAAACCCTACATTATCTGGGGTTTAAGCTGTGCCGAAGTGGAAGTGGACGTACTCACGGGCAACGTGCAGCTTCGCCGCGTCGACATCCTCGAGGATACGGGCGAAAGTTTGAGCCCCGGCATCGACGTTGGGCAAATCGAGGGTGCGTTCATTATGGGTGTCGGGTACTGGCTGACCGAGGCGCTGGTCTACAACGCGGAGGACGGAGCACTGCTGACGAATCGCACCTGGACGTACAAGCCGCCCGGAGCGAAGGACATCCCGGTCGACTTCCGGGTGCGCTTCCTGCAGAAAAGCTCCAACCCGGCCGGTGTGCTGCGCTCGAAGGCCACCGGTGAGCCTGCGCTCAACATGTCGATTGTGGTAATGTTTGCGTTGCGCAATGCACTCCGATCGGCGCGGCAGGATGCGAGGCTGGCGGACGATTGGATCCCGATGGGTACCGCTTCGACGCCGGATCAGGTGCACCTGCTAGCCGGCAATTCTATCGAGCAGTACAAGTTAAATTAGTTCTTACCCGGCAGGTGCAGGGTAGCTATATCTTACATGACATGGTGCTGGAATTTTACAAAAGTTTATAGACAATAAAATAGCTCTTGCAGAAATGAATATTGCTGTAAAATTACTAACACTTCATCCTATTTAGTATCACAGAATATGGGTTTCAATTTAGGCCAAATCCGAAAAATATAGAACATTGCTTATAGCTATATAGACAAGGGGTTTGACACACCTGCCATGATTGTCTTTCTTCTTTCTTCCTGAACACGAAGTACAGTACGCTGCAAATTTTACGCAAACGAACCGTTTCGTTCCACTCACATTTAAGCTTTTATTATCAAACTGTAGATTGTCTATTCAAAACTGAACTATTACTTTTTTAATATTGTTAAATTTCTTGAAATTAAATCAATTTCTCTTATGGGCCCAATATATAAAAAAATATTTTGAATTTAAGATTTTCTATTTTTTCGGTTGGAGGTAGATTTCAATAACTAAAGCAATAACTAAAAACTCGATTCATTTTGCATCCACGAAGATGGACATTTTTTGCTGCATCGACGAGTCCCAAAATGGCAATTTTACTGCACCGAGATTCAATATTAAAGGGAACTTTTCAGAATGGGAATATTTTACTGTATATGGTTTTTTTTCTCTTGGTTCATTTCATTTTTATTTCGAAGGCATCACAGTTCATGCTCGTTCAAACAATCCACACACGCAGCGATCGCAATGTACACATGAAGGTTAATTTTCAAAAAAGGATCTCCAGCGCGCGGCATCTTGTTGCGAAAGCGTGCGCCATTCGGCTCCGGCCATCAGATGTGAACGGTTCGTGGTGCTCGCGTTAGAAGTTTTTTTTCCCTCCATTTGTGATACCTGTTCAAACTAGATTTTAAAGAAACCGGGATAATTTGTACTTTGTGTCGTGTGTGCTCTGAAGAAAGTGTATCGAAATCAAAGCATCTAAGATGCTCTCATCGATCGGATCGTACCTTTGGAGCACCGGCTCGGCATCGTACGAAAGGTAACAGAAAAAATGACACCACCCGACGGTGTCGTAAAGAATTTTAGGCACGTTTGATTAAGAGGAACTGGTTTTTTTGGCAAGAACATTAAACTTTTACGACCCTTAAAGTTGTGGTCTGTGGCGTCCATTGCCTTAGTGCCTTGCTGTGTGATAAATCGCATTCAAAAGAAGCCTCAAGAAAGGTCATCATATTGCTTGCGGCATGTGTGCAAAATTTCGTTGGGTTTAGATGATTTGTGTTTGAAGAAGTGAAACAGCTATTAAAGGGTTCTTAACTCGACATTGAATATGTCTAAATTGAGTAATTAGTTGTAATATTTATTTCAAATATCATAGCTGTTTTGGAAACACTGTCTTTTTTTTCCTAACATTTTCCCATGCCACGCCACCGAAAATTCAGCCTTTCACTTTGACAAAGGCGTCCAGAATACGCTTGACTTACAAGTTGCGGTACGCAATTCTAAGGAACTGGTTATTTATTGTCTTCTTGATCTATATTCGCGAACACATCCAGCGACTGCGATTCCAGCGCATCTTCGTCCGCTTCACTTCCCACCTTCGTCCATTGCAGCACGAGATTTGAATGCATATTTGGATGCAACTGTTTTTTTTTTCGGTCGGCCTCGTAGTGGTTGTATTTTTGTTAATCTTGAATTCATCATCCAGAATAGCGAGAGAAACACATAGAAGAAAAACAAGCTTCCACCACAGCAACCATTGGTCAAATTTTGGGCCATGGTGAAGTAAGTGAAGAACAGTCAAGAAAAGGTCAATGGTCTTTAGAATGCAGCATAAACACTGATATCGGTTTATGCGCTTTATGCGTTTAAAAGCAAAAGCTTTTAGTAACTAATTTCAAGACTTTTTTATAAGGGTGTTTAAACATGTATACTTCATGTTCAAATAATCTTGAATCATCATTGTGCTCTTTCATCCTTTTCCTATTTGGATAGAATTGTTCATATGACTACAACTATTCAAGAATTGTTCTCTCCAGATTTATCCTTTACTAAACGAAGTCATTCAAATAAAGCTTTTCCGGAAAAAGGACAGGAAATATGACAAATCACGAACAACATGTGTGACGATACTTTCTCATTTTCTATGATTTTTCGTTAGAATTTTTAACAGAAGGAAAATTTTTTAAATTTATTTTCACTTGGTGAGTTGCGATAAATGATATTTTTTCAAATTACTACCCCCGGGAGGCCAAAATTTTTGAACTTTTCATAAAATTAGTTGGAGTGAAAAAAGTCATCATCATGAATGATAGAATCGATCGATCACGCTTGCGGAGTCGTTAAAAAGTCTGAAGTTTAAAGAGAATACTCTTTTGTTGTTATCTTTTCAATTTCTTGAGTAAATCCTCAATTTGACGTTTTACGTTATCTTTCTAGCCCACTTTCGGAGGTGACTTTCACCATTAATGGAAAGGCTTACACGGGTATTGTATTGCATTATTCGTTTCCAACTAAGGTACTATTTTAGTTCTTAATCGTGTAACCCTCTCATAATAGCTATGGCTGAGGCCGTACCGGTGGACACCTCGTTGAACGCTTTTATCCGCAACCATGCCCATCTTACCGGGACTAAGTTCATGTGTCTGGAAGGTGGATGCGGTGCGTGTGTCGTCACTTTATCCGGTCTTCATCCCGTCACCAAAGAGACTAGAACTTGGTCCGTCAACTCGGTAAGTCACCTTTATCACGATGCTTTCGGATGTGTATGTTGAATAGATGATAACTGACATCCATTTTCAGTGTCTCTTTCCTGTGTTTGCCTGCCATGGGTTGGATATTAAAACCGTTGAGGCGTTGGGCAACCGGAAGGATGGATATCATCCGATACAGGAGCGATTGGCGCACATGAACGGAAGTCAGTGTGGCTACTGCTCACCCGGCATGGTGATGACCATGTACAGCCTGATGGAATCGAAGAAGGGATCTGTATCGACCGAGGAGGTCGAAAATGCCCTCGGCGGCAATATCTGTCGCTGCACCGGCTATCGTCCGATCCTGGACGCGTTCAAGTCACTTGCATCGGTGGCCGACGCCGAGCTTCCGGATATTGAGGAACTGAAGATTTGCCCGAAAACGAACACCGTCTGCTCTGCCGAGTGCCCGGAAGCTGCAACGCTGATCGAAGCGGGTCGTCCTGTGCGTGTTGTATTCGACGACGACAGTGAATGGCACAAGGTATTCACTATTGGGGACATATTTTCCATCTTCAGTAAGATTGGCACCAAACCGTACATGCTGGTTGGAGGAAATACAGGCCACGGTGAGGTGTTAAGGATACTTAGAAAGATCGCACACTAATCCATTTAAATCCCTTCCGGACTAGGTGTCTACCGACGCAGCGAGTCCCTGCAGGTGTTTATCGATATAAACTCGGTAGAAGAACTCCACAACTACTACGTACGGACCGGAGAGCTTGTTGTAGGTGCGAACATGAAGTTGGCCGAGTTCATTGACATACTCAACAAGACGGCGAATAAGAAACCGAACTTCAGCTACTGCCGAGAGATTGCACGTCACCTGGGTCTTATCGCTAATCCCGCCGTACGGAATGCCGGAACGGTGGCGGGCAATCTGAGCGTCAAAAATCAACATCCAGAATTTCCATCCGATGTTTACCTTCTGCTCGAAGCTGTCGGTGCAAAGATCGTTATAGGTATTTTAAAAAAACTCTCCTATGGTAATGGGAAGATCGTTTGACATATTACTGATTTGAAATGTGATCCTTTAACTTTCTAACAGCGGAATCGTTGACAAAGATATGGGAAAAGTCGCCCCAAGAGTACATCCAGACGGACATGAGCAAGAAGCTGATCAAGTTTGTTTCGCTGCCGCTTATCAACTCGTTCACAACGATCTTCAAGTCGTACAGAATAGCGCCACGAACACAAAATGCGCACGCTTATGTAAACGCCGGTTTCTTGCTGCAGTTGGCCAACGATAAGGTTACCGTCAAGTCAGCTACACTTTGCTTCGGTGGCATCAATCCTAAGGCAAGCATGTTGAAGTCATTCCATTTTTTCTCACACATTAACACATACCATTATTTCCTTCGCAGTTCACTCACGCAACTCGCACGGAAAAGCTTCTAGTTGGTAAAAAATTATTCAGCAACGCCACTGTCCAAGAAGCCATCAGTACACTCGCCTCGGAGTTGCAGCCCGATTGGATTCTTCCCGACGCCTCCATCGACTATCGAAGAAATCTCGCCGTGTCTTTGTTCTACAAGTTTCTACTCAGTGTCGCGGTGGATAGTAATGCGTCGGTCAATCCTCGATTCCAGTCCGGATCCACGGTACTGCAGCGTCCTCTGTCATTCGGGCAGCAGCACTACGACACCATCAAGAAGAACTGGCCTGTGACGCAGTACGTCCCGAAGCTGGAGGGATTGGCTCAGACCTCAGGGGAGGCGAAGTACACAAATGATTTCCCTCCGTTGCCTGGTGAGCTGTACGCGGCGTTCGCCATAGCAACGCAACCGAATACTACGATTGGAAAAATTGATCCCACGGAGGCATTGGTGAGTGTGATATCTGTAGCATATTTTGCTTAAAAATATGAACACACTGTTATAGTATTTTGTTCTAGATCTAGTAATTGTTAAAAACTCTCAAGAATCCTATATAGATACACTTGATTTTCTGTTATGAAGTAATTGTTCATAACAGAAAATAGAACATTCCTTATCTTTATTATATTTATCAGAACGAGTGAAATCCCACCATGATCTGTCAATATGCTTTTAAAATATAATCCCACAAACTCAAAATACTTTACGGAAGCAGACTCGTGTTCAGGAATAAAATATATAGGAAAACTAAAACGAATAGGAAACAACATTTTTGCTCGTTCCAGAAAATGCCCGGCGTGGTAGCATTCTACTCCGCCAAAAACATCCCCGGCACGAACAACTTCGTCCACAGCGGTATGGTCTTCTACTTTCCCGACGAGGAAGAGATATTCTGCAGCGGTCGCGTCCTGTACCACGGCCAACCGGTCGGTGTGATCGTGGCCGAACAGTTCAACCAAGCGGTACGTGCGGCGAAGCGTGTGAAGATCATTTACGAGCGTGTCTCCGATGAGTCCATCTACCCTACGATCAAAGCGCTGCTTATGAACAAGAGCAAGGAGCGTATCGTCGATCATCCGATCAGCAGCCGAGAAGTGCCCCAAATGGACCTGGGAGTGGCGAAAAAAATTCAAGGAACGGTTGAGCTCGCCGGCCAGTTCCACTTCTCGATGGAACCGCAAACCTGCCTCTGTGTGCCGATTGAGGACGGGATGGATGTGTACTCGGCCACACAGTGGATAGATGTGACGCAGGTGGCAATTGCCGCCGCGCTCAAGGTGCCCGAGAATAGCCTTAACTTCACCGTGCGCCGTCTGGGAGGGGGTTTCGGGGGTAAGTTAACGCGGGCAAGTCAGATTGCTTGCGCGTGTGCGCTAGCGGCTCACCTAACCAAGCGTCCGGTACGGTTCGTCATGACGATCGAGTCGAACATGGGCTCGATCGGTAAGCGGTACGGTTGCATCAGCAACTATCAGGTGGATGTGGATGCGAAGGGCAAGATTGTGACGCTCGTCAACAACTTCATGCAAGACTACGGCTGCAACCTCAACGAGAACGTTGTGGACGACGCGAAGGTACTTTTTGGAATGTCGTACAATTCCGCCGCGTGGAAGGTGGCTGGAAAAGCCGTCCTCACGGACTCCCCTGCGAACACGTGGATGCGCGCGCCAGCTTCGACCGAAGGCATCGCCATGGTCGAAACGATTATGGAGCACATCGCCTGGGAAACCGGCGTCGATCCGATGCAGGTGCGCCTGAGAAACATGCCGGCAGAGAGCAAACTGCAAACGCTGATGCCTCAGTTCCGTCAAGATGTTGAGTTTGACAAACGGAAACAGGCGATCGATGAGTTCAACGCGAAGAATCGTTGGCGCAAGCGGGGCATTGCGATGGTCCCGATGCAGTATCCGCTGATACATTTCGGCGCGCTGCATGCGCAGGTGTCTATCTACGCAAAGGACGGTACGGTCGCGATCAGCCACGGTGGAGTGGAGGTTGGACAAGGTATCAACACGAAGGCGGCTCAGGTCGCTGCCTTCACGCTGGGTATACCGCTTGAGAAAATCGCTATCAAATCCACGACGAGCCAGACGTCTCCGAATGCTGCAATGACTGGTGGAAGCATGACCAGTGAAGCAGTGTGCTATGTGAGTTGGACTGCTAGAAGAAGTATCAGTGCAGTGTTTCACTTAACAATCTATATTCTTATCACTAGGCCGTCAAAAAAGCGTGTGAAATAATCAACACACGCCTGGAACCCGTCAAGAACGAGCTCAAAAATGCTTCATGGGAACAGATCACTCAAACCTGCTACATGCGAGACATCGACCTCAGTGTGCTGTATCAGTACAAGAAGTCCGAACTCAAACCGTACAGTATCTGGGGACTGAGCTGCGCCGAGATCGAGGTCGACATTCTCACGGGCAACGTGCAGCTGACCCGTGTCGACATTCTAGAGGACACCGGTGAAAGCTTAAGCCCCGGCATCGATGTGGGCCAGGTCGAGGGAGCGTTCGTGATGGGCATCGGGTACTGGCTCACGGAGTCGCTGGTGTACGACATGACCAACGGTGCACTTCTAACGAACCGCACCTGGAACTATAAACCTCCCGGCGCGAAGGACATCCCGATCGACTTCCGCATTCGGCTGCTACAAACCAGTGACAATCAGAGCGGTGTCCTACGTTCGAAGGCGACTGGAGAACCAGCCTTGACTATGAGCGTGGTGGTGATCTTTGCACTGAGATATGCGCTACGCTCAGCACAAAAGGATGCCGGACGGCCGGACGATTGGATTGCGCTGGGGTCGGCCACAACGCCGGAGCAAATTCTGCTCAAAACTTCCAGCAGCTTCGAGCAGTATCAGCTTAATTAGCATTTCAGCATTGCAATATCCACTCTTTTGTAAACCGGTGGTGGGATTTTACAGGAAAAATAAACCACAAAGCATATCAGAGGCGTACATCATGGTATATCCTTCCAGTAGAACACAACGTTTGAAGTTGTCAACAAGCTTGTTAATAGAACTTTTGAGATATATTCTTACTAACATGTACTACAGCAAGTTATATTAGATCATACTACGTGTAGTTACTGAACAATGGAGCATATCCTATTCCAGGACTAGAATGTGCGAGAATCGGTTTTATGATCCCTTTCACTTCTCCACGTCTCTACTCTACTACTAAGAACCTTCTCGGTCCTGAGTTCCAGCCATATTTTATGCTTTAGTTCAACATGTCCACCTTCACCGTAATAAAACTATTTACTATACATTATATCACATCTGCTCACAGGTACTTTTATTGTATCACATCTGCTCTAACGTGTGCGTTCTTCTATTCTCACCCACCGACGCTTCAAACAACTCGAATCCCCCGTTCAATATCTCATCGGCCAGGCTGATAATCAAAACCTCGGCTCGTGTGTCGCATGAACGTGTGTCGCGCCAGATAAAACATCGGATGGACCCGGCGATGATAGGCAACTTTTGCTGTCCTACTCCCCCCAAGTCATCATTACACGGCAGAAAAGCACCAAAGCCTCCCGAGAGGGCGGTGTGGTTAACGGACGTTGGTTCGCTTCAGTCAAACACCGACCGTGCTATGATTGAGATCAATTGAGTCGGATCGTTTCGGTAGCGGTTAAAAAAATGAAATCTGTCAAAAACATCGGCGCGGTGGCGCTACTCTGGCTGGCGGCGCTCGCACCAGCGCCGACGGAATCGGCCAAAATACTCAGCATCTTTCCCACCATGTCCAAATCGCACTGGATTCTGGGCTCGGCGCTCATGAAGGAGTTGGCGATGGATGGCCACGAGGTAAGCGGTTCGATGGGAAGTGAGGGTCAGCCGCAATGCAGTTTCTGATAAGTGACATCGTATCGTCCCACGCAGGTAACGGTGATAAGTCCGTTCACGTTGAAAAATGCCCCAAAGACGTACCGCCATGTGGAAATCGTGTACAGGGAGGGATTTTTTGAAGGTATGCCTAACGAAAGTGGAGTTTATGCAAGTGCGTTCCCATCGAGCTAACGTGCCCCTTCTGCTTGCAGAGATCATGGACGAAGTGTTTGACAAAATCGAGGATAGTATAGTGGAGAAGATGCTGGAGCTTGGCACGTTTGTGAATGACATTGCCAACACGACGCTCACGTCGCCCGAAGTTCAGGCCCTGCTCCACTCCGACGAAACGTTCGATCTGCTCGTGCTGGAGATATTCCTCGACGATGTGTTCCTTGGCTTTGCGGATCGTTTCAACTGTCCCGTAGTGGGAATGTCAACCTTTGGTGCCTCCACGTGGGTAAACTCGCTCACCGGTTCACCCCAGCCGCTATCGTACGTGCCGCATCCGATGCTGAGCTTTACTGATAAGATGAACTTCTGGCAACGGCTCGGTAATGTGATGTTCACGGCGTTTGACGAAGCGCTCGTTAAGGTCATGGTCGAACCGACCCATGAGCAATATTACGCGCAGTTCTTCCCGAATGCAACCCGTTCGCTGCGCGACATGCAACGCCACGGCGTTTCGCTAGTGCTGGTGAACAGTCACTTCAGCTTGAGCTTCCCCCGGCCTTATCTTCCGAATCTGATCGAGGTCGGAGGCTTCCATGTGAACCGGAAAGTCAATCCACTGCCCGAGGTAAGTCTTTAAGGCCGCGTTTCAAACTACTGCTTCATTCCAAAACAACCTCTTTGCCACAGGACATCAAGACATTCATCGAACAATCGGAGCACGGTGTCATCTACTTCTCGATGGGATCCAATCTCAAACCCTCCAAAATGGACAAACAGAAGCGCGACGATGTCATCAAGGTACTGTCCGCCGTCAAGCAGAACGTCATCTGGAAGTGGGACGACGACACACTGGTGCTGGACAAGAAGAAGTTCCTGCTCGGGAAGTGGTTCCCGCAGGATGACATTCTGGCACACCCGAAAGTAAAGTTGTTCATCACACACGGTGGACTGCTGAGCTGCACGGAATCGATCCACCACGGTGTGCCCATCGTCGGGATTCCGATCTTCGGCGATCAAATGCTGAACATGGCGCGTGCCGAACAATCTGGATGGGGCGTTGGAGTGGCCTACACCAAGCTAAACGAACAGACATTCAGCAAGGCGATCAGCGAAGTTATCGGTGATAAAAGGTATGCCTTTTTCGGTACTTTTTGAGATAGTTTATTGCCTAGATTTTATTATATTTTTTTTCTCAAAATTTCAGCTACGCCGCTAATGTTAAAATAATCTCCCAGCGATTGCGCGATCAACCGCTTGCCCCGATGGATATGGCCAAGTTTTGGGTGGAGTACGTCCTTCGCCACGACGGAGCGAAGCATCTCATATCTTCCGCCCAAGATCTTAACTTCGTGGAGTACAACAATTTAGACGTGTATGCCTTTTTGGCTACCGTTGCGCTGGTAGTGGTACTGTCTGTGAGGTTTTGTATTAAGAAGCTTTTTAGCAGTCTGTTCCGAAGAGCATCCGGCAAACATTCATCCAAAAAGACAAATTAGCTGTGCATTTTCCAATACCCGTACAAGCCAGAAAGCTTTAAACATGTATTTGTAAAATATAATGTATAAATTGTGTATCAAAACAAGTATCACAAAGCCAAATAAATACAATAAATAGGAAGCTTGGATTTTTTTCTGACAAAAAGTGGAACACTATTTGTCGATTGACCTTGATGCGTTCGTATGAAAACACGTGGTTTACTTCTTTATTATTTAAAACAGAGCTCCGAAAAACTGTATGACCAACAAAAACTTTGGATAAACAAAGCTTGCGAACATTTAGGCGTCGATTACGGAATTATGAGACAATCAATCGATTCAATCCAGTAAAGCTACCACCTGCAGTGGCTGAGACAGAAAACGCCAACAAAAACGATGATTGCAAAAGAAGCCAAAAATCGCCATTCTAAGAAGTTATTTTGTCAACTTGCCTGCCTAAAATTGCTTGCAACGCAAACAAACACAAATCACGCACCATGTGTTTACGTGCGATCGCACACCGTCCACGGCGCATACAAAACGCATGCGCACCCCAAAACACGTTTCTTGCAGCTTAAAGTGCTTCATGGAGAAGTTTGTTGAGATCGCACGGTCACAACAGCCACGCTGTCCCATTTGCAACTTTTCAACGGCAGAACGCACTTTATCGCCGTTCTCTTCTTCATTCGAAATCGAACGCCTGCAGTGAACGGTTCGCAACCTTACTTGTTGCTTGAAATAGGAAAGCCTTTTTTTTTGCTTTAAAGTGGAAATTCATACAGTGAAGTGAACATCGAACATAAAATACTGCACGAAAAGATGCAATCTGTGACGCGATTTTTTAAGTGGAACGGAGAGAAGAGTGTTAGGTAATAACAGGAAAAATAGTGTGTGTTATAATGTTGTACAGTTCCAGTATTACTCCTACCTTCATACGGTTTAACGCACTGTGAGAAGACTTAGATCAATTTGCTTCAAACACAGCACCCAAGTTGACAATTAACAGGCAATGATCTTGATAGATTTAAATGCTGAATATGTATTAACAATTACTAGCTTCAGACTAAAGTTTAGCTAAGACTATGAGTTTCGATCCATTACAAATATATAGAAAAAAAAATATTAAAACCAACTCTCCTGTGACGTACACCATAAAAACTTGCATCCAGCGATCAATAACCTCAAGTGACGCTTATCAGCTTAAAACACAGCTCAATGTCACTGTCGTACTCTGATTGCAAGAGGAGTTTCTTGGAAAACTGGTTTAAAACAAGTCTAGTCTCATTTAGTTAATATACTTCGTGCCATCGATTTACTTCACAGGCAACAACAGGTCCTTGCACTGATGATACATAAATTAAGCTTATTAACATTTAAAATAAATTAGTAACAATATTTTCATAAATATGAAAAAGACAAAAGTGAAAAATTTCACTTTACTCACATTTGTTTTAACTCTTTATCCAAGCACCGTTTCCGAAGTAAAGTTCACCATCAATGGAATCGCTTATACAGGTAACAAACTCACACACTTGAAACGAGGCAAAAGATAGAACATTTTTGGCTTTATTACAGCTAAACCTGAGACCATTCCGGTGGACACCTCGTTGAACGCTTTTATCCGCAACCGTGCCCATCTTACCGGGACTAAGTTCATGTGTCTGGAAGGTGGATGCGGTGTGTGTATCGTCACTGTATCCGGTCTTCATCCCGTTACCAAGGACACTAGAACATGGTCCGTCAACTCGGTAAGTCGTATCGAAGAACAAGTGTATGGTAAAGAAGATGATAACTGAATCCCACTTTCAGTGTCTCTTTCCTTTGTTTGCTTGCCATGGGTTGGACATTAAAACCGTTGAGGCGTTGGGCAACCGAAAGGACGGATATCATCCGATCCAGGAGCGATTGGCGCACATGAACGGAAGTCAGTGTGGCTACTGCTCGCCCGGCATGGTGATGACCATGTACAGCCTGATGGAATCGAAGAAGGGACCTGTGTCGATGGAGGAGGTCGAAAATGCACTCGGCGGCAATATCTGTCGCTGCACCGGTTATCGTCCGATACTGGACGCGTTCAAGTCACTCACGCTGGACGCCCAAAGGGAGCTGCCAGACATAGAGGAATTACAGATTTGTCCGAAAACGAACACCGTATGCTCGGGAAGATGTCCAGCTGTGGCGTGTAGTGTTGATGTGGAACGTCCTGTACGCCTGGTGTTCGATGACGACATGGAGTGGCATAAGGTTTACACGGTGTATGGCGTTTTTATCATTCTAACCACTATCGGATCGAAACCGTACATGTTTATTGGCGGAAATACTGCACATGGTACGTGAAACGCTCTTATTATATATCTCTTAATTAAATGAAGGAAAAACACTCCTTTTAGGTGTCTATCGTCGCAGTGAATCGTTGCAGATTTTCATCGACATCAACTCGGTGGAAGAGCTTCGCAGTCATAACCTCAGCTCCAATCAACTTGTCGTCGGTGCGGGCGCAAGCTTAACCGAATTCATGGAAATACTCACCAAGGCCGCTAAAACAAGGCCAAGCTTTAGCTACTGCCGCGAGATCGTGAAACATCTAGATCTGGTCGCTAATCCGGCCGTACGGAATGCCGGAACGATTGCCGGAAATCTTTGCATTAAGAATCAGCATCCGGAGTTTGCATCCGATCTTTACCTGCTGCTCGAGGCTGTCGGTGCAAAGCTGACTATAGGTGAGTAGTAGAATTGGCTCAAATGGAGCACTGGTGAGATGCATCGGTCATACTTTGCTTCTTTTATAGTCGAATCTTTGATCAACAACTCGGAGAAAACCCCGCAACAATTCGTAAAGATGGACATGACGAAGAAGCTGATTAAAAGCGTATCTCTTCCCATCATCGCAAGAGATAGTAGTGTGTTTCGATCGTACAAAGTTACGCCACGGGCACAAAACGCCCATGCGTACGTAAATGCGGCGTTTCTGTTGCAGTTTGCCGATGACAAAGCTACCGTCAAGTCGGCGTCATTATGCTTCGGTGGAATCAATCCTAAAGTGAGCTGGATGCTATTTATTTATAACATTTAGCAGCCCCCTGATAATAACTTTTCTTGCAGTTCACTCATGCTATTCACACGGAAAAGCTTCTGGTTGGTAAAAATCTGTTCAATGACTCCACCGTACGACAAGCCATCAATACCCTCGCCTCGGAGTTGCAACCTAATTGGATTCTTCCCGATGCTTCCACCGACTATCGAAGAAATCTTGCCGTATCCTTGTTCTACAAATTTGTGCTCAGTGTCGCCGTGGACAATAATGCGCCGATCAGTCCTCGATTCAAGTCCGGATCCACTATATTACAGCGCCCTTTATCGTCCGGCCAGCAACAGTTCGAAACCATCAAGAAGAACTGGCCGCTGACAAAAAATGTGCCCAAGCTGGAAGGTTTAGCTCAAACTTCAGGGGAGGCAAAGTATACCAACGACTTTCCTCCGATACCTGGCGAGCTTTACGCTGCCTTTGTCATAGCAACGCAACCGAATACTACGATTGGAAAAATTGATCCCACGGAGGCATTGGTAATGTGGAAGGGACACAAAAGCTATCTCCCAATGGTCTAAGACTTACCATTTTTTATTCTCTTTTGAAGCTTCTTCCAGGAGTGGTGGCCTTCTACTCCGCAAAAGATATTCCTGGAAAGAACAGTTTCGTCGCTGACGGGCTGACCATACCTTTCCCGGATGTTGAGGAGATATTCTGTAGCGGACGTGTTCTGTTCCACGGACAGCCGGTCGGTGTGATCGTAGCGCAACACCTGAATCAAGCAGTCCGAGCCGCTAAGCGTGTGAAGATCATTTACGTTCGAGGTTCCGAACAACCTATCTGCCCATCGATCGAATACATAGTGAAGAATGGTACAGATGGTCGAATCGAAGATCGCTCTGCTAACAAAAACTCCGGTACTCAAGAATTTCGTGGTACGATTGAGATGTACGGACAGTATCACTTCTCGATGGAACCGCAAACCTGCCTCTGTGTGCCGGTAGAAGATGGCATGGATATCTACGCGGCCACACAGTGGATATACATGAGCCAGGTTGCAATTGCTGCCGCCCTAAAGGTACCGGAGAACAGTCTTAACTTCACCGTGCGCCGTTTAGGTGGCAGCTACGGTGCAAAGTTAACACGGGCGAGTCAAATTTCCTGTGCGTGTGCGCTAGCAGCTCACCTAACCGAACGTCCGGTACGGTTCGTCATGACCATCGAGTCAAACATGGCGTCAATTGGTAAACGATGCGGTTGCTACAGTGAGTATCAGGTGACAGTGGACGGTGAGGGAAAGATTACGAAGCTCTCCAACAACTTCATGCAAGACTATGGATCGACCATGAACGACGATGTGCTGATGTTTACAAACGAAGCATTCCCCCTGTCGTATAATACAACCACGTGGGCGTTTAAAGGAACAGCGATCCTCACCGATGCTCCTTCGAACACGTGGACGCGTGCACCTGGGACAACGGAGGGTATAGCGATGGTCGAAACGATCATGGAGCACATCGCATGGGTAACCGGCGTCGATCCGATGCTGGTGCGACTGAGAAACATGCCGACAGGAAGTAAATTTCAAACCCTCTTACCTCAGTTCCATCAGGATGTTGAGTTTGACAAGCGAAAGCAGGCGGTCGATGAGTTCAATTCGAATAATCGTTGGCGCAAGCGGGGCATTGCGATGGTCCCGATGCAGTATCCGCTGATACATTTCGGCGCGCTGCATGCGCAGGTGTCTATCTACGCAACGGACGGTACGGTCGCGATCAGCCACGGTGGAGTGGAGGTTGGACAAGGTATCAACACGAAGGCGGCTCAGGTCGCTGCCTTCACGCTGGGTATACCGCTGGAGAAAATCGCTATCAAATCCACGACGAGCATGACTTCTCCAAACGCGGTGATGACTGGTGGAAGTGTGACCAGTGAAGTCGTTTGCTTTGTGAGTAAATGCGTTTTCTACATTACTTCATCATTCACCAGTGTTAATGTTTCTTGCCAATCTTGTAGGCCGTCAAAAAAGCATGCGAGGTGCTCAACACACGCATGGAACCCGTTAAGAACGAACTCAAAAACGCCCCATGGGAACGGATCACTCAAACCTGCTACAGCCGGGATGTCGATCTGAGTGCTCTTTACCATTACAAGAATGCCGATCTTAAGCCGTACAGTATCTGGGGACTGAGCTGTGCCGAGATCGAGGTCGACATTCTTACCGGCAACGTGCAGCTGACCCGTGTCGACATCCTGGAGGACACGGGGGAAAGTATGAGTCCCGGCATCGATGTGGGTCAGATCGAGGGAGCGTTCGTGATGGGCATCGGGTACTGGCTCACGGAGTCGCTGGTGTACGACATGACCAACGGTGCACTTCTAACGAACCGCACCTGGAACTATAAACCTCCCGGCGCGAAGGACATCCCGATAGACTTCCGCATTCGGCTGCTACAAAACGGTGGTAATCAAGCCGGTGTGTTACGTTCGAAAGCGACGGGAGAACCGGCCATAACAATGAGCGTGGTGGTGGTGTTCGCTCTAAGATATGCGCTACGATCGGCACAAACGGATGCCGGACGTCCAGATGATTGGATTACTTTGGGATCAGCATCAACTCCGGAGCAAATTTTTCTCAAAGCTTCGAACAGCTTCGATCAATTCAAGCTTAACTAGAGGAGAGAAACAACATCGAGTTTGCTTCCAGTGGGCAGTAAATTAGAATATGATCTACAGCGTGCTTTATACATTGTTTCTCTCTTTCATCGCTATCTAATCCATTCATTTTTTTAGCCACTATGAGGTTGTGCTCACAACTACCAACGCCTCATGGCAATCATTATCACCATAACGTAACGATTCACAACAGTGGCGTGCGATTACCAAGCGAAAAAAGAATTGTCATCACCATACTTCACCGTATTCGGCTCAGTAGCCGATTGCCTGTGAGAGAGAACAGTTCCGTACTGTGATCGTCTTATGTTAGTTACGAAAATGTATCGCACGACGCTTGCAGTGTGTTTGTGCTTAGCTCTGGTTGTAACGCACGCGGAGTCGGCCAAAATACTCAGCATCTTTCCCACCATGTCCAAATCGCACTGGATTGTTGGGTCAACGCTAATGAAGCATATGGCAGCCGAAGGTCACGAGGTAAGATTGACGAATTCATGCTTCATAAAAAAAAAAATATTAGGCAATCATAACGCTTTTGTAGATTGTGTAACTATTACTTTAACCATGCTCAAATCGTTTACCTCCCTCACCGTAGGTAACCGTAATTAGTCCATTTCCGATGAAGAATGCACCACCAACTTATCGCCATGTAGGAATCGAACACACCCGAATGTTGGAAGGTAAGTACGAAAACGTCGTTTCTTGCAGCTTGATAAGCAGGCCTCCGTCGTTCACAGATATGATGGATAAGGCGTTCGAACGAATCGACGACAGTATTGTGCAGAAGATGCTCAAACTGCAGCACTTTGTGAACGCGATAGTCAACACGACGCTCACGTCTCCCGAGGTTCAGGCGCTGCTCCACTCCGACGAAACGTTCGATCTGCTCGTGCTGGAGATATTTTTCGATGAAGCTTTCCTCGGCTTTGCCGCGCGCTTTAACTGCCCGGTGGTTGCTATGTCAACGTTCGGTGCGTCTCCATGGATCACTTCGTTGATAGGATCACCGATGCCCCTGTCGTACGTGCCGCATCCGATGCTGAGCTTTACCAACAGAATGAACTTCTGGCAACGGCTCGGTAACGTGCTGTTTGCTGGCTTCAATGAAATTCTCAAACGCTACATGTTTGACCCGATCCATGAGCGATATTACGAGCAGTATTTCCCGGATGTCCCTCGGTCTCTGGAGGAGATGCGTCGCCACGGCGTTTCGCTAGTGCTGGTGAACAGTCACTTCAGCTTGAGCTTCCCCCGGCCTTATCTTCCGAATCTGATCGAGGTCGGAGGCTTCCA
>KB672902.1:371346-395517 GCA_000349145.1 Anopheles dirus | reverse complement strand
CTGCGGGGTAAAAACCTGCTCACGAACGAAACCATCCAGGGAGCGTTGAAGACGCTCGCATCGGAGCTGAATCCCGACTGGGTTCTTCCGGACGCTGCACCAGAGTACAGGAAGAACCTTGCGCTGTCGCTGTTCTACAAGTTTGTGTTGAACATCGCTCCAGAGTTGAAGGCATCCGTTAAAAAGCAGTTCAAATCGGGTGGATCGGTGCTTGAGCGTCCGCTCTCATCCGGAACGCAATCGTTTGATACGGTTAAGGAGAACTGGCCGCTTACGAAGAACATTCCCAAGATCGAGGGACTACTGCAGACGTCCGGAGAGGCCAAGTATGCAAACGATTTGCCGGCATTCCCGAACGAGCTGTACGCGTCGTTCGTGCTGGGAACGGAGTCGCAGGCGAAGATTGTTAACATCGATGCCTCGGAGGCTCTGGTACGTTACGCCCATCCACTATGCTTTCAGGAAGGAAAATCGTCTGACCAATTCCATTCTATTTACAGAAACTGCCAGGAGTCGTCGCGTTTTACTCCGCGAAGGACATTCCCGGAGCGAACAACTTCATGTACTTCAAGGGATTCATGGGTACGCACGACGAGGAGATCTTCTGCAGCGAGAAAGTGCTCTACCACGGCCACCCGATCGGTTTGATCGTTGCCGAAACGTTCAACGTTGCCAACCGCGCCAGCAAGCTCGTCAAGGTGCAGTACGAAAAAACGTCCGCCGTTCGCTACCCTACCGTGAAGGATGTGCTGCGTGCCAAGGCCACCGAGCGGATGCACGAGATGCCGTACAGTACGCTCGGCGAGGAGTATGAAGCGGCTCCTGAGGGACCGATTAAGGTGAAGGGAACCTTCGAGATCGGTGGTCAGTATCACTACACGATGGAGACGCAGACGTGTGTGTGCATTCCGATCGAGGACGGGATGGACGTGTACTCGGCTACCCAGTGGATCGATTTCACGCAGATCGCCATCTCGAAGATGCTGAAGGTGCCGGAAAACAGTCTCAATCTGTACGTCCGTCGTCTGGGCGGTGGGTACGGTAGCAAGGGTACCCGAGCCACTCTGGTGGCCTGTGCGACGGCCCTGGCCGCCTACAAGACGCAGCGCCCGGTGCGTCTGGTGATGACGCTCGAGGCCAACATGGAAGCGATCGGCAAGCGGTACGGTGTCGTCGCCAACTACGAGGTGGACGTGGAGAAAGATGGCAAGATCACGAAGCTGTTCAACGAGTACGTGCACGACTTCGGATCGTGCCTGAACGAATCGATGGGCCACTGTGCGGAGTTTTTCCGCAACTGCTACGACAACAAGGCGTGGAAGACAGTCGCAAAGGCTGCCGTTACGGACTCGGCCAGTAACACCTGGTGTCGCGCACCCGGCACCACCGAGGGCATCGCCATGGTCGAGACGATCATGGAGCATGTGGCGCACGCTACCGGGCTCGACGCGCTGGACGTGCGTATGGCCAACATGCCGAAGGACTTGAAGATGCACGAGCTGATGCCTGAGTTCCGTGCCGATGTCAACTATGACACGCGCAAGAAGGAGATCGCGAAGTTTAACGCCGACAACCGCTGGCGCAAGCGTGGCATTGCCATCACGCCGATGCGCTACCCGCTGGGTTACTTCGGTACGATCCACGCGCTCGTCTCGATCTATCACACCGACGGTAGCGTGGTCATCACGCACGGTGGCATCGAAATGGGTCAGGGTATGAACACGAAGGCTGTCCAGGTCGCGGCCTACGTGCTGGGGATCCCGATGGAGAAGATTAGCATCAAACCGTCGGCGAACATGACGTCACCGAACGCTATCTGTACCGGCGGAAGTATGACCAGCGAGACGGTTGCTTTTGTGAGTTTTTGTTTGTTTTGATTCTCCTTAGTCTTCCTATATCAGGTTGCCCGGGCTAATCGAATGTTCCTACTCCGCAGGCGGTGAAAAAGGCGTGCGAGATTCTGCTGGAGCGCATGAAACCGATCCGGGAGGAGATGAAGGACGCGTCGTGGGAAACGATCGTGGAGAACAGCTACTACAAGAATGTGGACCTGTGCGCGACCTACATGTACAAGGCGTCCGATCTGCAGGCGTACATCATCTGGGGCCTGACGTGCACCGAGGTCGAGATCGACGTGTTGACCGGCAACGTGCAGCTGCGCCGTGTCGACATCCTCGAGGATACGGGCGAAAGTTTGAGCCCCGGCATCGACGTCGGTCAGGTGGAGGGTGCGTTCATTATGGGCGTCGGGTACTATCTGACCGAGGCGCTGATCTACGACCCGCACACCGGCGCCCTGCTGTCGAACCGCACCTGGACGTACAAGCCGCCGGGTGCGAAGGACATCCCGATCGACTTCCGGGTGCGCTTCCTGCAGAACAGCTCCAACGCGACCGGTGTGCTGCGCTCGAAGGCCACCGGTGAGCCGGCCATGAACATGACCATCTCGGTGCTGTGCGCTCTGCGCAATGCGGTGCTGGCGGCACGGACGGATGCCGGACTACCGAACGAGTGGGTGCCGCTGGGCGCTCCGTCCACGCCGGATCAGGTCTACCTGTCGGCAGGTAACTCCGTGGAGCAGTATCTGTTGAATTAGTTTGTTTTACCACTTAAGGTCTTTGGGATGCGGGTTTGGTTTTGTATGTCACATCGGGTCTCACGCTCCAGCAAGTGCCAGGATGCTGTATAGGAGCGTGAATGTACGATCAATAAAGATAATGGGAATGCTTTTCCACTAATAAAAACAAGGCGGACTTGCTCGTTCTTAATGTTTTGTTGAAATTCCAATCCCAAATCCTCCTTTGATATGATAGAAATGAATAGCTCTTTAAGAACTTCTAAAGATTCCTGCATCTACAAACAAACATAAAATCATATTTTTTATTGATAAAAGCATCTCGTGGCCCCCTACTCTCATCAATCTTAAAAGTGATCTGAATAGTTGTTTCAAACAAACCTTTCAAGGTTCTTATGAATCTTTAGAGATAGATGAATCCTTTAAGATTGTTTGTTCTTTCAGTTTCATAAACATTACACTTATATGTTGGAAATATGTTGGGAAGCAATTTAAATTTCGTATGTGTTGAAGTACTGAAATTTCTGATCTTCAGTAGACATGTCCAGAATGTCAGAGGAATGGTACCGAATGATACAGACAAGTAACTAAGCACATAAGTAAGTCTTAGTAAAGGTTGCCCGACCAATATTTAAACGTTAATAACATCACATTCGGAACAACAATACGTGAAAACTACTGCTCTTTAGTTATTTAAAATATAAGACACTTAAACTACAAGCATGCACTAAGCATTAAAAGCGTTTTTGATAAAATGAAGAAAATATATCAATTTTATTATTATGATAAAGGTAATTTTATAACATTAACAAACCGTTTTGTGCAATAAAAACATGGAATGTAATAAAGGTATGCAGGGAAGAGCACCTTCGTTATGAAAAACCATCATCACGTGATGAAATCCCGATGATCCTGAATGATAATTATCGACAAAATAGATAAACTTTCTCGCTTGGTAGGCACACGAAACAAAGAAAAACAAAACAGCACGATAAAATTAAACTCATTTTATCTTCCTTCCTAGCAGATATCTGTTTCTAGCCCTTTTACCTCGCGCGATAAACACTTATAGACCGAGGACTGCTTCATGCGATAAAAATAGCCCCATCCAGCATTTGTTCCCACAGTTCCACGACACACCTACCGTCCGCCGGATAGCTTTTGGCGGCCCATCGCACACCTTCTTAACCTTGTCAATTAGGGTGCCCCAAAATTTGCCAAATCAAATCAACTGAACCGCTTGGGAACCGGTTCGCGGAGCAGCCACCAAACCAAACCCGTCCTGTATGCCCGACACCGGCATGATGATTTGAATTCCGTTCACGTGGAAACAATGCCGTCGATCGCACCAACACACGGGCAACCGGGAGCGGCATGCGCGCGTTCGCTCGCACTCTCGCGCGTACCACGAACACGTGCAAACCGGCCGTTATAACAACGAAGATAAGGTGGGTGAGCGTCGCTATAAAAACCAACCCCGCCGTACACGAGGGGCGAGAAAAGTCGCGCATTTAGTCTCTCGTTAGCTCGCGATTCGCACGTACACACGATCACCAGCCAACGCACTGTTTTACCCGTTCCGTCGTCTGTGAGTCGCGCCTGCAGTGTCAAAACAATCATGCAGATTGTGTTCACCGTCAACGGGAAGGTGCATAAAGGTGCGGAAACGGAATCGCAAGTCTTATCGGCTCCGGTTGATAAATTGCCATCCGGCGGCTCGATTTGCCGCCGTGTGACAAGTGGTCGGTCAATACAGTCGGCCCGATCGGTGCGATAGATATCCGGGACACCGGCGCAGCTCAATCGCCGGCCTGCCTGCACGCCTGCTGCTGCCGGTGCCTCTCTTATCAGGCAGTCTGGAGTATATCTGTATTCAGGTCGCCTAAATCATGTGTTATTGTTATGCTCGTTCCTATCTTCCGCACAGCAAACAGCACCACCGTACCGATTGATACGTCGCTGGGAACGTATCTTCGCTACCATGCACAGCTCAAGGGCACCAAGTTCATGTGCCGCGAGGGTGGCTGTGGGGCCTGCATCGTGAACGCCAGCGGACAGCATCCCGTCACGAAGGATACCATATCGCGCGCGGTCAACTCGGTAAGATCCGGCTCGTTCGTTAAATCATGGCTTGCTTAGATATCCCGAATCGTTTAATGGGATATAGCAGCGCCTCTGGTGGAGACATTTTGAAGCCGCCCGTTTGATTTGTAATTTGAACATGATCTGATTTGAATCCATGATCCAAGCTATCAATATGGTTAGAAAATTCCAAACCTACCTCTGGTTCAGGCTCATTGAATTAGAGTTCAGAGTTCTAAGTGGCATATACAAAAACAAGATTAGATGAAAAAGAAGCAATCCTTGGCTAACATAACTCTGTTCTTCTCTTCACCAAGTGCCTATTCCCGTTGTTCTCCTGCAATGGTTTGGACATCACCACAATCGAGGGTGTGGGCAACAAGCTGAAAGGCTACCATGTCACGCAGCGCCGGTTGGCGCACTTCAACGGCACTCAATGCGGTTTCTGCTCACCCGGCATGGTCATGAACATGTACAGCTTGCTGGAGGCTAAGAAAGGAAAAGTCACCATGGCCGAGATCGAGAACTCGTTCGGTGGTAACATCTGCCGCTGCACCGGCTACCGCCCGATACTGGACGCGTTCAAATCGCTCGCCGTCGACGCAGATCCGAAGCTGCTGGAGGCCTGCCAGGACATTGAGGACGTGCCGAAGATATGTCCGAAGAGCCAACTAGGTAAACCGTGCGGTGGTGGCACGTGCTCCATGGCGACACGGTGCGAAGAGTCGAACGACATTCACCTGCTGTTCGGTGGGGGTCGCGAGTGGTACAAGGTGGAGAACGTGCAGGCCATCTTCCGGATATTTGATAACATCGGCGAGCGATCGTACATGCTGGTCGCTGGCAACACTGCCACGGGTGAGTGAATGACGGTGTTTAATCGAAGGGATGCAAGATGTAATGTTTTTTTGTGGAAATGTTCCAACATTAAGGCGTTTATCGACGTCCCAACGATCTGGATGTGATGATCGATATCAGCTCCGTGGCGGACCTGCGTGTGAACTACTTTAACGACGCACTGATTATTGGTGCCAACGTGACACTAACGGAGCTGATGGGAATTCTGGGTGAAGCGGGCGCTACCAGTGGATACGAGTACTGCCGGGAGATGGTGAAACATCTCGACCTGATCGCCAACGTACCGGTGCGCAATGTGGGAACGGTTGCCGGGAACTTGAGCATCAAGCATCAGCACCGAGCGTTCCCGTCCGATGTGTATCTGTTGCTGGAAGGTGTCGGTGCCCGGTTGACTATCGGTACGTACTTGTCTTACGTTTAGCCATAGCCACAGTTCTATAACGTACCAAAAATGCCACCTCTTTCAGCCACCTCAACAACCTCCACGAAGATCGTCACGGTAGAGGAATACCTTTCGATGAACATGAGGAAACGCATCATCCTGAACGTGCTACTGTACCCACTGGACCCGACCCAGTACTCCCTGCGCACGTACAAAGTGATGCCGAGGGCACAAAACGCACACGCCTACGTGAACGCAACGATTCTGCTTCAGTTCCAGCAATCCAAGCTTCGTACGGCATCCATATGTTACGGTGGAATTAAGCCCGGTTTTACACACGCCGTTCAGCTCGAGAGTTTCCTCGTCGGGAAGGATATCTTCGACGGTTCCGTGTTCCAACAGGCACTGGAATTGCTCGTCCAAACGATCGCTCCAAACTCGGAGCTACCGGACGCTGCACCTGAGTATCGGAAGCAGCTCGCAGTGACACTCTTCTACCGTGCGACCATGAGTATCGGCCAGGAGCGAGCCATTCCGTTGAATCCACTGTACACGACCGGGGCGCAGCTCTCGAAGCGGATGCTTTCCCGTGGTCAGCAAACGTACGACACCATCCAGGAGAATTGGCCCGTAACGAAACACACGCCAAAGGTGGAGGGACTGTCGCAGACGGCCGGTGAGGCAGACTACACCGATGACCTCCCGAACCTGCCAGGACAACTGTTCGGAGCCTATGTGCTGGCCACGAAACCACGTACCACAGTCCTTCGCATCGATCCGACGGTGGCGCTGGCTCGTGCCGGCGTAGTGGCATTCTACTCCGCCCAAGACATACCCGGCACGAACAACTTCATGCCGGTGGAGCTGGGCAACGCGAACGTGGAGGAGATATTCTGCAGCGGACGGGTGCTCTATCACGGCCAGCCGGTTGGAATCGTGCTCGCCGAGACGTACGACGAAGCGTACCGAGCTGCACAGCTGGTCCACGTTGAGTATGGCCCACCGGACGGTCAACCCATTCTGCCTACCGTGCAGGATGTGCTCAAGGCGGGCCGGACGGAACGGATCCACCCGAGCGAAGAGACGCAGGTGGGCGAGAGATACGAGACGGGGGCTGGTTCGGTTCGGCTGGAGGGAACCTTCGACCTTCCGAGCCAGTACCATCTCTCGATGGAAACGCAACAGTGCGTCTGTGTGCCGATCGACGACGGGCTGGACGTGTACAGCTCGACCCAGTGGGTTGACATCTGTCAGATCGCGATTGCGCGCGCCTTGCAGATCCCGGAGAACAGCCTCAACTTCCGCATCCGCCGGCTGGGCGGTGCGTTCGGGTCGAAGATATCGCGTGCGTCCCAGATTGCCTGTGCCTGTGCCATTGCCGCACACTTCTCGCAGCGCCCCGTCCGGTTGATCATGTCGCTGGAGGACAATATGGTGGCGATCGGGAAGCGTTCGGCGTGTGTCAGTCGGTACGAGATCGAGGTGGACGATAGCGGTAAGGTGCAGCGTTTGCTGAACAAGTTCTACCAGGAATCCGGCTGCAGTTTGAACGAGCCGGTCGAGAAGGTGACGTTTCTGTTCTATCGTAACTGCTACGATACCGCCGCCTGGAAGGTGCTCGGCCACAGTGTGCTGACGGAGTCGGCCAGTACCACGTACTGCCGCGGTCCCGGCACAAACGAGGGCATAAGCATGGCCGAAAACATGATGGAACACATCGCCCACCGGCTTGGAATGGATCCGTTGCAGGTACGCACGCAGAACCTCCCGGAGGATAGTAAGATCCGGGAACTACTGCCGATATTCGCCGGGGACGTCGAGTACGAAGCCCGTCGGCGTGAGATCGATGAGTTCAACGCAGCGAATCGCTGGATCAAGCGTGGCATTGCGATCGTTCCGATGAGATACCCGCAGTACTTTGTCGGTTCGCTGCACGCACTGGTTTCGGTCTACCATGCGGATGGCACGGTTGCCATCACTACCGGTGGTATCGACATGGGACAGGGTGTAAACACGAAGGTCACCCAAGTGGCCGCGCGGGCCCTCGGCATCCCGATGAGCATGATCCGCGTGAAGGCAATGGCAAACATCACCTCACCGAATGCCATCGTTTCCGGCGGTAGTATGACAAGCGATGCGGCCTGCTACGCCACGCTGAAGGCGTGCGAGATCCTACGCAAGCGTATCGATGCCGTGCGCGAACAGCACCCCGAAGAGTCGTGGGAAGCCATCACCCAGCGGTGCCACCAGCAGCACGTCGACCTGTGCGCTCTGTACCAGTACAACGTGACGGAGGTGCAGCACTACGTCGTGTGGGGTTTGGCGTGCTCCGAGGTGGAGGTGGACGTACTCACCGGCAACGTACAGATACGGCGGGTCGATGTGCTCGAAGACGTTGGCGAAAGCATCAGCCCGGGCATAGATATCGGACAGATCGAGGGTGCGTTCGTGATGGGCATTGGGCTGTATTTCACCGAGCAGCTCGTGTACAGCAACGAATCGGGCCAGCTGCTAACCAACCGCTCCTGGAACTACAAACCTCCCGGCGCGAAGGACATCCCGGTGGACTTCCGCGTAAAGTTTGTGCAGCGCACGCACAACGAACGGTTCGTGTTGCGCTCCAAAACCACCGGTGAACCGGCACTCAACATGACCGTTTCACTGTTGTTTGCCCTGCGGATGGCGTTGAACTCGGCACGGCGGCAGGCGGGTCATCCGGACGAGTGGTACCCGATTGGTAAGTTTTCTTTTTATTTTGGAATTTAACTCTGAATGCATTGTTAATTGTTCCTAATCTTGCAGAAGTGCCAGCGACGCCGGAACAAATATGTCTGCTAGCAGGTAGCAAGATCGAACATTTCAAGCTGACGTAACAACAAGGCACCTGCAGACGCTAGAAGTGTTTCATATATACAGAATTAATAAACCATTAGTATACCTTTCAACAATATTATAGTTTGTGAGATACAATATAACTAACAGTCAAATAAAGCTGTCCTATACGTACTGACGATAGCAAACTATTATTGAAGCTTACTAAAACCTCGCCTACTTTGGGTCCATTAGCTATAAAGTGACATACTGGATACGTTGAATATGCTTCGGTGTTGATTATTCCTTGGAGTCGATACTTTGTCGTTTCTATTCCGGAGAAGATCCTTTTTAACTAGGAAGACAACTCACACTGATCATTTCAATAAAAACTAGCCACAACCGCTCACAAAATAGGATGCATTAAACAAACAGAGATTGAAAATGCATAGACTTTATTCCACTTTATGATACTAAACGAAATCGCTTTACCCGTTCCTTTCTTAATACAACTTATCCTTCGTATACAACGAATCCCACAGCGCCATGCGCTTCTGTTCCGGTAGGTAAATGTAGCTCAACCCCACGTTGTTGATGTTCAGGCATTTGTACGCGCCCACCTCGCTACCAACAGGTTCCCATAGCTCCCTCTCAATCGTTCCAGCGTTCGGTGTTCCCTCGATGGCAAAGTTGGAGAACAGTTCAACCTATAGAAAACGGCGTTAAAAAAAAGTTGTTTCCCACGCCAACCACATCTTACTATTGTCTGCATCGTTCTGTGCTCGAGAGTGTTGGTCTCCGCGACGGGGCTGAAGTTGTTTTTGAACAGATACGAAAGATCATCGGCATGCGCCGTTCCGCGCACGTCCCGGTCGCAGAAGTAGATCCGGTAGTGATTGTGCGTTTCCGAATCGACCGCAAACCGGTAGACGAACGTTTTCGCAGACCGCTTGGAGGCTACCCGTGCGTAGATAGTACGGTGGAGCCCGTGCCAAAAGAGCTTATCAGTCATGAGCTGAAACAGTGTTTTAAGTTAAAACATCCAAAACTGTGACGTTCCCTTCCCACGTACCGTTAAGTAGCCATTCCGGTTTTCGAACGACGGCTGCGTATCACCGTAGTAAAACCTTTTCAGCTTCAGCCCGTACTCGCGACACTTTTGCGATCCTCGCACCAGCTCCAGGTCCATCGGCACCAGATACTCGAAGCCTTTCAGGTTGTCCATGATGGAGGGATTCTCCTTGATTGAGTTCAAACAAAACAGACCCTCTTCGGAGTTACCGCCGATCAGTATGTCGATCTCGTTACTCCACGCCTCGCGACACATTTCCAGTGGACTCTTCGGGATGAACGTGTCCTCGGTGAGGTACGGTTCCACCACCGGTCCAAACGCGAACAGAATGCGATTTTCCACCTCCTGTAGGTAGAGGCCGTGGCAATTGATGAAACATTCAATAAATGAACCAAACAAAACAGGCTCCCTTCTTACGTTTGGCGTCAGCAGCTGCTCCTGGCGCTTGGTGATCTCCTCCGCCGGGGCTGCCATCAGCACCTTAAGCGCCTCCGGCTCACCTCCCTTTCCATTCCAACCGAGGGCTTTGGCGAGCCGCTCGGCCGACCCTCGCAGCGGTACCGTGGACCAGTTGTTCAGCGCACATCCGGACATCACAATCGCCCGCTGGAACAGTCCCCGCGATCGATCCGACACCATATGGTAGTGAACCGAGCAGCCTCCGGCACTTTCGCCGAACAGCGTGACGTTGCCGGGATCTCCACCGAAGTGGGCGATGTTATCGCGCACCCAACGAATGGCCAAATTCTGATCCTTCAGGCCACCGTTGCCGGGGATACCCAACTCTTTCGATTCGAGCGATAAAAATCCTGAAAGGGAGGGGATTTTCGTTGAACCTAACTGACCTTACGAGAAATATAAGCCCATTCCATACCGAACGCTCCGATGCGATAGTTGAACGTAACCAAAACGACATCCTTCTGGACGAGATAGTCCGGTCCGTACATTTCGGTTCCACTAGAACCGCGCATAAACGCGCCACCGTGAATCCACAGCATTACGGGACGTAATTTCTCCGGTTGCAGCTAAAGAAGAAGCATGTTCGAGAGTATTTGCTCATTTAAATTTCTTTTCCATATGTCACAGCCGACATATCTACGCTGTGACGACCATAAAGCAATACCAAGATAAGACACAAACGTTTCTACTGAAGAAGCATGAACAAGCAAAATTTGTTATCTCTCCAGCATGACGATGCTGGGGGTCGTAGCGATTTGGAATAAGCAAAACTATTATACGAACCTCTTTCGTGTAGACATTCATGTACAGATGATCTTCACTTCCAACGATTTTGTTCAACAGCTTGTTGAACTGGTATCCAGCCGGGCCTTGTTGGGTGCAGTCCAGCGGTTCCGTCCATGGTTCTGGCAACTCTAGATCCTTTTCGTCGTATATTTGAATAACAATAAACCGATAGAGTATCTCTCTAAACTAACTCCGCCTGTTACACTGCTCCGGGTACCTTAAATCTTCGCTCTCCGACCGGGGGTTTACAGTAGGGTATCTTTTGGAAGTTGAAGTACTCGACACCGGTTGCGGCCGTTTTCTTCACACCCCGCACAGGTCCGTAGCGAGTAGACACGATAGGATGTTCGGGTTGGCTCATTTTGGTTGCTCCTTCCAAGCGGCCTGTAGTAGATCACACGTTCCGGACAACTCTGAGCGTACGGGCTCGACAGATACGAGAGTATAGGGCATATTTTTTGCTAATTGTAATCTAGACGGGCTTTACAGATAGCGCCTGGAACACCCCGATTCGATAACGATGGGAACTGTTGTGATTCCCAGTGTATTATTATGTTTTATCAAAAGGCACCTATTGGTGGGGATGGTGGGTCAGTTTCATAAGTCAATTATTTATTCCCGATGGGAAGCAATCGGGTATAAAATCGATGCATACATACTCCTATATATGTCGAAATATGTTATAGAGTCTCCTATAACATATTTCGTACAATTTGTAAAGTCATAAAAAAAATTGAAAGAACATGTAGGAAACATAGCATGAGAAGCACTGGCGTAAACGCAATCAGCGCTGCGTGCGCAAAGCAGCAGATACACACGTACACCAGCACAGAGACAGCAAACCGCGAAGGCAATACAGAGCGATCAGCTTAACATTATCATCAAAACCGCGGCCTACTGTTGCGCTCCGCGGATACCATTCGTCAAAAGCAGACGACTGTCGAGCGAAGTAGTTCGGTTTTGCTGCTGTCTCCCAAGCCGTACGTAGTGCAGTTGATTCCAGTTCCGTGCCCTTTTTGGAGGCTGTGTCTAGAGAATACTCCGAGTGTTTCCTCCAATCGCCAGCGAAATTTGCAACATGAGCAACAGTGAGCTAATCGTTAGCACCGGATTCGGCCCGGTTCAGGGAACATCGCGGACCTCGCTCTACGGCACCGGGTACGTTAGCTTCCAGGGCATACCGTACGCGAAACCGCCGGTCGGAGAGTTGCGATTCAAGGTGAGTGAAGTGAAAAGAACGGAAAGAAACGAAAGCCTTTTTATTGCCGCACCCCGTCGCTTCATCGCGGAAAATAAACCGACCGTACGGTTGTGTTGGTTGCGTGCGGCACACACCAGTGTTTACTAGGGCTTAGGCTTTGGCGAGCTGTTGATTGAATGAATTTGCTGAGCAATTCCGCAAGTGTTTGAACGCGCGCAGGCCGTCTACCGACCCGGCAGGCGTATCTTTCGAGTTGCATGATATCATGCTGGAGGTTGATAACGGTCGATAACATTATATTGACACTTGGATTGATCTGAATATTATAAAATAAAATGTAACTTGTTAAATGCCTAAATTTACGCATTTCAAAGATGTGGTCAATCTTATGGAACGATTCAATACGCCACTTCTGATGGTTTCTGATAAGGGACAACATTACTAAGAATCTGAACATTTTAGAACCGCAATGAAAGTACATAAGCTGCACTACCTACAGCAATGAGTTTGCATGAGTGCTTTCCATGAATAATAAGAAAAGTAAAGTTCCCATAAGAGATCGTCATGCTGCAATTGCTTAAAAAAATGGTCATCCCTGAAATGTCTAATTTGCTTTATTTTTTTATCCAAACAGGATCCGACTGCTCCGGAAGCTTGGACCGAAGTTCTCGACTGCACCGTGCAACGTGATCCATGCTATCATTTTGATCGTCGCGTGAACAAAATCGTCGGCAGTGAGGATAGTCTGAGGTTGAATATCTTCACGAAAACGGTAACTATTGTTAAACTCGTAGCGTTACTCTGGCATACGATTTAATTTTGCTTCATCCTGCCGGACAGATCAAACCATCCAAACCGCTGCCCGTGATGGTGTACATCTATGGTGGAGGATTCGTAGAAGGAACCAGCGGCACCGAACTGTACGGTCCGGACTATCTGATTGAGAAGGACATCGTGCTGGTCACGCTCAACTATCGTGTCGGAGCGCTCGGTTTCCTGTGCTGCCAGTCGCCCGACGCCGGCGTTCCCGGAAATGCCGGCTTGAAGGATCAACGCTTCGCGCTGAAGTGGGTGCAGCAGAACATTGCGCACTTCGGCGGTGACCCGACTGCGGTCACACTGTTCGGGCACAGTGCGGGTGGTGCGTCCGTGCAGTATCATACCATAGCGGAGGCGTCGAAGAACCTGTTCCAGCGTGCCATCATCATGTCCGGTAGTACGATGTGCAGCTGGGCGCTGGCGCCTCAACGCAGCTGGCCGGAAAAGCTAGCCAAAGCGATCGGGTGGCAGGGAGAGGGTGATGAGCAAGCGGCACTGCAATTTCTCCGCCAAGCAGCGCCGGAAGATATCGTCGAACATCAGGAGAAACTGTTCGGACCTCAGGTATCTACCGCTGCGGTTCGTCACAGCGCTTAAAATTTACAATAATTCTATTGTTTTACCATTTGCAGGAAATTCAAGAAGGTCTGCTCACGCCTTTCGCTCCGACAATCGAACCATACGACAGTGAGGTCTGCTTCATTCCCAAATCACCGCTGGAGATGTCTCGTACGGCTTGGGGCAATGCGATCGACGTAATGATCGGCGGTACCTCGGAGGAAGGTTTGATACTACTGCCGAAGGTGAAGCCACAGCTGCCCGCAATGCTGCAGGATCCACGTCTGTTCGTCGGAAACGTACCGTTCCATCTGAAGATTTCTCTCGAGCAGCGAATGGCGTTCGCGGAGCAACTGAAGCAGCTGTACTATCCCGATTCCGTCCCGTCGATGGAGAATTTAGATGGGTTCATTGCTATGGCCTCGGATCGGATCTTCTGGCACGATCTGCACCGCACGATACTGTCGCGTGCCGCACATGATGGCAACGCTAAAACTTTCGTGTACCGTTTTTCGGTCGATTCGCCGTTCTTCAACCACTATCGCATTCATATGGTTGACCCAAAGGCACGCGGAACGTCGCATGCGGATGAAATTTCCTACTTATTTTCCAACATATTCGCCACGCCCTTGGATGCCAACACGTTTGAGTACCGCTCGATTCAGTACCTGGTGGACATATTCACGAGCTTCGCCATTAACAGCGATCCAAACTGTGCCAGTACTGCCAACCTGTCGTGGGAAGCGGTGCCGAAAACCGTACCACCGTACAGTTGTTTGAATATTTCCAACGACGGGGTGGAAGTCGTGGAGTTGCCGGAGGCCAAGCGTCTGCAAGTGTGGGACTCATTCTACGTCAATGATGCCCTTTACTGATCTGGAAGATATTATACCATGCGTGATTCCAAACATTAAATTACTATTGCCGCAACGATTTTTTAGAACTTGAAACACAAACTGCAATAAATGTGTACGTATCGTGACTACAATAAAAATGTGCACATATATTCACCTTGTGACGACTGTCTTCCGAAATGTCATAACAAACCAGACAAAATCAAAACAACACTGACTCATTTCTCCTACGCGAAAAAAAAACCTTCATCATGCGGATGGAAATGCACTTTCTGTGATTTTGTTCTTTCTCCTAAACATATTTGATAATTCAATTAGGGTAAGCCACGTGCAATTCCACCTGGGTTTGTTGATTGCTGCCCGTTCCACCCGCGCGATGGGTAATATTTTCGGAAAAACGAAAACCAAACCCGTCAGTCGTGTCACAGAACAGGACAAAGCAGTTCTGGTAAGTAAATTGCGTTGTGAAGTGCAAGCAGATAAGCCTTAAGTGTTTCTATGCTTTTCGTTTTGTTGGTGTTCAGCAACTGAAGCAGCAGCGTGATAAACTGAAACAATATCAAAAACGCATAGAACTATCGCTGGAAAAGGACCGGGAGCTGGCGAAGAAATGTTTAGCCAATGGAAGGAAAGAGTATGTGCGATGTTGTTATTTTGTTCATAAGCTGCATTAGCGTTTCTAACATGTTGTTTGCCTCACTCTTCTCTCTAGACGTGCCAAAACGTTACTCCGTAAAAAGAAGTACCAAGAGAAGCTGCTGAGTAACACGGACGCGCAGCTGGAAACGCTGGAAAAACTAGCCTCGGACATTGAATTCGCGCAGGTCGAGGCACAGGTGGTCAGCGGGCTAAAGGTGGGCAACGAGGCTCTAAAAAAGGTGAACGAGATCCTGTCGATCGACGAGGTGGAACAGATTCTGGACGAAACGCGCGAGAGCATCGAAAAGCAGCAAGAGATCGACGCGCTACTGAACGGTGTGCTCACCGAGGAGGACGAGGACGAGGTGCTGGCCGAGCTAGACGACCTCATTGCGGCGGACCGGCCAAAGGAGGCGGAGCCGGAAGATATCTCCGACCGGTTGCCCGCCGTACCGGACGAAGAACTTGTCAGCGAGCGGAAGCGCAAGGAAAAAGGTAGGTGAATCAGGAATGGGGAATGTGTAAGCGAATCCGGATAAAGAGTGTATTCCATTCCACAGATACGACTGGAACGAGCAAGAAAGTTGCCCTGGAGGCCTAGAAAACTCGAGCAGGGCTGACCTAATGTTGCCATCGGGAGTCCGCATACGATTTTGACGGCGGCCGGCTGGATATATGAGTTGCTTCATATACAATATGCCTTTGTAATCGATTTATGTTTTTCAAGCGTATGAAAAGTACATGTAAATAAAAAATATTCCATCTACAGACGGGTCTGAAACGTTATACGGCCCAAAATAAAATTGTTTTAAAGCTAAAAATGCTTGAAAACAAACAAACAAATAACGATAGTGGAAAGAAATTTCATTTCAAATCATTTGACAGCTTCCGAAACTGCGCATGCCGTCGCTTTCTTCGTCCGCTCGTACCTCTCGCGCACACGTTTTGACAGTTGCTCTCGGGTCTCGAGCTGCTGCTGTGTCTACGTGAATCGCTGTCATCGTCGGCGGCGCCTCGACAGAGCGGGCATATTTCCTTCGACCGTAATCCAATTGCACGAAGAACACCGCACACACACACACCGAGTGGAAGTTTTCGTGGAGCAAAATTGTCGTGCGGCCTGGTTTCCTGCTGCATTCACGCACGTTTTCGTGGCCGTGTCGCGTGAGGTGAGTTGGACGTGAAAATTCGTGGTGCGATAAACGAACAGGAATAAGAGGAAAGCGAACTAAGAAAACCATGCTTTTGTGCGGGAGATGAAAAGTGCGGCGGCGTGGCCTCTTCGCCTCCGTTTCTCCGGTCCGCGTGCCCAGTGTGTGCGCGAGTGTATGTGTGTATGTGTTTGCTCCGTTGCCAAAGTAATGAGAAGACGGTGGTGGGGGCCTCCTTGTCGAAAGACGCTCGCTTCGTAGCGTGCGTGTGTGCGATCGATTTAAGGAAACTTCGCGAGCATAGCCAAGATACTGTGGAAGAAGAGGAAAAGGGCTTATGGTGCAAAAATTCGTCCGCAAGTGTGTGTCTCCTATCCTTCTTTCCGCCGCTTGGGCGGGCAGATCAAGTAGCTTTTTCAATAGAAAAAACGATTTTATCCGTCTCCCCGGCCCCGGTGCTTCTTCCGCGCGCACACACCCACACGCGCAAGTTATCAGCTATTGTCATCCTTCAAACCCCCCTCGCTCATACACGCACACACATTTTGTTGTGGAATTGTAATGTCAAAATTCTGATGAATTCATACCGTAACAAAAACGCCACAAGAATTTGTCGGAAGATCTAGGAAGAGAGCAATGTTAAAACGCAGAACAAAAAAAAAGAAATCATGTTTTATCTTGCCTCCAAGCTGGGCCTGTCTCCTGCGAACTCTCTCGCTTTCTCTCCCATTCTATCTCTCGCTCGCTCTCTTTCGCCCATTTTTGCACCAAGCAAACGGTGAAGGAATCTGCGCTGTGTTTCTCCCGGTTTTTCTCACATTTTTCCATTTCTTGGAAAGGATTTTTTTTCTTCGCATCGTATACGTGATGTACTTGTCGGCCGCGCACCGCTAACCATGGTGTGCGTGCATAATCGCAAGGAATAGTGCAAGAGTGTGTGAGAGAGAGAGAGATCGGCACGAGGCCCCATATTTTCCGCCAGCCTGCTGAGAGATGAAAATTGTTTCTGCAATGTTCCAGCGGATCGCATGACTCTTGTAACTCCATCGTCCTGTACAGAGAGCAAGCAACAAACATTAAAACACCTACTGTGTGCAAACGAACACACATACCTGCACGGATGCGACCGAAGCATCCTGTTTTTGGGAGTGTTTACTTTTGCCTGGCGCATGTGGAGGTCCTGTTAACATGTGTGCGTGTGTTGGTGTGTGTGTGTGCACACATTAACATATTTACTAGCGCAGGGGCAAGGCCACTCTAATCTACGCATTGTCGGTTGTGCGTTTGAGGAAACAGAATTTTCCATCCATCCTAGTATGCATTGATTTGCATTGTCCCGATTAACATGTTTTCATTCTTCTTCACGCAGACGCCCTACACGGAAATCCCCCGGCGGCCACATTCGCGGAACATGCGGTTTGCTGTGCTGTGTGTAATTGTGCAGTGACGAAAAAAAAACACAAATCACGAAAAACAAATGCCGTGAAAAAAGGAATTACGCGTATATAGATTGGTGCAAGGACGAAACGCAACCCCCGGGCGGTGCTCGTGTTCGCCGCGTTCGTGCGTGCGTGCGTACACGTGTGCATGTGTGTGTGTGAATTGCTTGTGAAGAAGCCGGTTCTTTCGGGACACCGACACCGGTCGTGCTCGAATAATAGCCCGTCAAAAGAAAAGCTGAAAGAAATACGCATCGAAACGAACAGTATTGTCGCCGCAGTCTTCCGCTGAACATCAGCCACGTGGTGACACGGTACGATTCATCTCAACGCTGCTGGGAAGGGGATTGTTCGAGGGACGCCACCAACCCACTTCGGATGCCACTGGACCCTCCGTGGCCCTGAGAATGCCAATGTTGTCACACTTTCAAATGAACTTTCACGCGCTTATCGTATATGCGATGAAGGTATGGACATGTATCTGCTACATGTTCAACCGGCAGGTTCGGGCGGTAAGTGTGTTTCCACAATATTAGCCTTTTTTATTTCCTATTGCTCCATTACTATTTTCCCGCCCTTCCCACCCACCTATCATTTGCGCTTGGTTTACACGATTTATTTCTTTTCTGCTCTGCTTGAACGGAGATCCTCTCACTACTGCACACACTCTGGCACAAAAAACGGTGGTTGGCAAAGTTGTTGCGTTTCGATGCTAGTTTTACAATGTCGCGCGAATCTACGTTGCTTGTAACAATAGGAGCTTTATTACTGTTTGTCGATAACGAAGAAGCGTTTTTGCATTTGCCTTTTACACTAATACTTTTAGCATTAATTTGGTTGTAAATATTATTAGGTTAATTGATGTGTCTAATATCAAAAGGACATCCACGGCGCGTTTTTGAGAACGGACTTACTATCGTGCCAGGCGCAGCCATCTGTGCCTGCAAGATTTTTAATAATTCGGATGATTTTATTCATAGAGAACTAACGGACCACCCTTACTGGGTAATGTTGGATTCTTGCCGACTGAAATCTCCCCGAGCCCTACACCAAACATTCCCAAACAACTGACAACGAAACGTTCGATTGGACAACAGGACATGTCTTGTGCCTCACGATAACCGCGGAAGGCCAAAGATCTAATGATGCATCCTTACTGCTTCGTTTTGTGACTTACTGCCTGGATATTTATTGTCGCTACAGGCCTCATAATCCCTTTAATTATCGTTAGCATGCTTGCATGTTGTTCGGTGTGAATAGTGTCGTCGGTGAGCAACAGTAGCCAAAGATATGTGGAGTTAACGATGACTTAGGCACCGCTCTGGCACCTCTCGAACAAGACATCAGACACAAACAAACCCATACAATCGTATGGGGATGCTCGGTCAGACAGTCTCGAACAAACCAGACAAACACGGTCTCGAACAAACCGATTTGGTTTTGTCTGGCGTGTTCGATTCACACCCTGCTATGTGAACCTTGGTGATAAATCCGCAGCAAAACGTCAAAAAAGTGTTGTTTACAATTGTGCGGTGGTTATGTTTAATAATGATGTAGTTTATATTGCGTTAAAGAGTGGAAATTTAACAAAAATATCGAGTTACAGTAGTGATTGTTACGATGCTACGGATGACATTTCGGCCAGACAGCAGACAATTGCCAGAGCACCCTATCGAACTTGTCTTGTTTGTTTGTTTGGTTCGAGAGGTGCCAGAGCGGTGCCTTAAACAGTGTGAACACTGGATTTAACGATGAATTAAACAGTGCGAATGCTTTTATAGGCTTGTTGTCCAGTGCCATTCTACTGACATGATCAGCTCACTGAAGTTATCACCAGAGAGTTTGTCATTGTAGCGGCCTCTCCATGATCCTTTAACACATGCGAAGTCAACAATCCTCCCGACCAATTTTCTCTGTATCTGTGTACTGGGACTACGAATATTTTATAAAGTCCCAGCTGAGAGAAAACGTTTTTCAGGCTGTTTGCTAAGGCAGGCAGATGTTTTCTCGGTAAAAGATAAAGGAGTAAGATATTCGGAGTCTACTTTTGACCCAAGATAGATGAAGTTTTGGATGACATCCCAATGGTATGAGCAATTGCTGCGCGATCGTTAGGTATGCATCAGCCACAAAAGAGGGCCGCTAACCAAAAAAAACTCTATATCATTCTCGTATGCTAAGATCTGGTTCGACAGAATATGGTCCTCGGGTGTTTTCAGTGATGGTCATTCTAACTAACCCAAACCACAAGAATCTCAGGATCCACAGGATCTCACAAGAAACATGTGCCACCAAATCGACGAACGAATGAATTCAGGCGGCGGTGTTCCGATTATTGGTATTAATTTGCTTGCCTCACAGCGTATCCAGATGAAGCACCACCACCCTATTCATTGTGCGGCGAGATCCTTGTCATCGCAATATTAAGATACACCACAAGATACATAAATTTAGCAGCACCGCCAGATGAGAAAAGTGAGAAAACCTCCTCTCTTTTCATTGCCATACACCACATCATCGTCCATAGTTGACTCGGTGTGTCTGAAACTCGTGATCGTACAGAGAAGAGGGAGAGCGCAACAAACAGGTACACCAAAGAAGAAAAATATGTTTATTTGCTACGCGCGCACATGTGCTACGAAGATGATTCTTGTGCACCGCGAGAGGGTGTATTTTTTTGGTTTCGTGTTGTACAGTCGTCTCGCGTCTCTCGTACCACTGCAAAACAAACATTGGGTTTTACTTTTTGGCAAGATTCCGGAGAGAATGACTGTGCAGCAAGTGTGGTTTTGATCGTTTACGACGGGCAAAACGGAACATGAAGCCGCCGGATAGAAATATCTTTCCGACGAGACGCTCCCATTCAAGATTTTCTTAACGCAGTCGTGTTCATTTGCATTTTGAATCGTATTGTAGTTCTCAACTCATGCTTGCGAATAGCAAAGGGATAGTATAGGTAATGGAAACTGCCTTTAAGTTCGAACTTTTGGTATGGTTTTAGCATTTTGCAACTAATTAATCACTTCACAATAGCACAACATGCTTATCTTACCCTTTAGTGACACAATCACCTTTCAAAGGGCTCTCTAATACACTTGTTTCCCAACAATCTCATCGGATGTCTCGTGAGCAAACAAACAAACAAAAAATCCTCACAACCAGCTGTCAGTGATGCGTTATTATAAAAATAATCTTATCGCACTGCACTTATCGCGCGCTACGCATAGGCCCGGCGGCTCATCGACCCCTTTGCGGGACGCATCGATTGTGCCAAATTAGCGAGTGGTACAGGGCGACGGTACGGTACGGTACGGTATCGGGAACATTTCAACTTGTCATGCTGACTAATGGCTGACCCACGAACGACCTGACACAACACCCCATCGCACCCCGCGCGGACACATATCTCCAACCGGCCGCTAACAACAACGCGCCTGATAACTTCATTCTCCAATTCCAACAGCGACACGTCGCCCAACTTTAATTTGATAAATGATAAACTAAAATCCATATCCGCTGGTGGGTGTGTCGTTCGCATATAACGGGGTGTCAGGGACGGGGGCGTAGAACAGCGCACACGCGAAGTTTGTGCCGCTGAATTTTCGTCCATTCGATCACATGCTTGAACCGACCGAGCTCAATTGATGGACGGGAGTTGCTGTTGCTGCACTTCAATCTAAATTGCGTTTACCACCACCGCGTAATGAGTTTGAATGCGGGAATCCGTAAGCGCTCTCGCGGCGTCTCGTCACTCCTGTCTTCGGCAACCGATGACGAGGGACGAGGTGGCCAGAGAATGATATTAGCAAACGGACGAAACGGCGCTATTTTGCCAGTGCTTCCGGTGGTGCATTAGCGGCGAAAACTTAACTCGAGCTCTTATAACATATGCTCTAGAAACGTCAAGAAACGCCAGCTCTCATGTTCAACTCATTTACCAGAGCGAAGGTGGCAAACGCATAACTGATCACTCCAATTTCGGAATAATAAAGGTAAGAAAAGTCAGGAATATCAGATAGACCAAACAAAAGTTGGTGTTAAATCAACGAGGAGAATAAAAGCCACCATAAGCAACCCATATACGATCAGAACAGTTTTGGGTGAACTTTTTTTAATTTGTAGCTTTTTTTAATCTGGCAAAGTCCATGATGAATAGATTTATACCTATTCATTACAACTGTTTGCGTGTAACTTTCATTTATTTGTTAAGAAATTTACATACGTGATTGCATCTTTTGAAATCATTTTCTTGATTGATTAAAAAAAAAACCTTGTGTTTCTGAGTTTGAACTTGGTTGAAACAACATAGGAAGACGTTGTAAAATGGTTTGAAGTTATTTTTTTTCCTCTTTTTCTAAGCCTTTTATCGGTGGAATATAGAGCGATTTTGTTATGAACGATATTTTTATAATGTTCAACCTAACTTTATGAATCGTTGAAACAGTGGTTACATTTTTCAACAAAATCCATACAGCAATAGGCAAAATATGTGTATGTCGATACATCCTTGAATTGGTAAAAAAATTCGCTCTTTTTATTCGTTTCTAGAAAAGTGTCATTTGTATTAGATCTCAACCACAATTTACTGTTAATGAAACTGTTGCAAGGGTTTTGATGGACGAATGATGTCGTTAGCCGTTGTTGTTGTTGTTGTTAGAAGCAGCTTATAATTTTGCAGAATAAATGTAATGGGTAGTACAGATATTTTACGTTTTGCAGAAATCGTTTTTAAAAAAGATACACAAGTTTCCATAAAAATGTCAGTTTTTAAGATTTTTTCCAATTGAATGGAAATTTTCTGGATACTTTTTACCTTTTACTATCCTTTTGTGATGCAGACCTGGTGAGAGACTTGAACGATGGTTTGGTTTTTCATGCAACATAATCAACGAAATATATCGCGCTATCATGCGCGAAATTTGCGAAATGATGATCGCATTCGATATATTTCGTGCCGTGAGCCATGTTGGGGAAATGTGTTAAACATGTATTTTTTTCTCCACAATTTTTAGAACCGATGTTCGGATAAGTTGTACAAAAAACTACATCGCATTAAGTTCGCATCTTACCGTCAAGTAGGTATATGTTTTATAATTTTTTGGGTGTTATATGTTGGCTCAAGTTTTTCATATCTAAAATACATCGATAGGATTGTTCGCGGATTTTGTTGTACAACAATCACTGTCGGTATACCTCTAAACTTACGGCTACGATAAGCTGTTTTATGTTTATCAGATAACACAAATAATCAAATAACACAACACTTGCAAATTTATTCGTTTTTCTTGGTGTAGGTGTTTTTATATTATCAATCAGTACAAAAGGATACTTTTAGTCCGTAGCACACGGACTGAATTACCAAGCGCATGAGCCAAACCATGTCTAGGCTAAACATCTTTTTATTATTCTTCTTCGAAGGGGGTATATTGTATCCTCCTATGATTACTGTGTGTTAATTTCTCTTGATTCTCTGTTGTACAAATTTATTTTCTTTTGTTTGTATTCGTTACTGTCACAGTCTTTGTCATTTGTTCTTGTTCTATGTCATGTCATTGTTATGTTTTGTTCTGGTGATGGCGGTTATATTTGTGTTTATCTTCTTTATCGTTCAATTGTTTTTGTGTTATCTTACGTTTTGTTTATTGTGTCTTTGTGTTTTATTGTATATGTTTTTTGTCTAATCCATTGTTATGTCATTAAAATCGTATATTTTTATTATTGTCAAATAAAATTAACTAATGCATTATATTCTGATTTTGTTTCTGTGCTTGCAATATTTAATACTACTAACCTGGTTTGTCCTGGTTGCTTAGTATGGATATTTGAGGAGCTAAATATTCAGACCGCCTGCTGTCAAAACTCTGATTATAAAACAACCGCATCGGCATGGGAGATTACATAATTCAAATAGATTAAACCTTAAAATAATAATACTCCTGTATGTAACATATATAATCTTTACAATAATATGGGGGTACAACCTAGCCACTGCGTAAATGAACAATTGCGACTCTGTTGTCTTTATCGAGCCAGAAAGAGCCTTTTGAGTGTCCATTTAAATCACAATTTCCAACGACAACTCGCAAACACATACCTCATCCTCGCCACAAGCCTGCCCCGCTGTGATCGTCGGTCTAAAGCGGTATAAGAGACTAAGGTTAATTAGTTTGTTCCGCTACACGCTGGAACGAAGTGGTGCAAACTAGTGTTGGGTCAAGTACCTCTTTTGAATGAGCGGAGCGATGGGCTCACGCTCACCTTGGTGAGCGGTGAGCGAGAGGTACCTCCGAAGTGAGTGAATTGCGTTTCGCAGAGCGTGTGCTGAGCGCAGTGAGCCCGCCAGCGAAAGGCGCACGCTGAGCGCAAAGAGCCCGCGAGCGAGAAGAGCACGTGAGTGAGAAGAGCACGCCGAATCGCAGAAAATAAAAGAAACTTATTAATCCACTTGTTATTTCTAATATGCAATTTTCAATATTTTTATTCGC
>KB672902.1:339755-369864 GCA_000349145.1 Anopheles dirus | reverse complement strand
TTTTTTTTCAAATCGGTCAAATCGGACACACACGGCATGGAATTTTCTGTCAAAAACTTCGATGGAATCATTTTTGACAGAAAATACCATCGACAAAATACCCTGTGTAATAAGGGCTGAAGCGCAATTCGCTCACTGCGGAGCTACCTGATATTTAAAATAGAGCGCACTGAGCGCGCTCATTAAGGTGAGCGGAGCAATTGAGGTAGCTCTTTCGCTCACGACCCAACACTAGTGCAAACACACAGCCGAATTCAATTACCATCGAAACCCCAACCCAGCGGTGTAGTGGTGAGGCAACGCGAATCGAACCCAATAATCGCTTATCAATCGTTGGCAATAGAATCCACCGAGCAATGAGCAAGCAGCGAGCGCGCGTGGTCAAGCGCGCGCGCGCGCGAACAGCCGCAGCTTACCGGCAATTGCACAACAGCAGCAACAGCGACGAAGAGATTGCAATCGTGCGTTGGATTCTGCTGACCGTTGACCGTGTTTCGCTTTTATGCAATGAACGCCGAGCCCCGCACCGATTATCGGCTATTAAAAATGACATCGCGGTGTCGCGTTTCCGTTCAACGGATTGTGACGCATTTTCGCGCCAGACAGATCCACACCCCTGCCACCACCACCTCCACCACCTCGGCCCGATGGTTGCTGTGTAGCACGTGCGGCCGGGAGACCGCCAGACCACATTCTTCCCCCGTGTCTGTGTCCCTGTCGGCTCCCGGCGTTTGTCTTGCCCGTCTTGCATGGCTCCGAGCTGCAAATCTGGTACATAAACAAACCCCCTCGTTCACGACCAAGCGCCACACACTTCGTATCGTTCGTTTCTTTACAACTTGCTTCAACATGACGGGGTTTCCATTCATGGCTGCAGTCGCCACGGCCTGGGTGTGAGAAACTCTCAGGGAGACAGTAATACGCGTCCATATTTACGTTCTTTCCGGTATACATTTAACACTAACGGACAAATCTGGTGTCAATTGACACCATGATTTGCACGAAAGGAGTATTCGGTCCATTTGACCGTAAGTGTTAATAATCAAATAGAAGATAAGTAGAAATTGGACATGTGTCGGACAATTAAGTTTAGTAACTTGATCTCTTGATTTATTTGTATTTAATGGAATGTATGTGAGTTTATGGAATATACTAACTAACAAATCGCTGCTATACCATATTATGCTTTAGTGTGATGGGATTTTCTCGAGTAGCTAGTTGATTGGGAAAACATACATAAAACGGATGTTGTCTCATTTTTAAAGAAGACTTCTAAGATCTAATACGACGCTATACTAACCTAAATTGAAGGTATTTTTTGAGGGATAACTCAACTATATGCAAATCCGCTGTTAATTTATCTAATATAGAAGGTTTCTTCGATCAATATCGGTTGATCTTGTTGTGATTGTGACATCCTGAGAAAAAAGCTTTCGCAAATATTTTCATTTTCCTGAATGTCCCAATTAAAGTATATTTAAAGTCTACTCTCTGTCTAGAATGATTTTAAATCAGCTAGAAAAGCCTTCACAATCAATCGTTTATGTACACCAATAAATGTAATCCCTCCAACCCATTTCGAAGGAAAACGAAAATCGCACCACTACGTACGTGCGTGTGTAACTGACCGCGTCAACATGCAAAATTGCGCCGTTCGCAAATCTCCTTCTCACCGGGCGCATTTCGAACAGCGAGCAGCCTGACGGAGCGTAGTCAGCAACCCCGTTCGTTCTGGTTGCTGCTGCCAATGCGGTCTAATTTTAGCATCTCCGCTCTCTGCATCAGGGAAGCCTCAGGTCTCAATTTATGTCGCTTCGATAGGTGAGCGTTTATTTTTTGCACGCGTGTTGCCACCTTTTTATACCTTGGAGAGCATACTTTCCAGATAAATCAGAGGTGTCAATATCTCGTCGTTTGTGTTGTCTTCAACAAACTCAGATGGATTAGATAGTAATACATTCATCGTATCCCAGGTCCAGTCTACCTACAAGAAGACAGGACAAATAAATCATTAATAAAACGATTCAAAATTGTGCTGTCATGCTGATTTTGAGTAATGAAACAAATTTACGCCAAGAAATATGCAATAATGTACCACAAGACGCTCAGCACTGCTTTATCAGCGCACTTATGCGCTAGTTTAAAAAGTATTTTCCGCGATGGCAGATGATTTGACACGCAACGTAATGGCGGTATACTAAAAAAAAATAATTATATTTAATTACACCATTTTCAATTTGTGTAGAGAACATGGAGCCCCTCGTATGGAAATTCACATTCTTCGGTGCATTCTTCATGCGACACTACACTCTGCTTCTGTGCGAGATACTTTTAACCCCATTTATTCGCGGTTGCGAACAACAACACTTATCACGTGTGTTACTATTAAACCGCCATTACTGCACCAAAACACTCTGGCCGGCATGTTGACGACATGCGTTGTGACTGTAATTTGATGCTTCCTGAAGTCCCCGTTGCTTTTCCCTTCCTCTGAGGTGCTTTACTTTTTGCTACTACCAAATGCCTCGGCCAACGAGTACGCCATCCTAGCATTGCGACACTATTACTTTTAAATATATCCGTACGACACGCGCGTGTTTAAAAAAACTGCATTCTAATATATTGCTGTATGCTAAAACATGTTCATTTCCGCCACTTTTGCCACCATTTGCCAACACGCATACCCCCGCCCACACACACACACACACAAACACCACCCGCAAAATGATACGCTTTTATGATTTTCTCTTCAACGATAACTCAACTGCCTTAGTTTGTACAGCATCAACCGGTGAAATATCAGGAGTTTCCCCTGTCACCGCTCTCCCGGCACCGGCTGGGCATGGTCCAGCGGAAGACGCTGGTGCTGGACCTGGACGAGACGCTCATACACTCGCACCATGACGCGATGCCGCGCAACTCGGTCAAACCGGGCACGCCGCACGACTTCACGGTCAAGGTGACGATCGACCGGCATCCGGTGCGCTTCTTCGTCCACAAGCGGCCCCACGTTGACTTCTTCCTCGACACCGTAAGTGAAGCGGCAGCAGCTCCCTGGAGTTGAGCGCTAGCCCTCCTCCCCATGGCTTTTGGATCTAATGCAATATCCTTCGTTTCGCCCGTCCAGGTTTCGAAGTGGTACGACCTGGTCATCTTTACCGCCAGCATGGAGATCTACGGTGCAGCCGTAGCCGACAAGCTAGACAACGGACGCAACATCCTGCGACGGCGCTACTATCGGCAGCACTGTACGCCCGATTTCAGCTCGTACACCAAGGACCTGTCGGCGATATGTAGCGATCTTAATAGAGTAAGTCCCGGCACTTCCGTTTGCAGCGCATCATTGAATTGTGCACACTCTCATTGGCGGCTTTCGTTCGTTCCGCAGATATTCATCATCGACAACTCACCGGGTGCGTACCGGTGTTTCCCCAACAACGCGATACCGATCAAATCGTGGTTCTCTGATCCGATGGACTGCAGTCTGCTGTCCCTGTTGCCAACGCTGGACGCGCTCCGGTTTACCAACGACGTTCGGTCGGTGCTGTCGCGCAATCTACAACTTCACCATTTGTGGTAGCAGGTGAGTTGTGTCTGATCCTTCTCCCTTGGTTACTACTCACTTCAAACACGATTCTAGTTTAATAGTTTATCAGCTTTTGGGGCCTCAAGTTATGTACTCTTAGAAAGATGGCAAAATGTACACCTTCGAAATCATATTATATGGGGAAAATAATTCTGAAAGCAGCAGCATTTTGAGTTTCGATTCAAGTTTTACAGCGCTTGTGTTAGTCTGCAATCCCCTAGCAAAAGAGTTTAAATAATTCATAAATTACATTGAAAATTATGAAATAATCAGTCATTCTTCAATAAACTAATCGGATCCTTCCAATTGTCATCGATGGAGCAGGCAATCAAAAATTTCAAGCATAATCTTACAATGCTATAGAACAAAGTTTTGTTAATAATTTAAATTAAATTTGGTAATGAGCCAGTTTGCCTAGAAACATGAATCGTTAGTTTGATAAGTATTGCATAAATTCGTTTTCTAATGGCTCCCTCTATCTCTCTCTCCCATTTTGTTTCGTTTCAGAATTTAACTAACTTTTTACGGTGCGCTGTGAGACTTCTAAAATCTTACAAATACTTTTTTATTTTATTCTAGATTTATGATTACTTACTAGTGAAGGAATGATTGTGAAGCTTTTTTGGTGTAGGAATGAATGTCCTACTGGCGAATCCTTATAGTACGAACGAACGCGGAACGCATTAGAACGAAACAAAGGCTGCATGCGAACGTGCGATGCATAACCAACGCAAAATTCCACCCGGCGTGTTATCGTCGACATCGTCATCGTTTTGTCATAGTTCGGCAGGGCGAAAGAGGTTCAGTAAGATTTTGGCAGCAGAAGGAAACACGTCCTACTCCGTAGATATCAGTGCCAGGAGGAACGAAGTGGCAGAGCAAAACATCCGGTTTCCGAATTGAATTGAATTGAACTATGAAACATCGAAAGTTGTGCAGTCGTAAAGGTCTGGCTACAATTACCAATCACATGACTATTCATCCTCTGTAAGAAGCAATTAGCGTGACGTTAGCACCAGTTGCGGTAAAATGCCCCATCAGGTCCTAATCTGGAGCTAATCTTTAGCCTGCCTTTTGGTACCCTTTGCACACTAATGACTGATTTGCTCTGTCATTCATGTTTCGTTTCTTTTTTTTATTGGCAAATATTATGTATAAAATGAGGATACAGCTCATTTTCCAACGCGTCTTCATTATTATTCCGTACGAGGCTCTCCATTTCCAAATCCCCAACGAGAAGTTCGTTCTGTTCGTTTTGTTTTTCTTGATAATAAAAAGAAGTTTGAGATTTAAAAGTAAGGCTTTGTGCAAACAGCGCTAGGCAGCGCCAAAGGTTTGCGGTTACATTGCGTAGTCAAATGTCGGGAAGTGGGAAGGATAATATCGGGGATGTGCACGTGATAAAATCCTATCCCTCCTTATGCTAATTGCTAACCTACCTGGACGCATCAATGATACATTTTCTACGAAAGTTAAATTCAGACTCTATCGCGTGGCGTTTCAAGAGAAGCTACAATCTTGTTGCAACAACCTCGTATCGGCATGCGCAACGAACTGCATCCCAAACCGAAAGGGAACACATGCCCTTTGGATTCGGAAGAGAGAACGGGCGTTTCTTTGCTAGCGCAAAGTTCACTTGCGGTGGGCGCGATAAGAAGGAAAGTGCCACCGACATCGAATCACTGGTAGTAAGATTTCAATCGCGATGATCGTCACATTCTCGATCGGGGTCGTTCTTGCGTTCGTTTGCGTTGCGATTAAGGAACGCCTTCCACTGTACGCGGTTGGGAAAAAGTATCGCCGCGCGGCACTATCAGTTAAGCTATCGAAAACCCCGCCAATGTTGGGAGAGGTTCGAATTAGCTAGTTTACGTTTGCTCAATCACACACACCGCGGACACAGACACACGGCGCACTCATCAACAAATGTCCTGCGAGACCGACGATGCGGGGTGAATGCGGGTAGTGGAGATATTGTTCTCTCTTTTCGTGTTTTTGTTTTTAGAATTATACCGCTCCCGGTATTACGTCCCCATCTTTCCGGACGGCTCGTTTCGCTAGTAAGCGAACATATTATTCAGTATAGTTGGATTTTTAGACAAGTTTTTACCATCACCATCGTGCGATTATTTATTGTTTCTTTACTTTCATTTAGCCCTCCGTTGGAACCATTTTGTTACAGGGAAATCGCCTAGAGGGAACTATTTGTTGAGCAGTCAGATAAAGCGTCTATAGTATATTAATAAAGCGTTTTACAATCCATCCTGCATACGTTTAGGGACGAATTTTCAGAATCAGCTCGGCAGAATGCACGTTGCACTGTAAAATGCTTTAATAATGCGTTATGCACGACTTATTCGTATAGTCTTAATGAAGCTTCCCGGCTAGGGCAAGACACACTGTGTGCCGTCCGTAAACAAACGCTGAATAACAAATCGTTCTCTGCGCATATTCCCATCTAGCAGCGTAGAGAGAAGATACTTTTTTTTCGATGCGACGGACGGGACACACTGATTACCGAAATGATGTATGGAATTGGTTTTGTTGCATTTTATTGCAAATTTGTTGTTACACTTCCTACAATCAAACGCATGAGAAGAGACGAGAAAAAATAACATAAAAGACAACACACCGTTAAATTCACTGTAAATGGAGGGAGAAAAAGAATATTGCCCAACTGTCTTACCACCAACGCCATGATGGACGCAGGAAATGAGAAGGGTAGAAACAAACATTATTTACGTATAAGTGAACGACACAACGGTACAAATGGAATAAGCAAAAACACAATATCATATGACGCAACGGCGGTTCGCGTCTGACGCGCGTCTGCGTTGCGTTGAAGATGATGACGCTGCAAACTTAATTGTAATGTAATCAAATTAAGAAGAAAACTAAATACATACACACACACACACACACACAAACCAACAAACAAACAAACAACTCAATGCGCAATCCAAAGAGACAACCTGCAGGAGGCATATAAATGAGCATAAAGTGGGCTGAACTCACTGTGTTGTGTGAACCGGCAACAATCGTTTGCACCTTTAAATTCAAAGCAAGGACCCCGGACGGACGATCCATGATATTGGCCGATTCAGAAATGAAAATGAGAACAGCATTTCGAAGAATAAGAGGAGATTTAGCAAGTGTGTACCATTCGAGCAGCAGCACGACGACGTGTGCTTCACAGAAAGATACGAAAACGAGACAAAGACGAAGAAATTTCATAAGAGGTTTTAAGCAATCCGGATCGGTGTACCAGACATGAGAACAGAACAAACCGACCGAATGCTAGACAGAGAAGAGTGGGGACAGGTAGGAAAGATACAGCGATTGTGCGGATGAATCCCCTTCGACATTGGCCACGAGTACACACAGTGTGGCACAGCAGTGGTACAGTGTTTTGGAGCAGAGCGATGTAAATAGTGAGCTTGTGGGCATGATTATAGAATTGTGTGACAAGAACGATCCTGAAAACACTCTACCCCTCGTAACTGTAAGCAGCACATGAGGAGAGACGAAGAGAGCAGGCAGGATCGATGGCAACATACACAAAACAGGACGTGTGAAGGTGATTAAAAATCTGTGGAGAAGAGACTTCTCCATCAAATAAACGCCAGCGGTTTGACCAGAGAATGTCAAAGAAAATGGAAAACTATTGTGGACGTTCGCTGATGCACGAAATGGGGTTGAAATAGAATTGAGAAAACCAGAACTGTCCATCGAATAGTTCTCGTCAATTCAAAATTTGTCTCGTATAAACTTCAGGAGTCGAAGGTGGCACATACAGGTGTTTCATCCTGTACTCTCATCGTCTATGTGAAACATTCGTAGTCTCAGTTCTCACATACGCTTCTGAGACATGGATGCTGTCATATTCCCACGTAACTCTCCTATAATCGCGCTCGAGAGAATTTATGACATCGATATGTGTAAAAGGACAGGGTCAACAATACGCCAACTTATCTATCGTATAGCACATCAGATACGCAAGATGGATTGATGAAACTAGAAGCTTCTTCAACGGAGGGCATCATCTAGCCGTGAACGGAATAAGGATTACAACTCTGTGATATGTGCCTCTTTTTAAGAGTTGATTCTTGCTTGCAGTTGAATCGGACTTGTTTCCAGTGAAAAATATTTTGCATGCCCTTGTCACTGGCATGTGATCTAAAACACGTACCTAATATGATTCAATGAAAAATATTAATCCTTCTTTCACCTTTTACATATATCGACACATACAGACAATTTACTGGATAGACTGAGTTTATTCTATTGCTAGGTACATCGTTTTTATGCCACCCCGTTCCCGGCAGGCTGACTGACTTTGCATTGATTAGCATTCTTTGCATTCTCCTTCGTCGAACCCTTTCCCCCATCGTATAGCGCATCGTATTGTAAACTGAAATCAGATTTCCAATTTTTACTCATTTGCACACTTCTAACGCAAGATAACACCCCGTATAACCCATGGAACAGTTTTTTTTTACCCGAATATTCCGTCGTAAGCAGGCGCGCTGCTGTGTGGCGGTGTAGTTGCTGGAAGTTTATATTGAAAGCCATATTACCATGAGAGGGCGCACACGGTGCAGCTGCATTCGTATAAGTAAGGTTAACATAATGTAAAGAAGAAAATCAACAAAACCTATTTATGTCACTTTTTGCAAGTGCAGTCGAGTAGTTTCAACCGTCGTTGACGATGAAGTTTGGAACGATTCTGTATATTGCATTGTTTTGCGAGGACGATTTGTCAACGTAAAATCTTCGGACCAGCACATTTGGCTACTTGTACTATTCGCGCATTCCTTTTCCCACGAAGTAGTGATGACAGAACCAATCCCCCCACCCCTATATTACTCGAAAAGATGCGAAGAATCATTAAGTTTCTTTTTGAAGTGAGTCTTTTTTTTGAGTAATCGGAGCATGACTTGTTCATGCTGTGTGATGAGTCCTGCGTCCATTCATTACAACTGAAAGGATTCTGTGTCCAGCTGGGTTGGTTGGCGTATCGTTTTTGTTGTTTAAAGTAATAAAAATGCATGCGGCGTGTTGTGGTTTTACTTTAAAAAGCGTCTCCTTCACGATTCCCCCCGGTCCGCTTGCTCTTGCTTCCCACCGTCACCGGCGTCAGTTCGGATTTAGTTGTTCCACCCGTTCCTAGCGCGCTAGCCCACTGCTGGCTAGCTTACGATCTGCGAAGTAGTCAGAATGGGGAAAAGAAAGATACGGGTGCATCGTTATTACGGACACTGGTGCACCGGACCACGCTGACACGGGGAGTCGGCAATCCAAACGCCACAGCATTTGCTTTTTTTCTTCTAGTCTTATTACATTATCTCCAAGCTGCTGTCACTGTTCTTCAGCACCACGTCGTTTTCGCTCGAGCCCGAGCCGGAGCCGGTGTCGTTGTCGTCGTGCTTGTCGTGTTCACCCTCGCTGCTGGCCGGTTGGTGCTGCTGGGAGCGCAACTGCCACGCCGGGATCGACGGTGGAACGATGGGAAGATTTGGTGATGCAAATTGTTTTCTGTAATTGCATGAATAAATCATCGAAGAATGTCTTCATAAGTCTCTGAGCATTTTGGGGAACAATTTACAAGAATATATAAATATATTTGGGAAGAGTTATTTTCCAACGAAACAAAACAAAAAGATAAAACTCTTTAAAGCTCTGTATACACTTGAGACATGATGAAACAACAGCCACTGTTGGTAGATGGTTAGAAGTAAATATCGTACGCACCTGTTCAACAAAAGTCCTTTAATCGAGTCCAGGTCACCCTTAAAGTTGGCCAGTTCCTTCACGGTGGAATTTGTTTGGTTTACTTGGTTCAGCTCCTCCTTCAGCTTGCTCAGCTCGGAGCTGAGCGAATCAATCTTTAAAGCCATCGTCTGATTAAGCTCAGTCAGCTGTTCGGTGACGCTTTTCTTCTTCTTACTACGGAACAACAAAGGTTCAATGAATTTCTAGAAGAAAAAAAAAAGAAAGGGTAATAAAACTTGTTTATCTGCTCTAGCCGGCGTTAGCGAATGACTGCGCGATAGAACGATTTGAATACATGCGAGTAAAATGAAAAGTAACAAAAACAAAAGCCCACTACCGTCACCAGATAAGCTACAGAGATTCGTGCCATGTATTTACGGTGCAGCGTAGGGCGCCGTATCAAACACATATTTCATCCATATTGTCCACCGGCGGGCGATGGTACACGTCCCCTAAATACCTTATAGAACATGTAAACGCCGTACATTAGCCCGCTCAGCAGGGCAGCCGAGCTAAGCATGTCCTTCATGCGGGTCAAGAAGTTCTGCCGTGGTTGCATCTGGTAGCCGGATTTGCCAAAACCACCACCAACACCGCTGCTCGATTCCACGCCCATGCTGATGACGGTTTGTGTCGGCAGGGTGGACGGATCAGCCGAAAAGACGCCGGCCCGTTCGCACGCAATCTGTATTTCATCCTCCGACAGACCTTTGGAGCGCAGAAAAGCCTGCTTCTTCGTGATGGCACTGCGAACTACGTTCGGGTTGTTGAGGAACTTTACCGCGGTAACGATCTGGAACGAGGCGAGACAATGCGGTAAGCGACCCAGACCTTTGCCCCCATTCGCTTGAGGACCGTGCGGAACCTTCGGACTTACCAAATGTTCCCGCGGAGGTAACGATGGCGGTAATGTGGCGGACGACTCGCTGGGACTGGGTTCACCAGCGTTGGTAGTAACGCTGGCCGTCGCGGATAGCACCCCGGGTGGGGCCGGAGGCGATTCCGCGCCTTCGTTGCTTCCTTCGCTCATATTGATTTTCACCGAGAGATTAATCTTGGCTGATGTCAAACGCCGCTAAGCACCCGTACTGATAAAGGAAGCGCAGTGTTTCAGTCGGGCGTTCAGCAAAAGTGTGCCACTTATCACCGAAACCAGTGCTGGATGGTTGTGTAGCTTTAAAGGATCTGATAAATCCTTTCTGGGTCTCGGTACCAAACCACACAAACGTGAAAACGAACACTTTCACAAAGCACTCGCACACAACATCACACACAAATGCGAGATCAATCGTGGAAGAGTAGTTACACTGTCTCTACTAGTAACGATATCTATACCATTGAAGTTTATCTATCTTCGATAAAGTTATATTTTAACACAATTTACGAGAAATCGCAATTAAAATGTTTGTTTTCATTTCAATTTTTGTGTCATTTCAACCGAGTGACAGCTATCGACAAAAGCATATGTTTATGACCGTAGCTTCAAGAATTTTTGCTAACAAAATCGTTGTAAAATTACTTTTCCCTATTGTTGTGATAAAATAGTAAGTAGTTTCACTTTACTCATCTTAAAAAGAATTTCGATAATTATTCATATCACTATAGTATATTCCACTCAGAGTATAAAACATAGGAAGAATAACAGCTGACACAGCGAAACGCCGGCAAAGTGTTTTCTTTGCTTTTTTCCTCTTGCTGGTTGTTAACCCGTATCAACAAAGCGCGTTATACATTCCTTTTGTTCGAGGTGCAAGGTGTGCGCTTTTTAACCACACAAAAATGGACAAAGCTTTGCAGCCACTTTTAAGTGTTGCTAGTAGTAAACCCTTCAAAATTGTCCTTGCCAGTGGACTGTTGTTCGTGACGTCGGAAATTGCGTACGAGTTGTACCTGTGGTTGCGAAAACCACGCAAACCGAAACCAAAGGCATGCGAGGTGTTCTTCATCAACCGGCGCCGGATAGTGGATCCGTTCCCAACGGCACAGGAGTTCTTGTTCGAGCACATCAACCGGGTCGTGAGCCACATCGATCGGGCCGAGAAAAGCATCTGTCTAGCGATGTACATCTTCACCATGCGAGAGATAGCGGAGGCCGTGATACGGGCGAAGAGGGAACGTTCGGTGATAGTACGCGTCGTTACATGCAACTCAATGGTTGGGAACGAAGGCTCCTACCTGCGAGAACTGATCGAGGAAGGTAAGGTTGCCGCTCTATGCAGGGGTTAAACATTACGCTGTGCTCCAATAATTATGATTTGCTTAACCAATAATAGGTATAGTAGTGCAGTATAAGTACAACTGCGACTATCTGATGCATCACAAGTATTGTCTGCTCGACACCGAATGGTACTGTGCCAATTGCCTGATTGCATACCACATCGCCGAATACGGTGAACCGACCAAGAACATGCAGCATACCCTTTTCGACAAGGCGGTGATGAGCGATCAGGCCGGATTGTTGAAGCGATTCGGGAGCTCCTGTGCACGCTGCAAACCAGGAACGAAGAAGACAGCATCTCGTCAAAAACCCGCCAGTGACCCATTGCCAAAAAACGGAATGCTCGTTGCGGGATCTAGCAACTGGACCTTTCCCGGGTTGACGACGCACTGGGACACCATGACGTATACCTCATTGACCGAGTTGGTTGACCCATACACGGTAGAATTCCAACGCATGTGGTACGAGCTGAATGATCCAGTGGACAAATCGATGCTAAAGAATCCAATGTACAAGACGCAACGTACGCATGAGAAGCCGATGTTTTCCCCAAAGTGAGGGCGATAGTGTATGATCTTTTTCCCCCAAAGTCAACGCATTAGCGTTAACCTTACATACGTATTCGTAAGATCTGACGAGAAGTTCTTAAGGAGAAAATGAATTCCAAAGTCCTAAGGACAAAAAATACTTTAATGGGTTTTCGCGGATCAATAAACAAAAACAAGAAGTAAACATATTTGAAGGAAACAAAGATACTGTTGGAAAACTAAAAACAAATATTGTGCTTACGTTAAACCCGGAAGCAATTTCGTAACAGCTTTCTTAAATCTGCGTTGTCAGCCAAGCGATTACTGCCGACACTGTAGTTTTGACATATCAAAACGCACGTGCGCATCTCCGTTTATTTGTAAACAAACACACACACACAAATAGCAGACAAAAACTCGCGTGCCGTTCGTTGCTACAATGGAAGATAATTTAAAGTTTCAAACGATTACCGAATCTAGCCACATCCTTGTGGTAGTGGATGTACCGGAGCTTGATCTCGAGCATGAAAGTAACCTGGTGTTGGATGTTTTTCCGCACGAATGCACCTTCACTGCTGCACCGTATCACGCACGGTAAGAATTGCACCATTGTTACCCAAAAACCTGCCATCATTTAGTTCTGCGTTTGTGCGTATTCCAGTATCCCTCTACCAAGTGCGGCGAAACCAGGAAAATCGTTTCCAGACAAGATAGATTATGAAAAAAATACGGTCACGTTTCGGGTAGCCTTGGAACATGATACAAAACAACCTGATTCTACGGAGAGGTCTTTCCCGTACGGGTTTTCTCGATTATACAGCGGTCCACTGTCTTTGGTGAGTGCACTTGGGATGGCATGATGTCTTTTAATGTTTAATTATTTTATTTTATACTTTTTGCAGGAAACGAGCCAGGAGCTGAAAGTGCTTCCCAATCCGGACAGGTACAGCCCGACGGAACGATGGCAAATGAAGGAAGCGGTAGAGGCAGAAGACTTCTACGGCGAGCATTATGCGATGGACTACATTCAGTACAGTATCGACAAGCTAGGGATTTGTGTGGCAAGCTTGCCCGTGCAAAGCAAACTCACCGAAGATCAGTCCTACCGAATAAAGGCGATCGTAGAGGAAAAGCAACGACAGAAAGACCTGTACAAATCCATCGAAGATCACGGTACGATCTTGCTTGGTTTGATCGACGTACTGCTCGCTATAGTTTACGATCGCTTGACGAACGGTAACGAACTTAACGAAGCAAATTCACACATCAATATCCACCGTCTGGCCGCTACCCTGTCCTGTTTTGTGGAGTTTGAAGGAGTGCACCAAATGTTGCGGTCTTTCTACCGTCGATCCTGCACATATCCATACTACAGACACAAGGATATCTCGGAAATGTGTGTGCAACACGTGGCAGCACAACTAGCCTGCGAAGAGCGACCCATTTGGATACAGCAGCAGCTACTGCACGCATACAACGCCTTTAAGACGACCGATTGTGCCGTGCTGAACCATTACTTCATCAAAGACTACATCCGCTATACAGAACTGGGTTTGGACACCGAAACATTGCAACTGTGCGTAGGCGACATGGAAAAGGTAATAACATCGTTATCATACTCGATTTGCTGACACGAAACTGACTCGACACGTTATGTTCCATGTTTAGGCACTAACCGGCGTTCATCAAGATTCGCTTGGGTTTGGAGAGGAGGTACTGGTGCAGACGATGCTCCGTGACATTATGGGACAGGAAGATTCAGATTCTACCGATTCCGATGACTACGAATCAACCGACGATAGTGGCAGTGACAACGAATCCGTTGCAAGTGAAGACGAATCGACCAATCCAAACGAGAACGTACTGGAGAAACTAATGAACTTGAATCTGTCCGGTTAGCTGCAGTTTACCGGTTGAGGGATGTGAGTTCGGTCGTCATGTGTTGGTGTGGCAAGTCTACAGTATAGGCTTACTCAACTTTAAATTTGCAATAATTTACACATCTTTAAGAATTACTAAAAGTGGGAATACAAACATTTTTAGTACAAAAATGAGAACATGTGTTTGTTTATAATGTCATACTATGTGCTACTAACTAAACTTTACCCAAAACTACCTAAGAAGATACTGTAACACTGCTCAAAAGATAGAAACGCACCAACGCGATGTTGTGATGTCTTTTTCTCCCGAACACAAACACAAAAATCTTAAATTCTAAATCACTTTTTCTGTGAAGTGCATAGAGACTGCATTTTGTTGCTACATTACCAGTCCTTTTTGCCCAGATCACGATTCATCATAACTTTTTATATCATGTATGATTCATAACTTTTTATACCATGTGATACCATGTACCATGTATGTGGTTTGATGTTATGCCGTTTCTTCGCTTACGACACGGCCCATCTATTTTTCCTGTTGTTTTTTTAAAAGAATGTATCATTTTCACCGGCACTCCAGCTGAAGTAAGTTCTCACTGCGAACCAATTACTTTTGGAGAATTCCACATATGCATTTCCGTTGCTCGGTTGCCGTTGTGAGTATTGCAAAATCTTCCGGTTTTGTCACCTGAAACCAAAACAACCATTCAATGGAGCTCGCCCTTTACCGGCAACTGCTCTATTGCGCATACCTGTTCCGTCTGTCCGTGCGTAACGCACCGCAAAGGCAACGTGTCGCCAATGGCAGCCTGTTTACGTAGCGTGCACTCAACGTTCGCCCACGTTTTGGAGCATCTTGCCAGCCGGGTCATATTGCCGACGATGTAGAGACCTTCGCGTGCCCGGGACAGTGCCACACAGATGCGATTTTCGTGCGCCAGGAAGCCGATCGTGTTGTCGGTGGCACCACTGCTACTGCGCACCAACGAGAGCAGCACGATCCGGCTCTCCTCACCCTGGTAGTTGTCGATAACCGCGATACGGACGCCGTGCAGAGCGGGATCAGCTTGCTTCCCCTATATGGAAACGGAAAGCGCGATGTGTAAATAAAAAAAAGCATCCGAATGTGCACTTCCAAACGAAGCTTACCGAAAGCAACTGCTGCAGCTGACCGTTGTAAGCCGTCAGTATAACGATGTCCTTCGGGGCGTACGTTCCTGGCGCAAGCAGATACCTACACAGCCCGATCAGAAATCGGCATTCGAACAGATTTTTCTTCGATTTTTCATCTCGACCACCGTCCTCCGGCATGGTGTGCGATACGAAGAACAAATTACAACCCATGCCAGCCACATCCGCGTACGCACGCACGGACTCGTCGTCCGTCAGCACGGGATAGATGGTGGGACGCAGCAGATCGGCCATTTCCGGGCGCATACGGTGCTGTACGGTCATCGTAGCCACACGGAACCGATTGTTGATCATGCGCTCGAACAGCGATAGATCCATGTGGTAGCGGGCGGACAGCACGTACGTGCTCGTGGTAGGGCGCAGCTGCTTATGGTCCCCGATCAGGATGCACTGGGCGGTGTGCTGCGTCAGCGAGGAGACGATGTCCGCCTCGAGCACTTCCGCCGCCTCCTCGATCACCACGATCGGTGTGCGCAGCAGCTCCAGCAGTGTGCGGTTCCGTGCAGCAAACGTTGTCGTCATGGCAACGACACGAACGTCCTTCACCAAGAGCATTGTGCTCAGCTGGCTCATCTCGTTCAGGCGCCGCGATGCGTCCACCAGCTCTTGCTGCATAGATGGGAGTTTTAAATGGAATAAGCAATTCAATAGAATAAGACAAATCTGTGAGGGTGTTTAAAAATCTCTCACTTACCATACACTGACTCATTGCCTCACTGATACCGCCCGAGACCATCTCCTCCCCACGTTGTAGTGTCTCGAACCGTTCGATTACCCTCAAGCACTCTTGCGTTGCATTATAGTAGCCGGTGCGAACGCGCTTATCGGCTTGCGCTTCCTGTAGCAAATTGTTTACGGTGTACCTGTTCACCTGTGGATTCTTTGACTGGCCACCCATCCGTACTACGCTCTGCGTATACCGGAGCACCCCGCACAGGAACTGGTCCAGCGCATGGTTCGTTCGGCAGATTAGCAGAATCTGCTTCGGCGTGTTCGCTAGCAACGTTTTAACGATTCGCAGACCGACGAAAGTTTTCCCCGTCCCCGGCGGGCCCTGTATGAGCGCAAATTTGCTGGTGAGTGCCATCCGATACGCTGCAAACTGTGACTCGTTCAGACGGGCGGCGGAGGCCAACTCCTTCGCCGGCCATTCGTTGGGTGTTTTCAAATCGAACTCTATACCGCCGTATCGAAACGCATACGGCGCCTTGTTGTTAGGCACATAACCGGGTATGTCTCCCTCTGGTTGCTTCAAATCGACGATGTATGATTTCAGTGGAAAATTGTCCTCCCGCAGGCGAGCCAGCGCATTGAACGTTTGATGGTATGGTTCGAAAAATATGTCACTCTCGACCATCAGCAGTGGCCGATTGAACACGCTAACTCCGTCCGAGGTGTGGCCGTCGACAGTCTTTCGATCCTCCAACCGGATCAGTTCGACGTGTATGTACCCCTTACGCAGCTCCAATTCATCGCGGTTGCTGACGACGGCCACGATGAGATCGTTAAGATCAGGACCACTGCTGAACAGCACCATCGACCCTATCAGGAAGCGTTTCGTCTCCTGCAGCGCCAACCGGTGGTAGCGTGCGGACACATCCCCGTACCCGCGCTCGCCGGGATCTAGATCGACGAGGAGGAGTTTGTCCTTGGCGGTGCGCTTACTGACGGTACCCGTTAGCAGCAACTTCACGGGATAGTGGATGCGGATGTTCTCGCCGTCGGACGACCAGTCGGTGGGGCCCTTGTTCACGACGGACTTGCGGTACATTTCGAGCCCAGTGCGTATCGGCATGAGAAAATCTTCCTTCAGAAGATTCAGATGCACTTCGAGATAGTGGTCGACACTACGGTAAGCTCCATGGGTGAGATTGTGTTCTAGGTTTGCCCAAGGACCTTCATCATCGTTTAACTCCTTAATGGTAGGATAAATCTAGGGCGGGAGAAAACAAATAGGCCTGTGCAGTAATCAGAAACGACGGTGAGTGGGAACATATGATTCCTTCTCCAGTTCGATCTTATCAACACATTTGGGCCACATTTGAGCCGAATTGTGTGTTGCGTTCCACCAATTGCTATACTTACACTGATCCTCTTCGTTGGATGGTCCGCCGCCGGTTCCGCAATCACTTCGTTCAACCGCTCCAGCTGACTGGTATCATCCGTCGGCAGAATTTTTTTCAGGCTTTCGCAAAACCCGCGTACGTGCCCTCGAAATGGACCAATCTGTCGCCTAGCTTCAACGAGAAAGTAAAGCAACGTTTCTCTCATTTCCACACGCGACACAGTCGGGCGTACCACTTTGGTTTTCTTTTTTTTCTTGCCCGCGCCCTCTTCGGGCTGTTGGAGAAATTTGGTCAGTTGGTCAAAGAAATGGTGTTGCTCGAGCAGCACCCTAAAAAACTGCCTGATCGTTTCGTACAGTGGAATCGAGCCGAGCACGTTCATCACTTTCAGCAGCACCAGTAGCAACTCCCCGCCGTAGGTTTTCTTCGCCAGCGTGGCCACGAATTGCTCCTTCTCCACGCAGATGTCCGCAAACATGGACAGGGGATCATTTTCCAAGATGATCTTGAGTTTCGTCAACGGTATCGTTTGTACATACTTTCCCGGGGCATCTTTAGACAGATTGAAGTTGGCCGTACGATCGGTGGAATTGTTCTTAAACGAGTCTATGTAATTTTCCCCATCATCTGGAAAACGGAATAATGTCGGGATCAGCTTGCCTATGCCAGTATACATCTTACATATTTACCTTTAAAAGTGACCTTCAATTTATCCAACATTTCTCTCACGGATGCTGTTGCCGACCGATCGTCGTCTTCTGGTGGGAGTGAGCCATCGTTGGATTTGTTTGGAATTTCCACAACATAGTCATCTTCGTCCTTGTTGAACCAATCGTCATCGTCGCCCAACACGTCCGGATTATCAGTATGAGACATTTTACTGTCCTTCTTCCCTTGGCGTTACGACTTCCGCGCAAGCACAACCGCTCTTCGCGAATTCCTTTGTTGATCAAGAATTGTTTCACACCTGTCAACGAGGAACCTCGTAAAAACATTGTTTACATTTTTTTTTGCTACGATCACAATAGCACAAGAACAAGACAAGGCACTAGAAAATCGATGCGAGAACAACTTTTTTTTATTTCTGAAACACAACATAGCACTTTATATCCATACTGGTAATATTTTGTTACTACCGAGAGCGTTCTATCGAAGTAAATGAACACCTAAGCACCTTATGGATCTATCTAGCTTCAAATTAACCTACACTGGCACAGTAAAAAGCACTCCGTCGAACTGCACCACCCGCCCTACGGAGCTGATTGAGATCATTCGAAATAAACCTTTTGTACGGGCTGATCAAGCGTCGGTTTAACCCGTGTCCGAGGTGCAATCCGACGAATCGTTGGAATTATCAGTCGAGCTGCTTTGCGCGGAACGAAACGAACGGCGCTTCTGCTCGCCGCTCGATCCACCACCACCTGATTTGCGATTTTCCGGGCTCTGTTCCATTTTCACATAGCCCACGGTCGAGTTTTCTCTACTCGCGAACGCTGCCTTTTTCCGCCCCTTAATGCTTCCCGCGGCTCCTTCCGGTTCGGGTTTCGTGCTGTCTGTGGACGCTTTAGCAGGGACCGCAGCATCCTGTGTCGTGCCACCGCTGCCTTCCGCCTGATCCTTCTGCTCGTCCAGCGTCTCGGCCCGGCTTGCCGTATCGATTTCGTCCTCCTCGTCGAAGCTGATAGGTTTGTTTTTCGCTTCCGCTTCGGCGAACGCAGCCGGATACTGGTTTCCAATTTTCGTCTTGATCGTGCGTATCTTGCGAAAAATGTAATCCAGATCCTTCTTCATGTCGTGCAGCAGCTTCGTGTGCTTCTTGAAGTCGTCGGTGGCAATCTTCAGCCGACTGGCGCTGAGGGCATTGCAATTCAGCAGCATTTCGTTCGTTTTCTCGAAACGTTGTAGCCTGCGGGGGGAGAACATCAGGATGGAGTTAGATTCTGTTTTCGCCGGTCGAGTTAGGTCGTGGTGCTACATTTGCTTCTGTGCCCGTATCATAACTTCAACGTCCGTTTGGTTGACCAGTCCGGCCAGTCCTTGTACGAACACTTCCGGAGCGGTGTAGTTTTGGAAGCACTCGATGCTGAAATCGCTCTCCGGACGCCCCGAGTGCATGCTGCTGCTCATTTCGGAGTTCATCATGGCGTGGGGGGCAAAGGTACGTAAAACACTAAGTATTTCTACGATCGACGAATATTTTACAGATCGTCTCTTTCTTCTGGGCGACCAGAAGATGCAGAACGAAAATTTTGTTGTAAACAACAGTTTGTTGTTTGCGTTACGTCACTTTTTTATTGTAGCGTTACGCTAACGTGCATATTTTTCACCGGGTGCTTCTATTGCCAAACAATTCACACGTTCAACATGAAGCTGCGATTGCAAAAAGGGGAATAAAAGAATGTATGATTCGTATAGTTTTTACACACTTATGCTATATTCCATCTTCCCAAGATACGCTTATATTACGACATTAGAGCTTAAAAAATATCATCATGATCGTAGCACACCAGCTCCCGGTTGTCCTTGTGTTTGCCCTTTTGTGATCGGTTGGTGGCGAGCGCGGACCAAACGGCCGACGAGCCGGCATCGTTGATCGGATTGATCTGGGGCTGACGGCGTGCCAGCTGCACCTGCAGCTGTATGCCGCCCACCGTTTTGGAATGCAGCTCCCCGATCGCCTTGTCGGCGCATTCCGTCTTCGAGAACGTAATGAATCCTCGCCCCTTCTCGATCTCCATCGAAATGTTGAGAATTTCGCCAAACTCACTGAAATGCTTCTTGAGGAAGTTCTCCGTCACCTTGTTGCCGGACACGTACACCGTGTTGCCCGACCGCGGCCTGTCTTTCAGCGCTTCGCCACCCGCTTTCGTTTTGTCCGCCTGGTCTTGGTCCTTATCGCGCTCGTTCGCAAACTGTTGGTAAAGATTCTGCACTCGGCTGGTTTCCTTTTCCGCCGGACTGTTTGGACCATCCGGAGGCGTCGAAGCAGTAGATGATGTAGTCGTAGCTGCAGCTGTAGCAACACCTGAACCAGCCGAAGCCATTCCTCCGACCGTGTTCGACGCGGAGGCAGCGGAGTTCGCACTCTCGTACTCGGTCGACGCACCGAACGATTGGTATTGTCCGGCGGTAGACATTTCCGGTTGCGTTCGTTTGCGCTCCTGGCCTTTCGGGCGCTTGAAGGAACCTTCCTGCTTGGGTTGTGGTTTCTGGATGGCCTGTATGGCACCGCTTTTGAGCAGCTTGCGGGCCACTTCTCGCGCATCGCGTGCATCTGCCGGACGCTTGGGGAGCAGATTCTTTTCCGGTTCCTGCTTTGGTGCCTTCAGCGCCTGTAGGGCTTTTTTCTTCTTCCGCAACTTTGCGTACTTGGCCTGCAGCATCAGTTCCTCCTCGGTCAGGTTGGAAGGGAAATGGATGTACACCATTTTTGCTGGCGGTGCAATAATTGCCGTCAAATCTGGATCTAGTACCGGTTAATACCTAAAACCGTGGCTTAAATAGGGTGGAATGGATTAGGGCGACAGCCAGGACGCAGAAACTCACGGTTTGTTTTGTTTACTAGAGTTCGGTGCGGTAAAGTTTGTTGGCGTTATCTTTGTAACGTCTGACTGTCAGCATGCTAGACGTCGTTTTTGACAGCACGTTGGGCGTTACTGCACTGACAGCAATTCAAACGGCAAGAGCTGTAACGACTATTTGTAGAACATTCTACAACTTTAATGTCCCCTTTCCTGATACCATATCACCTGGACTGTTATGATGTCATTGTAGAAGTAAGGCAAATGCCGTAGAAATGTAATTAATATGCGATAAATGATTGTTAAATTATTGTATCCAGATTTTCAACGCAGAAACCATACGTGAATCTCTCAACCTGCGACTGAAAACGACAACCCCTCCTCTACCCGAAGTGGCATCATCGCCCTTTCATGGGAATTATTAAATGCCAGACACACACACACACGCACACTTGTAGCAGCAGCAAACAGAGAAAGAAGCGATAGAAGAAGCTTAGAAGGGTAAAACGCGCCTCGCGGTACGGTGGATAGCTTGGGCGACAAAAGTAACGAACTGAAATTGCACTGTGCAAAACGACGATTCGGCAAAGTTAGCCGCCTGAAGTTTCCAATCAAACCGTGCTCCAGCAGCTGCTAGTCCGCGCGCAGCTTCCGTTAGTGTGTCATTCGTTCGTTCGTACGCCATTGGAAACAGAGACAGGAGACGGGGCGCGTTCCGCGTCGAGAAGAAGCGCTAGCAGCTAGCAGTCTCACAAAGCAACCATTTCGTCCGAGATACTTGTATCCCCCGTGTGCAGTGCAGTGCATCATTCCAATCGGAAGGCGCGTCGCTAGCGGAGCAGAACGCCCGTATCAGTGTAATTATCGCGCGTTTGGTCCCACCTTCTTCGACCCGTGGAGTCAGGCAGGAGCGGTGCTGGGCGGAGGAAGTGCATCTATTCCACACTATTCCCGACTGTGCGCTAGTGTGTGCAAGACAGGGCGAGCTTCGTGGCGAGACAGCACACAAATCTCGTCGTTGGAAAGGAATCACAGCAGGCGGCGCGCTAACAAAAACGGGATACGGACGAAAGAAACAGCGTCTAACGAAAAGGGAAACCGTGCAAAGCAGAAAATGGCCCAAAACATCAACCCGGAGCGCGCACAGTCGTCGAACCCGTCGAAACAGAGCGATGAGGCACTGATAAACAACAATAATCAGGCCGTTAGCAAAAGGTGAGTGCAGAACGCGTCCGGGAAGGAAAAAACGAGAGGCGCTCCCCTTCATCATCGCACACGCACGCACGCACGCACGCACACACAACACGCATGTTGCGCTTGGGGTTGCGGGAAGACGCAAGCCACAGCAGCAGCAGCTGCACCAGATGGCGTTGACGGGTGCTCCTCCATCGTGTGGTGCTGCGCGCCAGCTTTTTCGCCCGCGTTTCGGGATAGAATCCCCTTCCTTTCGTTTTAGTTCTTTAAATCACGTTCGTTTGGTTTCGCGAGTGGATAAGTTAAAATGGTGGAACGAAGCGTGTTGAGAATAGTGTTGTTTGGGATGGGGTGGGGCGCCACGGGGGGAACCCTATCTGTCATGGCGTTACGCGTCACGCATTCTTGTAACTGTTTTTGAAAATGGTAACGGTTTCACATTGGTGGGTGCATCACACGGCTCGTGCTGCCCTTCACCGCCCAAGTAGGCTTAAGTTTTCGTTGCATCTCGTGTCTATGGTATGCAAAATTGGTTGGATTTTCCGAATACGATCGATGTTGCTTAAATCTGGAAAGTCCTCAAAATGGTGTCTAGTCGTTGTGGAGAATGTCTAGCACATTATCGTCTTTGGTTATGTTATTCCTCCGCGAATACCTCGTGGAGTTCAATGACCCTTTGATTGTCTAGGGCTCGGATCACCATCCGGATTACGGAATACGGAGTTGTTTTCTTTCGTTTAGACTGGACGTAGTAATATGTTTGTCATTTCAAAACAATTAGCATATTTTCACACATTATCGAGTAAAAAATTACGCTAAGTGTCAATGCTATTTTCCTACTTCATGTTCAAACCGCGTGTAGCTGTAACTAATTGTTTCCGTCTCTCTCTCTTTTCCGCTTTCTCCACCCGCTCTCCGGTGGCCAGACTGCAGAAGGAGCTGATGGCGCTGATGCTGTCGTCGGAAAAGTCGATCTCGGCCTTCCCGGAGGGTGAGAACTTCTTCAAATGGATTGGCACGATCGCGGGCCCGGACGACACGGTGTACAAGGGCCAAAAGTACAAGCTGCTGCTGGAGTTCCCCAACTCGTACCCGTACTCGGCGCCGAACGTCAAATTCATCACGCCCTGCTTTCACCCGAACGTCGACCTCAGCGGCTCGATCTGCCTTGACATCCTGAAGGACAAGTGGTCGGCCCTGTACGACGTGCGGACGATCCTGCTCTCGATTCAGTCCCTGCTCGGGGAACCGAACAACGACAGCCCGCTCAACTCGCAGGCCTCCCAGCTGTGGCCGAACCAGGTCGAGTACAAAAAGTATCTGGACGATTTCTACGAAAAGAACAAGGATACTTAAGCAGTGTGCCCCGCTCCTTTATTAGTAGAACAATTTAATGATAGAAGATTTGCCAGCGAAAGAGAAAGAGAGAGGGAGTCAGCCTTGTCGTGTCAGAGTGTCAGAGATATCCAGCAGTTTTAGGTACCACCGAGTTGTGGGAACGAAGAATATCGAGTTGGTGTTGGTGGAGAAAGCAGTGTTGCTGTAATGCAGGATTGTTTAAATTGAACGTTATTGAACGACAAGAAATTATCTATTTTTTTACATGTGAAAGCTTTGTTTTTAACTCATGTTTAGCTCCTCATTTTCCATAATCGACCGCATTAGAATTTTCTTTTTGAACTCTGTTATCTCACCGATCTGGCAAGAAACGAAGATGAAATTGTAATTAATTTTTGTTGCATGCTTTTTTGTTTGTTTGTTGTGACCGTGGCTTAAATACAACGCGAAGGTGGTTTTGACTTCATCTAAAAACATTGCGATTGTGACGAGCCTACTACTACTAACTATAGACGAAAACATTTTCCTTCCCATTTGTTCCTCTCCGGGTCGAAGCCTCACCACCAGGGTGCATTAAAACACATTCACACATGTTTTCTGTTTTTTACCAAACACCACACACGCACACAATCGCAACAGGAGCTCTTATGTTCGTCCTGAGAGGATCCTTCTTTTTTAATCGAACACAGGCATAGCAGGTTTTGGAGGTATAAGATTCGAATATAAAATTTACGGCAAGGACGCATTTTAGATTACGTGCAAGAAAAATAGGCAAGATATAAATTCAATCATGTAAGTGGCAAGTAAGACAGACGGATAAAGAGAGAGCGAAGGGTGTGGACACATTGCAATCTCTGTTGAAGCACGCGTGCACTGAACGAGGAGATCGAGTCCTGGGAGCCGGTGGAAAGGCTCGCCTAAATGCGAAAGCGCCACACCGCAGCACCGGAAAGGTGAGAAAGAATTTATGTATTTATTTATAATTTTGTGTGCAGTAGAAACGGAAATATGAACCTCTGTCGTTTAAAAACAGTAACAAATTCGAGTTCCTTCCGTGTTATGAGTAATGCCGGGGGCCTTGCCGACTCAAGGACACGGCCGTAGATATGAAAGAAACGCAAAAGAAGCACGTGTTGCGAGAAGTGCGCACGTGTTTTATCGATAACTGGAAGTGGTGATTGAACGCGAGTATAGTCAATTTTTGGTGGATTATAAGAAACGTTCATGAAATCAAGGAAGTCTCTGTTGTTGAAGGATGAAGTTTTTTTAGTTCCGTCCGCTAAGGCGACTTTGCTATCCTAAATTCTTCCAGAACTTTCAATAAATTCTGCGGCTTAGCTAGATGACGATAAACCTCCTGGTGTGTAAATTCTTCACTCACGCTGCTTGGTGAGTAAAGTGAGAAAGCTGCTCACAGTGCAGTGACGTCATCGACGTAAACAATCGGCAAACAGCTGTCAAAAATGCTGCTCCTTCGATAACAACAAACGCGCTCCGCCACCTGCACCGCGATGGAAGAAAACAATTCGCTCGTGTACGGTCTCGAGTTTCAGGTAAGTTTAAAAGCTTCATCAAACGCACTTATTTAAAGTGAAAATTACAATCCATCCATCTCTCCATGATGCGCACCGTTTTTCAATCAACAAAAAAGGCTCGGGCACTCGCATCGCAGCAGGCCGAAAGCAACGATGTGCGCTTTTTTGTTGCCACGCAAAGCCTCAAACCGAACAACCAGCTGCACGTCGTCGACCTGAACGAGGACAGTTCCGCGCTGCAGTCGCGCATCTTCGCCCACCCGTACGGTGAGGTGTGGCGGCTGGCCGCAAGTGCCCATGACCCACGGCTGCTGGCCAGCTGCTACAGCCTGCTGAAGGGAACACAGGTCACGATGCAGACTGCACTCCTCACGTTGCCGGAATCGCTCGAACCGAAGGACGGCGAGCAGGAGTTTCTAGCGTTCGAGCAGGTGGAAACACTCGCGACCGACGCTTACGGCGCCGAAATCCGTACCACCGAGTTCCATCCGACCGATGCGAACCAGCTGGCGTGCGTGGTGGACGGGAAGGTGGTATTGTTTGCACGGGCGGAGGCCGCAACCCGCGTGGTGGCGGAAATAAACGCCAAAAACGTGCCCAAATTCACGACCGGCCGGTGGTCCCACTTCCACCAGGGCAATCAGTTCATCACCCTGCACGATTGCAGCGTGAGGTGAGTTGTGGTTTCCACTGAAGCTGCTGCTTCATCCTAACGATATATTATACCCGGCCCCCAACCTTCGCAGATCTTATGATGTACGTGATCCGAACCACGTCGTGTGGTGCATTGACGAGGCGCACAGCCAGCTGGTGCGGGATCTGGACTGCAATCCGAACAAGCAGTGCCACATCGTGACGGGCGGTGATGACGGTGTGCTGAAGGTGTGGGACTTCCGCAACACGAAGGAGCACGTGTTTGCCCGCAGCGACCACCACCACTGGATATGGAGCGTACGGTTCAACACGTACCACGACCAGCTCATCCTGTCCAGCGGCAGTGACGGCAAGGTGCTGCTCACCTGTGCCGGCAGCGTCAGCTCCGAGGCGCCGGAGGCTGGCACGGGTGACGGGGGAGGCAGCGGGGGCGCGGTCGAACAGGGGGTGGGCGGTGCTGTCGAGGGACCGAGGGAACATCTGGCCGACGGGCTGCTGCAAACGTTCGACCAGCACGAGGACTCGGTGTACGGGGTAGAGTGGAGCACGGCCGATCCGTGGATGTTTGCGTCACTCAGCTACGACGGGCGCATGATAATCTCGAAGGTGCCGAAGCAGTACAAGTATCAGATACTGCTGTAATGGCGGAAGGGCGGAAGCGGTGGCGGAAGAGACGAAGACCACTTATTTGCGAATAAAAGCATTCCTTAATTTATTGTGAATCGGTCTGCTGTTTGTTGACCTCTTATTCCTCAGGAATTGCTTCTATTGGTGAAACATAGACCCTGTCTTAATGATGGACGAAGCACTGTTAGCCTCGTGGAAGGACAATGGAGGAACCTATAATGACGAGCTCTATGAGCTGTACGATGAGCTGACTATTTTGTCAGTAGAATGACACCGGACGACCCAGCCCGCAAAGTCCTTTTAGGCCGTCCACATAGACAGAGGAGGCATGGTAGGCCCAGACTGGATAGAAGGCGCCGACTTTACCTCCAAAACAGCCGGAATAAATTGGCTGGCGAACGACGTGAGCAGTTCCAGAAATCTGTTGCAGCAGGTCAAGACCGCGAAGCCACGGTCGATTCGAATTTGTCGTTCCTGTAGATGGGCCTTAAACTTGTTCCTACTGGATGCAAGAGATTGGGAGATTTTATCTGACAATCGAATGATTTGGTCCAGTTCAACAATCCTTTGCTAGGAAGGTGGGGCAAAATGGTCATCTCACTCTAATAATGCAACACAAAACTCTGTAACTGTTGCTCAGTTCGCGCCGTGCTCGGACCACACTACACGAAAAGGGGTGAATATGGTAATGTATTTGTAGCATTTAAATTTCCTTTCCATTTACGTTACTGCTAAAATGATGATCCTTCCACTGAAAAGACGGATTGGGGTTCGGAAAGCGAACAAGGAAGGTAGATTGGGAGGATAAAACACACACATACGCACGCACGCACGCACGCAACCGCTCTAGAACTTAAACTCCTTGTACTTCTTCGACTGTTTGCTGGTGGTGTCGGTTTGCTGCCGTTTCCGCTTGGACTTTTGTCGCGCGACGTGCTCCGCCAGCATGTCCGACAGGTCCTCCTTCTGCAGGTGGCTCTGCTGTTCGCGCATCTGCTGCTCGTACCGCTGCGCCATCGCCTCGTTGTCCAGGTCGAGCTCGGACGGATCGAGCGCCAGCTCAACCGTACCTTCGCGGTCCACCGGCACGCGGCCTCGCCCACCGCCCGCCGCCCCACCACCCGGGGGACCTCCACCGGCACCGGCACCCACACCACCACCCCCACCAGCGGTGGGGATATCGTAGACGTGCGTCGAGGCCATCATGGACGCGCCGATGCGGTCGTTGCGCTTCTCCGGCAGCACGTGGTACAGGACCGGCGTCTCGTTGTCCTCCATCTCGCTCTCGATCTTCTTCTTGCGCAGCTCGATCGTGTCGGGCGTCTCCATGCCGGCCGGCACGCCGCTCGTCAGCCCGGACGGTGTCACCAGACCTTCGGCCGGCGTCACCAGCCCACTCTCGTCCGGCTGGCCCGCCAAATCCTCGCCCTCGTCCTCGTCCTCCTCCTCGGACGACTCCTCCGATTCCGACTCCAGCTCGCCCCACACCGTCCGGTCGATCTCCTCCTCGCCCATGCCGCCTTCCCCGTCCATGCCGGCCACCCCGAACACGTCCCCGTACAGTGGCTTTCCGCTCTCGTCCACCGGCGGTTTGCCCCAGCCGCCCGCATGGTACCCGAACGAGCAGCCCTCCGGGATGGGCGCGTTCAGACCCGGTATCTTCAGGTTCGGGTAGCTCGGCGGCGGCCCGTACCGCTGCTGGGCGATCAGCCACGGTGGCGGGATCTTGTGGCAGGCCGGACCGATCGGCATGCCGAGCGCGATGCGCAGCTCCTCGGACAGGTCGCCCGGTTTCTTCTCCTTCAGGCGCGTCTCGAACTCCTTGCCCTCGTAGTACAGGTCGCCGTGGATGGTCATGCGCGGCTTCGTCTGCCACTTGAAGAACGCGTCGTGCAGCTTCTGGTAGTCGATGTCGATCTTGCCCATCTTCGGGCGGGCCCGCTCGCGCATCTTCGCCTTCAGCGTCTTCGCCTCGTCCTTCTCCTGCAGCGAGGCGCGCATCTCCATGATGCCCGTCTTCTTGATGAACGCCGGCAGATCGAACGGCGGCTTCTCGATACCGCGCTTGCCCTGCAGGTACTTGCGCTTGAAGCACCAGTGCCGCGGCACCTGCACCGTGTTACGGTGGCTCTTCAGCTGCACCAGCAGCTTCGGATCGCGGGCCGTCACGTCGTGCATCTCCACCACGTCAGGGCGCGTGACCAGCTGCTTCAGCTCCGCCACGCTCAGCCGGTTCAGCTTCTTCAGCTTGCGCTTCGAAACCTTCTCCTTGTCGTCCCGGCCGTCCGCGCCGTCCAGATCGTCATCGTCGTCGTCATCGTCGCCCAGCCCCATACCGCTCTCGTCCAGCAGTTTCTTCGCTTCGGCCGCGGCCGCCTTCTCGCGCTCCGCATCCTCCGCGCTCTTCGCCGCATCCTTCGATTTGGTGTCGAGTTTGAAGATTTCAAACACCCGATAGAACTGGCGGTACATCGGGCCGAGATCGGCAATTGTCACCTTCTCCGGCACGTACTCGATCTCCACGTCTTGCAGGATGTTCTGGTCGCTCGCGGATGCCGTCTTGTCGGCCTTCGGTGCCGCGGCCTTTTCGGACGCCTCTTCACTCTCGACCTGATCGGCTGACTCATCACCGGCGGCGGCGGTGTCATCGTCGTCATCGTCCTGGTCATGCTCCTTTTGACCATTCGCCGTACGGTGACCGTCCTTCTCGGTGCCTTCTACGTCTTCCGTCGCACCTTCACCGTTCAGTTCCCTCACTTCCTCCGTCTCTCGACCGTCGCTTTCGTCCGCCGAATGTGCCGGATCGTGTTCTGACACTGCCGTCTCATGCTCCCCAGCCGCGTTCCTCTCCTCGCTTGGTTCCACGTCTTTCGTGCCGCGAACTGATTTATGTTTCCCAGACGCAGCCTTGTGTTGCTGTTTTTCTGGCTGCTTGTGTTGCTGTTGCTGCTGCTGTAGGCGCTGCTCGTGTGCCTTTTGCATTTGCGCCCTGCGTGCCTTCCGATTTTCCTTCTTCCGTTTCTTTTTGCGTCTGTTTTTGTCCTGCTTTCCTTCGACGCGGTTCATGCCCGGATCGGAGAACGCACCGTGCATCGAAGAATCGTCCCCACCGTCGCCGGTCGCGCTCGGCTCGTTGCCGTTTTCGTCGTCGGAATCGATTGCACCGTCCGGGTCGTACACGCCCGACCCCGTTTCTCCCTCCCCGTCCTCACCCAGCTCCTGGGCGCGAATCGTCTTCAGGGCCAGCACATCCTCCAGCGCCTTCGGCAGCACCAGTTCGGACTGCTTTTTCGACTCGTCGTCATCGGGACTGTCCACTTTGAGCGACATGAGCGACGGTGGTTCCGGCGATAGCATGGGCTGTGATTCGTCGTCCTCCTGGTCGCGTTCCTCATCCTGATCGTATTCCAGCGGTGGCAGTTCCGTTTGCTGTATGCTTGGATCCTGGTCATCGTCCTCCTGCACCATCGGCACCATTTGCACCGGCCACCCGTCAGCGTCGACCGGTATCTCTACCATCGGCATGACACCACCAATCAGCATCTCTGGCGGAACCATCGGTGGTGGTACCAGCGAGCCGTTTGTTTGTTGCTGGAAAACACGTAAGATACCAACCGAGGCGAGGGAGGGAGGAGATAAAAGATTAGTTTCCCGCACAACGCTTCCCACAACCCGGAGGAGACTTCCTTCGCACCGCTGTATCGGGTGAGAAAATGAGTTCCCGTCGCGTCCAGCCTACCTCTACATTGTTGTCCATCGCGTGGAAATGGACCAGCCGTGCCGGTAACACAACGAAACGCTAAGTTTTGGGTGCAGTTCACAGAAAAAGTCGGTAATTTTTATCTGAAAGGAAAACACGGAAAAAGTTGTTTGGTATTGGCAGTTTGACACATTCGCTCCGTTGTGCGGGATAAACCGCGATGGGCTACCCTATGAGCAGAGGTAGTGACGAGTCACCAGATTTGCCACCAAAACATTACCGCCAGCGTGTACGATACAC
>KB672902.1:284980-332694 GCA_000349145.1 Anopheles dirus | reverse complement strand
AACAAGGGGTTAAAAATTCCATGTGTTACCATTCCTTACTTCCTTTTATCCGTGCTCCCTGCAGAAACGTAAGTCCGCGCATTCAAGTAACGGTCGCCGCATAATGCCGCCATTTTATAATTCGCACACCACCACATGTAGCAACACATACTCAGGTGCAGCAGGCATTGTGAACCTTTTCCATGATCGAAACGCTAGTGACTTACGAAAACGCGGAAAACGCGCTAGATTTTATGTGCGCGCCATCAAAAAGCCAGTTGCGCAGTTGCATACTATACCGGAGTGTTTGACTACGACCCGCACGCTAATTATCGAAGGAAACATGCTCGAGTTCATCCGGCCGTTGCAGAGCATCCTGCAGATAAAGCAGGTCAATACGACCGATCTCGTGTGGCGACTGCACTGCCGTGTGACGGTGTGCCTGCTGTTGTTCGCCTCGCTGCTCCTAACGGCCCGCCAGTATTTTGGCAATCCGATTGATTGCGTCACCGGAACCGGCACGGTGTCCGTCTCGACGATGAACGATTTTTGCTGGATCATGGGCACGTACATCAGCAGCAATCCCGACTTCGGTAATGTATCCATCTTCCGCCGCCTACTACTGCCTATCGTTGGTTGGTGGCGGCATCTATGGCATGTGAGGTTATGTTTAATTGCGTTGCTTTTGTTCGGTGCTTAGTTCTGGAAAGTACGGATTTGGTGAAGATCAGCGCCAAGATCGGACACATCCCGGAGAGTGAGCGTTCGTACCAGAAGTACTACCAGTGGGTCGTGTTCATACTGGCGCTGCAAGCGTGCATGTTCTCGCTGCCCAACTTCCTGTGGAAGGCTTGGGAAGCCGGCCGTCTACAGGCACTATGCGATGGGCTAAGTATGTCATGAGTTAAGCAAACGCCTGCCAGTTTTTGTTTGTAACCTGCGCTCCGCAATGTCCTTTGTTCTTCTCCCAAGCCACTCCCATCGTGCCGGAACAGTGGAAATTGTCGCGAAAGAAGAAACTCATCGCTTACCTGGTGCTGGAATGTCCGCGGCTGTACAAGACCTATCTTGTGCGCTACTGTTTTTGCATGGTGCTCAACTTCTGCATCGTGCTGCTGAACATATTTCTCGTGAACGTGTTCTTTTCCGGCTTCTGGAACAACTACCATCCGGCTGTGAAGGCGCTGTTGTCGTTCGACTTTCCCTCCTGGAACCGGTACAACTCGCAGGTGTTCCCGAAGCTTGCCAAATGCGACTTCCACTTCGTAGGACCGAGCGGTTCGAAGCAGAACCGCGACGCGCTTTGCGTGCTACCGCTGAACGTGGTGAACGAGAAAATTTTCGCCTTCATCTGGATGTGGTTCCTGCTGCTGGCGCTGGTGTCGTCGCTGAATCTGCTCTACTACCTGATGGTGCTGTGCAGCAAAAACTTTCGCCTGTGGTTGCTTACCTCCCAGCTGCAGCCGATGCGTTCTGCCGTGGTGATCCGCGCGCTGCAGGGCCAGGGCATCGGGAAGTGGTTTCTGCTGCATCAGCTCTGTCGCAATCTGAACCCCATCGTCAGCCGCGATCTGGTGACGGGCATGTCGAAGGCCAACAGCAATGGCCGCAAAGCGTACCACGTACCGAAAGGGGGCGAGCCCGATTTTTACACCGATCCGGAAGCGCTGGACGAGATGGACGTGTAAGAGTGCGCTTGGGTCTCCATTGCGCTAACGAGCTTCGTGAGCGCGTTCGAACCTCATACAAAAGCCAGTTAATACGTGAGTGGAGTTTGCATAGCATAACGAATTCATTCCACCGCGTTGCCTTCGCTCACACCATTCCATGCATAGATCATGTGCCAAATCGTGAGTAGTATCTCGTTTGACTTTCTTCTTATTAAAAAAAAATTGTTCATTTTAAGTTAGGTTAGTGTACGATGTAATAAATCGTATCCAACAGAACAGTGCTAGCAGTGCGACGATAGTACAAGTTCCTAATCTTGCTATTGCTATCGCATTGCTATTTTGCTAATACAATAGAAGGAAGAAGAAGCGCACTGTGAATTTCCTATGTAGCATATCGAAGAATTCGCTAAGTACAAACAAAAAACGCTCATGTGAACTGAAGTGTGCCTTTACGAACATTGCTGAGAGCAAATAAAATGTATTGAAAATGTCGAATCGTGATTGATTTTGTTAAGGAATGGTAATTGAAACTTAAACCGAAGTATGAAGATCTTCGTTTAGCTTCATCCGACCAGTTGATTGGATTGTAATTGCTTGAAAAAAGAATGAAAAGTACTGTTGCTGGCAGCCAACCGGATACATAACAGTCCGAATAAATTTTACCACTCATCGTGACAGGTGAAGTTGGAACTATATAAAATATTAATAGTCCAATGATCCAATGATCTCTCTCTATGTCGTCAGTGTATGCCAATGTCTGGATTGACTTGGTAGATTAGAATAGAAGATGTTTCCCGAAGTTTCCACACTCGAGGCACGGAAAGCTCTTTCTAGCGCAAAGTTTAAGAGTAGACAGACGAGTCCCCGTGGGGTGAACCCTTCGTGGTAGCCAAGGGCCACGAGAGTTCGTGGATCTCCATCCACTTTCATCCGGGATTTGACGTTGGTTATGACCATTATTACAAGCTTGATCAGTTTCGATCACAAACCTCTGTGCTGTATAGTACATTGACATAGTGGAAGCTTTGAAGCTGGTGCTCCGACATCTTCTCAAGGAACTGATGCATGGCAAAGATCACGTCACTGGTTGTTTCTCCCTTTCGGAAACCTGCACGATAATGAGCAACTAGCTCTTTTGCTTATAGGTCAAGATATTGTTGAATGTCTTACAATAGTTGGAGTCTCATACATGGACCCTGCCGGTAGAAAAATGCCGGACAATCTAGCCCGTAGTCCTCTTGTTGAAGTCAGAATTCAAACATAAACTCCTGAATGGCTGTTCTTTCGAAAACACTCTGAAGATCGTGTGTACATGCTAGCAATGCATGACAAACAATGGAACCCGACTGGAATTTGCTGTTTTTTTCACAACACTATTGAGAAAAATTATTCAAAATTTCCTACGTAAAGTTCATGGGACTCAATTTTATTTCGCGCCTTTTTCCGTACTCTAAAGTTGCGCTGGCGCTGTTTCACATTAACAGCAACTAGCCAGCTGGTTCTATACATTTGCCTTGCCTTCTCCTATTCAAGCAGCGTCTTTTAACACAAATCAAACGTTAACATCGTCATTACTTCGTTGGCTTCTTTGTCTGCAGCATCGTAACGGCGGTGCGATTATTCGACTCGCCCCCCTTTCGTCCGACGCCTTCCGGACCGACGAGCAACACCACCAGCAACCCGTTCACCGATAGCGCTTTGTGCAGCTGCTCAACCCACCCGTCGATCTGCTGTGCCAGTGTGGCTTTATCATCTTCTTCCGTTGACGCGTTCACCTTAGCGTAGGCGAGATTAAAATCGTACTGCAGGCAGTTGCCCGCCGCCTTGCTGATCGTTTCCGACGGTGTGGACGTCTTGGTGAACGTGAGCCACTGGTTCCGACCCGTACCTTTGCCCTTTTCCGGTGCGATCGCATCGCCGAAGTACGCCTCGAACGTGCATAGCTCCTCATCCGCGTTGGTCACAATCACCGATCGCTTGTTGCGCTTTTTCGCGTGCGAAAACAGCGTCGAAGTGATCTGGGACGCGGCCGTTGCGTTTCCATTCGCCCCCGCCCCCGGTAGCAGCTCCCCGTCTTCGGCAATACCGTTCTGTTTGTCGGCAGACCGGAAGCTGTGGTAGTTGCGCCGATCCTCCAGCCACTGGTCGCCGAAGTAGATGCTGTTGCGAAGCTTCAGCTTCACCAGATCCAAACTGGCCGCACAGTCCTCGATCGAGTCGTGGCCGGCCGCCGCGTCGCATTGGATGTCCTGGTCGAGGTACTTTTTGGTCAGGATGCGGAGCTTCTGCTTGTGCATCGGGTTGCTGGTGAGGTTGAACACGATGCTCGAGTCGATCACGTACGGGTGCAGCATTTCCATCGCGTGCAGATCGCTGTTCAGCGAATGACCGACCAGGATCGCGTCCGGCGGCAGCAGCTTGCGCATGTCGCGCTGAACGTCGGCCAGCCGCTTGGTGACGTTCTTCAGCATCGCTGCCGTGATGCCGGAGAATGGCGTGCGGTAGTTGTAGATGGGCTCGTGTGGTTTGACCAGCTCGTTGTAGATGACCTTGCCCGACTCGTCGATGATGGATACACGCGTCAGGACTGATTTGTCACCGGCTGCGCCACACATCTCACAATCAATACCGAACATTGGCGAGTGCGGATTGACCGGTTTGTACAATTCGCTCGTCGTCACGTAATCCTTGGCGCGGTGCTGCAGTGTGCCTGTAATGTAGTCGAATATAGCGTTTATTTCCCCCACTAGCTAGAACACATTTTGTAATACTTTCAATTGCATTTGCCAATCGTTAACCTAGGATACTGAAATTTAATTGCTACCCACAATTTACTTGACCTAAGCACAGAGACCTCGGAGAAAAAATCTTGAGTGTTTGTTCTTTTTCTCCAAAATACTCTATATGTGGCAAGGCTGCCTAAAAATCATTACAGTACACTAACGTTGAAATAGCAAATACGAAGTTCTCTGTAAATAGTTACCCCTATTCAAAACATTTTACATGTTTGCATGAGCGCACCAAATTTAATGCAGAACGTTCCCCCTCCGCAGGACTGTCCATCCTCAATGATCGTTTATCAAAGAAGGATTTGTCGGTAGTTTAAATATTCAATGTTAAAACACTGACCGCCATCGAGGCACACGGATAGTATGGCGATGTCGACTTAAACCTACATCGACCGATTAGCTGCCTTGATCTAACCGCCGCGAGGTTTGACAGCGGCCAGTATTTACAAACATCAATAATCACAATGTAATTATACGAAAGGTACAATAATCATCCGTGCCACGTGCACTAAAAATAAGCTCGGAATTATATTACTTAGATGATGATTTTGTTCTTGCTTTGCATGGGCCAGGCAAGTTCAATTTCGATTGAACATGAACCATCCAGAATGACAGGAGAATATTATCAACGACTGCACTTCAGCAGCGAAAGAGTTATCGATGTATTGTACAGTGATTCCACGTTTGCAAACACATCCAAGTAGGCAGATAAGAAGGTGGCTGTGCTAGTGCATGAGTGTGTGCCACCGACACAACCTTCTTTGAGTGTAGTGACTTGTACTTATGAACTTCGCGGAAAAAACGGGTGGTTCCGGGGTCGTCTACCTACCGGCCAGTGGCAATGGAAAGCCCTCGTTGATCATCTGTATCGGCGAGAGCAGGAGGAGCGTGCGCGGGAATTTGTCACCCTCGGGCAACCCGCCCGGCACGGAGTTAGCGTAGTTGGGCGTGCGTGATGGTCTAATGTTCCGGAAGATGCTTCTGCGCACGAGCATCTGGTCCTTGCAGATGCGCAAGGCCGCCTCAAGCGAGCCGTACTCGGCCACGAGGATGTCCTTGTGCGTATCGCTCAGCGGCACGCAGGCAATCTCCTCCAGCAGCTTCACCGCCGGGCACACGACCTGCAGCGTGTGCTGCGCACCGAAGACGCTCGCACAGATGGGCATCCGTTCACGGTGGGTAATGTAATTCTCGCACGAAAACCCCTCCACAATCAGCACGACCGTGTGCGTCAGTTTGGTGTTCTTCTCGATCGACACCCAGCGGGGCGCGACTGGCGAGTCGGTGCGCAGGAACGTTTGCATCAGCAGCGCCTGGATGTCGTCCAGCAGCAGCGGGATGCGCTCGTCCTGACGGTCGTTCTGATCGAGCAGCGCTTTCTGCCCGATCGGCTTCAGTAGGATGCGGGGTATGTAGCGCATACTTCGCTTCTGATTGACGAACGCCTTCAGCGCGCGGTATTCGGCGTCAGACTGAAGTGCTGCAGCTGCTTTATCTTGACCGGTGGCAAGTGTTATGCACTCGACTGAATCACCAACTGCGTTATCGTTCGCCGTGCAGATACTTTGTTGTCTGCGCCGTTTAGCGACTGCGCCGGACGCGACAGTAGCTTCCTGTTTACCGTCGATGGCGTACGCCGTATGATTGTGGGCAAGGATCTTCTTCACCTGATCACCATTTGCGTCTGCTGCTCCAGTAGTGGAAGTGGATGGGACGGGGTGTCTGGTGGGGCCGTCCTGTTCGTTCAGCAACGTCACCGCGGACAGAGCGAGTAGTTTGCGTTTTTTACGCTCCTGCCGCAACTCCTTCTTACTTTTCATAGCCGTCCAGCCATCGCTTTTGTCGTCATCACCGTCGCTACAGCCCACATCGCTGCTGTTTTGAGCGTTGAAATTGCTTTGTTCGGTGCGTTCCCCCAACATTGGAACTGTGTAGCCCCTGGGTCGTCTGTGGAGAGTTGACAGCGTTGGGTGAGTAATGGCGGAAGTAAAAAAAAAGAAAAAAAGATTTTATGCCGATTATGCAGTATGCATGCACGAGATCGAATCACACGGCACGTTTTGTAAACAACTGACAAGTACGACACCACACTCTTACCTCCTCGCGTGGTCGTGTATGAGAAGCGTTTTTTATCCGTGCGTTTCTGTAGCGAAAAAAACGCAGCGTGGGTGAGTATGCGTTAGTTTTGTAGATTGTTTTTGCTTACCAAGCAGAAACCGACAGACGAAACGAGCTCCTATAAGTTAATACTCTCTCAACACTTGCAAAAAGGCTGGAGGAATGCAGGAATGCAGGAACGAGCTGATCAGGAATAACAAAAAAATGCGTTTCCCCGCGCTTGACAGTGCAAGTGGTTCAACATAGGTCGCATTTATACTGGGTGGTTGTAATGTTATGTTGTTACTGTGTCTGCTGGCGAATTCTTTTCTTCAGCGTAATTATACATGAAGTAGTTTCGGAGTAGTTTATGTAAATACATCAATAATGGATTATTTTATAAAAGAACACCAAATTACCTTGAAAATATATTCATCATCCAGAATAAAAAACAATTACAAACCCGAAATTTGAATCTATCAAAGCAACGCTCGTTTGACGTTTGAAGCTCGATACGGTTGACGTTTGGACGTTTTGAAGCCAACGTTTATGTCCTTGGCGGTTGCCGTTCTTGTTGTGTTGTTCTGGCTTGCATCCTGGCAAATGGTTTGCGTTCTTGCCGTTTTCCTAGTGCCGTTTTCGATATCACCATTGTCACCAGCGCGAAGAGAAGGGAAACACCAGCTTCGGGATCCGGATTCGTGTTAATGCGGTCGTCTCGAACATGGAGTTCGTTGCCGACCCCGCAAAGGTGCTGGCGGCGTACCGCATCACGAACCAGCAGTTCGCCGAGGCAAACCAGAAGCTGCGCAGGGAGCTGTACGAGTATGAGCAGCGCTACAACAGTACAAACGAACTGTGGCTGGCAGAGCGGCAGGAAAACAAAGCTCTGCGTGACATGGTGCGCAAGCTGAAGGACCAGATGCAGATGATTACGAAGGTGATGGTGTCGGTGCAGGACCAGAGTGAGACTCTTTTCGAGCGGATCAATCGGCCGCACCAGCTGGCCGAAGACATGATGCGAAATTACACGCCACGGGCTCCACACGTGTACCAACGGCGCCGGACGGAGTTTCCACCGTGCGTCGACGAGGCTGCCGTACCGGAGGGAGACGAGGAGGAGCGAGAGGAGAGTGAAGCAGATGTCGCCAAACCGGAGGAGGAGGCAGAACAGGACGAGGCTGCCGACGAGGACATACGGGCCAATGGCAGCGATCGAACCAATCCGAACACACCGGACAGAATGTTGAATCGCGGCAACCGCTCTGTTGGTGAGCTGCTGCCGGCGCACAGTCCACTGGTGCAACGGTTGAAGCGTCCCTCGAAGAATGCCAGCTTCGACGAGTCGTTCGAAACGATCGATCGCGATCGGGTGTTTAAGCTATCCCGCCGCAGCCACAACCGACGGGAGATTTATTCGAATCTGCAGCAAAATGAGGACGAGCTGCAGTCGATCTACGACGCCAGCAACAGGGAGATAGATGGTACGGACCGTACCGATACGCATAACGCTGGCAATCATTTATACTTCTAATGATCCCTTTCCAGAAGTGCTACGAGAGACCCTCCGGCGGATGTCCTCTCCCGTAAGGATGGATGAGAGTGACCACGAGGAGGAAGAACAACAGCAGGAGGTAAGCCGACAGAGTTCATCCAGTGACACAAGCCCGGGCAGTGAGCCGCCTCCGACGCGCTCGAAACCGAAGGATGCGATGTACCATTCGCGGTTGAAGAAAACGGTCAGTGAGTCGATGCTTCTACGCATGCAGCGTGCTTCGGTGGGTCTAGAAACCGACATCACCGACGATAGAAGCAGCGCTAGCCGCGAGGAAACCGAGATGACAGTATTCAATCCTGCGGAACTGGTAGCCAGCTGTAGTACGCCGGTCGTGCAGCGTGACGTAGCGGAACCCGAGCGTCGCCACGGTCGAGGACGTCCGCCAAAAACGAAGAGTGAAACCGAGCTCAGCAAGCAAACCCTCCATCCGGTTGTGCTGGTGCAACCGTTAACCGTCAAAAATGTGCAGCACCACGAGCAAAGCACACAGCCCAAGCGCAGAGGACGGCCCCCCAAAGCAGCAGCAGCACCTGCAGCAACAATGAGACAGCAGTTGGACTCTAGTAACAGCTTCGAGGGAACAACAACGCTGCCGGATGACGGCTGTACGCTGGACGCGGGCTCATCGATGGAAAATCTGTCTCAGTTTTCGGGTGAGTCGTACCGTCCGCGCCGACGGACAGCCCCGAAAACACTGCGGGAACCATCGTTGCGCATTAAATTGCGCCGATGTTGACCGGTACTTGTTTTTCTGCATTTAATTATAACATAATATGATCGGTGTTTTTGCTTGTTAATTTATAATTAGCTGTTAGCTTTGATTTTCTCGGTAGAATAGATGTAGTTTTTAACATCTGACGAACCACGTCTCAGCAACCGGGCGTAGAACTGCTTACACAAAACGCTCGCGAGTACAACGAAATACGAAAAAGACACAATAAACACTTGGGAGTGAACCAACGATTTTTTTCTGAAAATGTGTGTGATTGTGTCTGACTTACTTAATTTCTGCATGCCTGGATTCTACACATCTTCTTTTCTTTCAACAATATGCTGGCGAAGGCGCTGGATACGCAAGGGTACATCTCCCCTATAAATCACACCAAATCATGGCATACGCTGATGATATACTTCACACACTCTCACACATGTCTGCACGAGAGCGCTCGATCCAGCTGGTCAAACGATGTATACAGACAAATGCAAATGTTTTACTGTAGGAACGGCGCATATCGAGCAATGCAGCTGCCTTCCAAAACATAAGAGTGCAGACGACATGAAATCGGCGGATCATGCGGAACTATCCGAAAAGGTTACGTGAAGAGAAATACAGCAATAGGAAACTCACACAACCTACAAGAATATCCTGTTTAAAATCTCCTTTATTCAAGATTCAATCGTATCGATGCTAGTAAAAATCATCCCTGCACATTGCTTCCCCTCGGCACGAGTAACACACCGGAGACCATTTTTGTACGCTCGTGAGGCTGTCTACTTGCGATGGCTATATCAAAGCTACAATAGTGGCATACGTAAAACCGGAAAAACGAATGCAAATAACAAACGGGATTGTGTTGAGGGTGACGCGAGCAAAATTTTCTTTTACATCGTAACATACACTCTGAACGATACGGTAGTTTTAAAACATTCAGTTCGCATTACTTTTCCGCTAAGTCGTGCCGAATATGCCGCTTTTTTGTTCTCTATTCTTGGAATTCACGCTCACTTTCGGCGCGGTCTACTTTCAGCAGGTCGTTACACACTCAACAATTTCACAGATCTATAGCATACACAAACACGCAACACGACGGAACGGAGATTTCACAGACGGCGGTGGTCGACGATGATTCACCTGGATGATTTGCTCCCTTCCATGTCTCTCTTTTAGAAAAACAAAAGACGACTGAATGATTTTCCTTCTGCACAAGCGGCACATGTTTCGTAAAATTACACAAATTCATTTAATGGTTATGTGATTGTTTGCAGGTCATATACTTCCGGCAGAATAAAAACTTCTTGATAGCAACGTAGCAACAACAAACACAACGTGTTACAGCTGTGTGCTATCGCCGCACTCTTCTTGGGTTCCTCCTGCGCGGCGAAGGAACGGATTATATCGTTCCACGTGTGGCTCATTGGAAACGTATGGTGGCAGTAACGCATCACATTTGTCGGTTTTCCTACGTAACGATAAAATAGAGTAAAACGAATGGAACTAGCGGGAGGAAAATGTGCTAAAATCTGCTTCATAATGATGCTATGCCTTCACTATGCTCAATTACCTAACGATAGAATGTAACATGTAGAATATATTTGATATAGCTGCGAATCGAACAACTTCAATATGCAAACGTACGTCTATGCAGTTTGATAACACTGCGCCAGTGGGCGGCGGAGTGTGGGTTTGCGCAATCGGAGAAACGTAAAGCAGTAGTGATTATGAGCGATTCAAGTAATTCTTTTAAAACCGCATCAAAGCTGCCGCTCGATGGCACAAGTTGGCTAATAATGCTGCTGGTGGTGGTATTACCCAAACCGAAACTCTTTCTACATTATCTATTGCTAACCAATTCTGATTTTTGTGTTCTTTGCTGCTATCAACTCTTAGCTCTTCCCTTCACTGGGAAGTTCCACTGATACTATATAAACTCTCTCCCTCATTCTTGTGTCGTTTTACGATAACGAATAATGTAGAAACAGGAGAAAAAAGAAAACATCTTCAACAATAATTAGTCACTTAAGGGAACCGAACAAGCAATCCCTTTTGTCGTGATGATATCATTCATGTGCTTAATACTATACATTCTATTCACTGCGCGCTACACTGAACTGAACGCACTGTCCAGACTTGTACGCAACAAAACACGACAGAAATGGATTAGAAAAAGGCGTTTTGTCGTGAGGATTGCATGATTTGCGGCGCGATTGTGCAAGTATGCAAAGCCGCGGTGCTAAACGCTTCGTGCATGGTGCACCGATGCTTTGATAGACACTACATAACTTTCACGTAAAGGAACTCGCTTAAGCGAACAACATCAATCAGCGTCCATCGATGAACAACGTATCTTTGAACGCGTGTCAGGCGCGAATGGATTGGTAAATATAGTAAGGAGAGCAGAACGAACGGTTAACAAAAACAAACAAAAAGATAGATGCATACATGTCATGTCGTGAACGTGGAGCGAGCGAGAAGAGAGAAGAGAACATCTTCTCGTTTCTCGTTTTAGAGATTTCGTACGAATAGTAGTGTCACGCGTGTGGTCGGTCAAGCTGCCCCCCCTTTTGCTAGTTGCTGCCTACTGTAGGGATGAAATCGGTGGGCGGAGGAGGTTCGGGGCGCTGCTGCTGCTTTCGCCGGACTTCCTTCCCTACAGGCAGAACCGCTAGTCGAAGATGCAGGCAAACACGGAACAGCAGTTCAGCAGGAACCGATTGCAGCAGCTCTTCTTCGGTCCGTCGCGCAGCTCGCGCTCTGCCTCGGCCGCCGCCTTGCGCATGCGCTTCGGATAGTTGCGCGGGTGGCTGCGGGCGCTGAGCGGCACCGGAAGCAGCGGGCAGTCGGGCCGGGGCGCCCGGAACCGGGCGACCAGTTTCTGCTGTTCCGGTGTGAGATTCGCGTTCGCCGCACGGCTCAACCCGCCGAGCGCGTCGCCGACGAGCTGCGATTCGGCCGGATCGAGCAGCTCGATGCGTTCCCGGGCGGCGTCGAACTCACGCCGGGCCATCGTGAGGTAGCGGGGCGTGTAGCAGAGGGCGCCGAGCGCACGGCGCCGGTTTTCGGCCGTCGGGTCGATGTGTTTGCGCTTGCAGTCTTCCAGGCTCCAGCGGGCGAGCAGATCGAGCAGCACCGTCTCGGAGGACAGCTGCAGCGCGTCGCGCCGTACGATCATCTCCAGCTCCGGGAAGCGCAGGGCGAGCATGGCCTCCTGGGTGAACACCTGCTCCGCGTGCATGTCGATCAGCTGCAGGCAGTTGGTGAGCAGTGCGGCAAAGTACTCTTCGGGCGTGAGCGGCCCTCCGGAGCCCTGGGACGATGACTTGTGCGCCCGGGGGCACCGCGAGCGCCGTTTCGGTTCTTTCGGCGGTACCTTTGGTGGGGCGACCGAGTTGTAGAACCAGAGCGCCCGGTACACCTCGAGCACGTGGCTCACGTCGAGGTTGAGATCGAGCTCCTTGACGCAGTGGATTTCGAGCTGGCGGCACTGGAAGCGCGTGGCCAGCTCGAGCATCTCGAGCGTGTGCGACGGGGAGGCGAACTTGATGAACTTCGTTTCGAGGTAGCTGCGAGCGAGAAAGGAAAACACAACATTAGCCACTGTCACAGTGTCCCATCGATCAATCACTGCAGGTTGGGCAGTTTGGACATGGGTAAGGGTCTTCTTCTTGTCGCATTTACACACACACACACACACACACACACACACACACACACACAGGCACATACTTCACGGGGTGTGTTTCAAGTAATCACTCGCGGCACGCGTCTTCATGCACTTTCCGGCGCCGGAATGATACTCACGATAACAGTCAATCGAGCGCTGGAGTAGTGAGTCATGTTGTTAGATGCGGAGATAAACTAACCTACAACAAACCGCTCAACAACAATCGAAATCGGAAGCTGCTATTGCGCGCGTAAACACACACACGCACTATTACTCGCAAGGCCACAAATCGAGATTAGATCGATCCAGATTACAGGAGGGCATTTTTATCAATGAGCTCATCGGAATGATCGCCGCGACGCCTTTCTTGTCGTAACAGGTACAGGTAGAGTGTGCCACGATACGGGTTGGATTTGTCGTTCTGGATGACCTAATGGCGTGTGTGCGAGAGTGTGCCACATGTTTGATAATGAATAATTTGTTCTAATCGATGCATGGATACACTTTTCGTAGCTGATTTTCCAAGCGGACTGTTTCAGATGCAGATGTGGTGTTGAATCAGCGTCTACGTCAACACGAGGCTAAGTCAACTCGCATTCAGAGACTTAAGCTCTTTTCTAGTAGCAAATTATACTACGCAATACACGGGCAGTTGCAGTGCATTGTTACACTACGACTGTCTAATTCTACCCTCAAATTTGCTCCAAATCTGTGCAACCGCAAGTGCATGTCTCCATGAAGTGCAACCTCTAGTAGCTAACGGAATATTTAAAAGCTAACTTAACCTAAAAAAAACTCTAAAAGATTATGTCAGGATTGTGCTAAATGTAAAGACACTAAACGATACTATTGCGAGCAGTAAGCCAGTCTTCAAACCAGTACTGAACACGATGCACGCTTGCTGTCTTCGACTTGTCCTGAGTATTAGCCAACTATTGGCTTGTCGACGGATCGGGTCTGTCATTGTATACAGCTACTAGTGGTTGATTGGAAACGATTCACGAACGGTTAGACTAAAACTAAATGATGCTTCCTCTCTCTTTTTTCGTATTTGTTTTGTTTATATTAATACTGTGCGCAGAGATGTCATACTCCTACGAGTGAACTACCTCAAGGAAAGTTGTTGCAAACCTAACCTTGACACTGATGCAGAACAACGATACATCTCCGGTATTTCTCTACTTTAGAAACATGGTATTGGAGTTGCGCATCACAGACAGACACTAATAAACAATCCATAGTTGGGTTACTACTCTTATAGTACGTTTTTACTGTCGAACGTCTCAGATAGGATAGGAGACTAGGACACTAACTTAAGTTTCCACATCGTTTCTGGTTCAAAAATTGGACTATGAAGGAAGCCAACCTCTTCCTCCGGGTGTTTTGTATGTTAAGCATCCCGGTCTCGCCGGCCGGCCCTTACTTACCGTACAAAACACTCGAAATTGTCACGGTTCACGTCGCGCACGACACACTTGCTGTCACCACCGCCACCGCCACCGCCACCCCCACCGGAAAGCATCTGCGCCAGGCCGGTGTTCGAGTCGAGGATGGGCTTCCGTTCGGCTCGCACGAGATAGTTTTCCTTGTTACCGAGCACCAGGAAGTCCACGTACTGGCTATCGTTCCCCGCCGGTGCGTCCATCGGTGGAGCCGTCGGCAGCGGCGGACCCGCCATGGGTCGACCTCCGCCGTTCGCGTCGTTCGTGTTGAACGGTTGTACCATCGTTGATGTTGCGCAGGTCCGCGACGCTATGTGGGGCCTATCTAACCCTATTCGGTTGGTTTTCTATATCGAACGTTTTGTGACTGCTGCTGCTCGTTCGGGGAGAGATCTTCGCGCACACCGGCGATGTGGCTACATTCCAGCAGCAGCTATCCTTCCGCACGCCTTTACGTTCGCTCGTGAACTGATTCGGCGCCACGAACGGCAGGGACCGCGAAGGCGCGCGCTGTTGTATCGTTCGACGTCGCTAAAATGAAGCGTGATAGCGTCGGTGTGTGAACCTGTGGACGAGGCAGAGCGGAAGAAGAAGGTGGAAATTAAATCAACTGTCTCGGGGTTGACACATGGGACACTGTGTGTGTGTGTGTGTGTGGGTGCGCTCGCGGGAAAGCGATTAAACGTACTAGAGCCGGGTGCCGAACTGATAAGCCGATTCTTTGATTACGTGCCTGTTGGCCGTTATCGGAAGATACCATTCGAACATGGGTTTGGCCACAGGTGGGTGCTTGTGGGAAGTGGGGTGTCAGGAGGCGCATGGGTGCACAGTGCAGGCGCAGCAATGCCTTTTCTATCTGGTTTTCTGACTCGTTCTTGCTCATTCTTGCAGCATATGCCAGACCATTTACTCGCCACCCTGTGTCATTACACCTTCGAGTGCATTTCGCCCCACTGACTTATTCTCGTACGTGATGACTAAGACACTGGCTATGTGTATATATAGCATGTCTCTAGCAATTCGACAAGTGGACATTTGCGTTGCTTAGGATGCTTTCGTATCTGCATTACTTTTCCACTACCGGAGTAGTAGTAGTAGTAGTCAGCGGCACGAGACCAGGGAAGCCCTCTTGAAAAGCTCGGCATGCGTCCATATGGATGACGAATTTCACAACCGAAGGAAATCTATTCGCTGTATTAGGTCATCTCGCAGGCGCAGTTTTATGGCATTGGTTAGGACGATGTACTTATCAAACATTTTTCTCCGTTTTTTTCCAACGAGAATTGCGATAATTCCACTATCGACGAGTAGCAGCAGTTTGTTTTTGCTAATGGACACTGAGAAAGTCGGCCTTGGATTGCAATAAAACGCAAAAAGGAGGATGATTCATGTGCGATCTCGCCCATCTAGCCGATTGTGACACACCCACAGAGAGATGAGGTGTCTTTTAAAATATTAGAATCGATGCGTAATTTATCAGGAGCACTTGTGGTTTTTCTTTAAGCACATAACCCCACGCGGGGTTACTCATGGAAAGCAACAGAAAAGTAGTAAATGAAACGTGCTTTTTCCGAATGTCCCAGCTGAAGCAATGTCTCGGTACACTGTTGGCGCGTACTAACGGCTCGAGACTCGTCGTATCGACCGATTGTTTGCGTTTCTGTTTGCATACAGATAACCCAAAACCGAAGGCTGCTGCTTCCTCGCTCGGCGGACTACTCCCGTGGCCCTGATGCGAGGGCCAAATTAAATCGTGTCCAATTTAAACACAACCTCTCCCAGGTACCTCCCCAAAGCCCCACCAAACCCGAAGGCGCGAACAACCGAAAAACGGACCGGGAGCTTTGATTAGTTTCTTATCTTGTGCAAATTGATTGTAGCCGCGTCCGAGAGGAGCTTCCGAAGCGGCCAGCCAGCCCGAGCCAAAGCAAATTGCCGTCGCGGGTGTCGAGAAATGGAAGCTGGCTGGCTGGCTGTGGGCACACATATGCTGCTACCGCCCCGAAGCTGGGAGGAGGAGCGCCTTCGGTGCTTTTGTTTGTGTTGGCGGACATTTTCCGACACCACAGATGGTGGTAATTAAATGGTGACACGCAGTCCCTCCTTGGGTCCGCGGCGACACTGCAAACGAAGTACGCGCCAAGAGTCACGCGTTACAACGCGTTCGATTCGGTGTGAGCGTCGCCCGACTTCTTGCACACATGATCATCGCGGGCATCGAGGCAGAGCTCGTCGGAAGTGTCTGTGCGGTGATCAGTTTCGAGAGAAAGACGTGACGGAGGCACGCTTTTGTTTCACACGTCTTTCTTCCGGCGAGGCGTTGCCTGATAAGACGGGTGCGTTTATTAGAAGACTTCGTCGAAGGCGTGTTCTAGGTATGATAGAGATGATTACATTTACATTTGTATGTTTACTAAATTGTATCATGGGGTGATTTTTAGGACTAAAATTTTGTCTTTCGTTTTCCCTTGCTCGTCTATATCCGAGAAGGCATTAAGCATACCTAAAGTACATCGAAGACTTAACGTTTCTTTTGACATTTCTATATAGGAATGGTTAAAAAAAATGTCAGTATGTTAACAACCTTTAAACCTTTAAACAGTTACAAGAATATTTTCAAAACACAGCTAGACCATCATCTTGAGTCTATGATTATGCTAGACTAACTCTTTTGCTAGCAGAGACCCCTGCATCATCTGAGTACTTTCTTGTACGGTTTTGAAGTATGTATACATGTAAGAAGGACGACGGAGCAGAACATGATATAGAGATTATTCGCGTTGGAGAAAAGGTTCGTAAAATATTAGTTTGGATCTCGAACCCTAGAAGAGAGTTGACCAAGACCTCTTCGTTTGTTTATGGGAATGAGAATTTTGATTTCTTTAGGAATGTTAATAAAAAGATGCTAATATAAAAGGTGAAAAATATGATGAGGATGTGTTAAACAAAATGCCCATAATATGCTGCGATGAAAAATCGTTTTTTAATCAGAACAGTCAAGTTTGTAGATAAGATGTAAAAATTTTAAGAAGTAAGTAATGTTTATAACTCTATTGGAAGATAACAGAGGCTTAACGAATTAATTCAGTTGAATTCTTCGCGATAAGTCTCAAAAACCCATTTCTTGAACGGCTTATTTCCGGCAAGATATGTGCAGCAGCTAATAATAGGGAAATTAAAGCGATTGCTCATAAAACAAACGTTATCATCGGTCAGTGCATTGTTCCTGTGCTAGATTATCGGGTTCCATGCGATTTTCGATTATGTTCCGCTACTGGCGGTGTGACACGGCACAAACAAACAGCACACAAAACACCCCCGTTGATGAAAACGATAAGATAACGGGCAAAGCAATTCACTTTCGTCAATCGTCGCACGAAAACGCCGGCAATATCCATGTTAATAGCTTAAAAATAATTCGATACTGCGCGCCCTTGCAAGGTGGATTGTTTGATAAACGTTATGCATTTTAATTCTTTACGTCAAGCACTTGTGATTGATTATGATCAAGACAGATGGGATCCCAATCCCAGCTTCTTTTTGAGACACTAAAAATGAAACTTCCTGAAACTTTTCTACAACCCCCTTAATAGCCCTGGTTAGCAGCAGTTAATTGCACGACTGTTAAATGGGTATTTATCAGCAGAAGTGATTTTCTTAATCTTATTATGGCATGCGCTTTGCGTTCTATAATCAGTCGTCTTTATCAGGCCATCTTTATGAGGTATGTTTTGAGTAGATTGAGTATGACGTTCTAGTTTATCAAATAAATACTACATACTTGATAAAGACTACATACGCAATGTTGTATTACTAGTGGACAGAGATGAAATTGGTAATGGAGAGAGTAGATTTTGAGTCTAATGAACTTAGATAATCCCTACCGTGATGCATAGTGTTCCTATAATTGGCATTAAAGACCGCAGATGCAGACCAGCACTGTGTTACTAAGGTACGACTCTTAATCTAATCTCTACTTCCTCGTTGGCATACCTGGCAAATGACCAGGATGTGTCTAATTGAGAACATGATCATACACGGATGTGATACTGCTTTAGGTGATAAAGTGACTCACAGTAACGTGTTGAAACCGATCACCAGATCGTCGTATCTACAACGCATTAACAATCTATACAAAGCATGCGTTAAACAATCGCTTCATAATTCGTACTAAAACCACCCGGTTCGACAGAGCCGCCTGCGAATGTATAGCCGCCTTATCGGTGTGGGTCATCGTGTGGGCTTGCCTTCCGCGGACATTGCTTCCAGCACAGTGCCAACATTCTGATACTTGCTATCACTAACAACGATAACTGAAAAGCGTGTGTTCTACTATCATAGGCGACATTGCTTCGCTTATGCACGTTTCTTAGACGTTGCAGTGTTCCCAATATGCATCCGTTGCACATGTGCAAACTACTAGGAGAGTGTGCAAACTTGTGCATCGTGGAACAAGACGAATATTATTCCACTAATGTTTAACATTAAACTATATCTGATGAATCACCATTTAAATACTGTTTGAAATGGGACGTGCTTTTTCTTTGCGCTAACTCTCGTAGAGAGGATTTTTTTATGACATTCTAGACACGTTCGATTAAATCCGATCGAATTGAATTTTCAAAAGACTTGCTAACATTTTCACGGCGTCATCAAAAGGCTGTGGCAACATACCGAGGACCGAGGAGAATGATGCAGTGGCTTTGAGAGCACATTTTGCGCAGTATATTATAATAACTACTAATGAGTTAATGAACCGAGCCCGAGAGGCTTGCCATTATGCGGTAGCTGGCAGTGCATCCAACTGAACCGAGCGCAACCGCGCGATCATAAGAATGCGTGCTAACTCTGAGCGTAAACTGTGAAAACTGGGCGAAGATTCTGCCTTCCTACCTTGACCCGTACATACACACCAAGGAGGAGAGCCACCTAACCACACGGGTTTGGTTTGATCAAGTGAGCAAATGTGGTAGCATAAACGAGCTGCTCACTGCCACAGCCATGTGTGAGGTCGTAAATTATCCGACAACAACCGGCAACAGCCGGGGAAGATGGGTTCTATTTCGCACATGGGTTGGGTTCGGCTGTGACACATTGCGCCGTCACTGGAGAGGGAAGTATTGCCTCACGGGCCAAAACAACACCAGTGCGTTATTCTCCTTGGTTAGTCGGCCGAGCCACCGAGACTTGGAGGGTTTATAGTTTATTGAGTTTTAATGAGCCACATTTTTAATGGAGTGGATGCTATGACGGCCACCAGTCCAAGATGAGGGCAATCTACATAACACAAAGTAATACAAAACTGGGTGATTGTATCGTCTGTATCGACTGTTCAGATTTCATAAAAATGAGCACATCGCTGTAATGACGAACGGCATAAAGAGCAACATTTTAAATCATCCATTAGTTTGCTAAGTGAATTTGAATTATTTCACAATCATAATCCCATTTCGAGCCGTTCTGTACTTTACATTGCTGAAATTGTTGTTAAATTATTCTTCAATATTCGTAGGCTCAATAAACCCTTTGTTTTGCTTGTACCAACTTTTTGCCAAACCCCGTTTTGTTAACCCCATCAAGTTTACCACCCACAGCCACAGCAGCAACCGATTCTATTCGGAGCAAAAGCACGCCCCCCCTACAAGCAGAAAACAATCTCAACCTTCGCCGTACCGCGGCAGTGCCGCGTGTTTGTTTTCACTCTTTAAAGCTAACCATTTTTAACAAACTGTCAACAAATACACCTTCCTGCATAACCCCCTCCCGTCGGCCGATGTGTGTGTTTGTGTTAATGCGAGTGATTGGCTCCGCCGGCAAAGAGCAGGGCCGCTCAAGTTCACTGCTATCTAAATAAAGATCAAACAAACGGTCCAAAAAGAAAAGAGCCACCAGCGCCCCGCGCAAACGGTTATACAATGCAATGCACCAACCAAAACGGCGGGAGTTCCGATGGCCCTACACTTCCGGTTTGGGTTTGGGTCTATTTTTGGCGAGAATGTGGGAATGATACAACCATTTACGGGGCGCAGAGAAGCGTCCACATGCGCGAAACAGCTGTTTCACACTTTGGAACTAATGGTTCTGATTAGTTAGTAAGGTTCTGGAGCGATAATTTTGAGGTTAGGCTATAGTAATTTTGAATAAAAGTTATTACAGAATTTATTCATTTTGGAGTGATAATATTTTCTATATTAGTATAGTGTCAAACAAACCATACGCAGCGTAAACTAGAGATAAGTAAAATGACTCATCGTTCGAATCATGAAATATCTCAGTTCAAAGTACGATCAGATGGGGGTTACGTGTTTTTGGTCTCCAACAGAAAATTCAATAATTATAAAGTCAAAAAGCCGACTAACTTTGAATTGAAAACTTTGAAATATTACGTTTCTTTTGTTTATACTAAGAAGATGTGTGCTGTCAAAGTCGACAAAGTTTTCCAAACCACAGTTGGAAGGTTTCGGAGGCCATCGTTTGACTGATCTAAGCAGTTCTTCCCCCATTTCTACCAATTCCTAAAATGGATTAAATTGGCACCACTCTTAAACGATCTCACTATTAACAGCATTACTGCGACGCCTCCCTTAAACTTACATCCTTTCTCATGATCATTTTAAAACGCGATCGCCCATTCTCAACACCCAAGCGCAGATGCTGGTACAGTCGAGGGGGTCTTCCAAACAAACGGATTGCAAAATAGGAAAATTGCGACCCGCATACGAGCAAGTTGTGTTCTTCACTCGTCACTTCAGCTCTTTTCCCATACGACACCACTATTGACGAGCCTGCACACAGCTCCAACGCACCCTTCTCCTTTCTGCCCAGACATGCATGCCGCATGCAAGAATGCCGCGAAGAATTAATTGCACCCGTTGTGGCATCGCCAATTGATGCGGCACTCGAAATCGAAACGAGCTACGTTCCACCGCCGGAACGCCATGTTTGGGTGGGTCGTGGACTACCGAATTGGATTGGTCGCGCTAGCGAATCTGCCGTCTGCAGCACCCCTGTTCTTCCACACAATAAGCAAAAAGAGAACCGCCCGAAAAAAAAAACACGAAAACCGATCTGAATCATGTCTCGTGCATGTGTTATTCGCTTCGGAACACTTGCCACTGTGCGTGCTGCTCGACCGAACGGACCAAATGCCTTTGTAATGTCGTCATTTCGAGTAGATCGTGCTTTTTTCAGCTGTTGTTGCTGCTGCCGTGGTGTGCAGAACAATTTGGTACGTGCGTCGAGCGGCAGGTGCATTCTACACTAGCAGGCAGTAAGGCGCCTGTAAGGGAGAAGAACGTTCGCTGGAGAGGAGGTGCTAAGTAGCGTGCCAAGTGTGTTAACAAGATGCGCAACACCTTCGCGGATCGCTGGTACGCTGGTTTGGATGATCATGCCGCCAAAAGGAACAGCGCGTAACGTAGGTGATGGTGCACGTTTCCGGTTTCCGCGATATGGAATATGGGTAGGCACAACGATGGGGTCTGTTCTAATTTCTATCGACACCAACCATTGTATGTAGGTGAAATCTAAAAATAAATCAGGGCATAGAATAAAGTTTGACTCATAGTATTCAGTACAGTCACCTACACTAGACTAGTAAGAACACCTCTGAGGGAGCATTATTAATATTTAGACAATGCAACGTTCCCGAATTTACACATTTTAGTAAGTAGCATGTTAGTAAACTGCTTGTAAGCATAGTTGCATACATTCGGGTTGATTGAAACTTTTCTTAATCAACTCTAATAAACTTTGCTTCTTCATAACGACAAATTCATTGAACAATACTTGGAAGGAGTTCTGGAATAGGTTATTGCAGATTATTGATTGAATTTATGTAATACCCACAATTATTTAACACACAATGTTCAGGCAATAGGTCTTTATTGGCCAGGATTATGATGTAACATTTAAGAAGAAGGTCAATAAAACGTAAAAGGAAAGGTGTCTTGAATTCACTTTTGCAATAGCCCGGACTAATATTTTGAAATGTGATCTTAAATATTATCATTTTATATAGAGAGTCCAAACAGGAGTTGATATTCGTGAAAGGATTGGTAAAAACCAGTTATCCTGAATTTTGAAAATAGCAAAACCATCCCATTAAAATGTGCAGCAAAAAAGAGAGAGTAATGTTGAAGACAATAACAGAAACAAAACAAAATTCTTTAAGACAAAATGGTGACTTACTTCGAAGGTAACAACATTATTATGCAGATTTGCAAACGGTGTGACAAATTGATAATTGTGCGAACAATTATGGGTTGCATCCATGAAATCAATACAACACGACCTAAGTAACGCCTTCTTTACGACTTTATTATGCACCTCTCTGATGCAGCAAATTGCAATGCAGATTAGAATTGCAATTTACACACCAAAATCACCCCTAGCTGGGATCATAAAAAGCTAGCCACCACTAGGGCGCAATAAACCAGGTCTGTCAGAAATGCTTCGCGTGTGTCTTCTTCCTCAACCCGGCACGCCGGCATACGCTTGCGGGTGGTTTGCGCTCGGCTGCGCATCGTCGATTAGCATCGCCACCCGGTGCTGGTGCTGGCGCTACCAGTGCGCCGTTGTTTGCAGTGCCTTCCACGGTGCCGATAGGGCTCTGGCCGAAGTTCAATATCATGGCCTCAGCGGCGAACCGAAGGATCCCAACACGATCGGCTTCAGCTTCAGAACAGTGAGCGGTTTGATGTTCCAAGGGCAGACACGGGCTGCGGTTGGTGTGTGTTCGGTTGGTGGTGGTTTACCGGTCCGGTGTCCTCTTCCGACATCATGTCTGACGCTAAACGGTTCCGGCCGCGCGGAAGTGCAACGGAGCGGTTTGTAGGAAGCAACGCGAACAACGAAAAAGAGGAAAACCAAATCGCGGTACGATATTTGGTGACGGAAACTAGAACAAATCGCTCGGCAGCATTCTACCGTTTTCGCCACTGCTTTGTTTTTGTTTTCTATTTGAATCGTTCGTTTATTCAGAAACAATAATGAAGGTTCCGATGTTAGCATAATCAATAAAAAATGGGGTAGTGTTGAAAATTAATTGAAAAAAACAATAAAAAACAACGTCCAGGATTGGTTGTCTTCATTGCAATTCAAGGTTCGCCAAAAATCACATCAAGGATATCGTTATGAGTTAAAAAATACATAAATCCGATTTTTTTAGAGTTAAGAGCGAGTAGAGGAAAAGATGATGAAATTTTAATGCTTTCATACTACACTATATTCTTCTAATTAGTTAAATATATTGTTAATTAACTTATGCACATGTTTTCAAGAGAAAACATTCGCAATAATAAAACATATTGCTCTTGTTAAGCGGGCGATTCTGGCCAAAAGGACATTATTATCTGACATTGAGAAGCAATATTTAAACAAATGAATGAAACAATAGTACTGATCATAGTGAAACTCGAAGTCAAGATTTGTTTCAATGCTTATGATGGAGATCTAAAGAGTAATCCTTTTGTTTTAGTTATTTTAAATATGTAACAAGATTACGCATCCTCAAGTAATAGCTTACAGAAATATAAAAACGTAATTTAATGGCAAATAGATGACCGAATAATATTGTACATTAACTTGTTTAAAAGAAAACTCAGAAGAGTTGATAGTGGTTAATAAGTGTAAATGACTACTGTTTTCAAGTTTACTCATAAACAAACCTGAACAAAATGTTTACTTGTATATAGATTTTAGGAATAAAGCACTATATCCTTCGAATGAAAAATCAAAATGCAGATTTATGTCAGATATGACCGATTATCGGAACCCACCATCGATGGCGTGTCTAAGATGGATATCATTTGCCAATATGCATCCACAACGGACAACGCCTCCCCGGGCACGATTCGGCTAGGATATTAACGTTTAATTGACTGTAAAGTTTACAGCCAACCCAGCAAGCAGCTCCATCCGATCGATGGGAAAAGGTAGAAGGTGTAGCAGGGCTGCTGAAGGTTCCATACTCGGCTCATTGGCTTCACCACGGTGGCGGTTCTGAATGGACACAGACACAATCCACGCTCGGAGTCGGAGTCCATCATCATCGCGGTGCATCCGTGGTCTAAAAATAAGAATGTTTTGTGTCAAGGTGACTCCATTCCACCGCATTCCACGCGATCGGAAACACACTACACTACCGGCGATGCACACACTGCACCGGTTAGAATGCACAGCGCGTAAGCATGCAAATAACTAATGGGTGTCTCTTTTCTTTTGCACACTCACACGTTGGTGTGATGAGTAGTTTTGTTTTGGTAGGGAATTTCCACTGCAGATGCAGCAGCAAACCACTAGGATCGATCGTCTGCAGTGACTCATCGGCGGTGCGAGTTACTTTCGTTTCGTTCTAGTTTCGTCATAGTGTTGGTATATTGTTTTTTGAAACGTTATCATGTAATGTATTTTACCCGCAAGTCTCATCGAGGTTTAACGCCCAATTGGTTACGAGAATTCAAACAGACGAGGTATTTAATTCAAAACTGATTAATTATGGTTTCCTGTCTGTAATCGTTTCCGAATCAGACACTTCCGAAACCAGCATGGCGAATTACGGTGCTGAAGGAACGCTGCGCAATGCTCTGAAACGAACTTTGGCACATGGTTTATGTCAAACATAATGGTCAAATTATTTCTTCTCCTGCCACGTTCAGACTCGTGACAAAATCCGACACCAAAGCGTTCGGAAACATTGCGGACTGTTTCGCAGACTTCGGATGTAATTCGAGCGCCGATCGCACAAACAAACGCATTGTGATTTACATGAATTGTTCAACCTCAGGCTCAAATTTGCGTACGACCGGATGCGGATGAATCACATCTGGTGGCAAAATTAACGAATACCGCTCCCCTATGCAGCACTGTTTACTTTATTATTGGCAAATGATGATTTGTTTTGCCAATCAGTTGGCAGGCCCCTAAAAAAGCAAAAGCAAAAGATGCCTAGCGAAAGAAAATCCCGATAAAACACGAATTATGATCGTAAATATCGCATAAGAAAGGAGCATATTGGAGAAAAAACGCACGCACACAAGAGTGTGTTTATGCGAGACAGCACCATTCGCGGTGCGACACACGCACGGTCTTCGATTGAGGAACATGACGCTAAAAATAAACAGTAACTGAACCGAACGGACGCTGGATGGTGTCATATCGTCCGGTTTTTTTGCTTCTGCGAACCATATGTCCAAATTTGAGATTTAAGAAATCTGTTCTCACGACCAGAAAGGTTTTTTTCTATTGCACAATCAATTCGCGAATTCGAGATCTTGAAAATGTATCTTATTTAATTTAAATATCGTGCATTTCGCAATACGAATTCGGTTGGGGTTGTACAGAAGGTCATTAGCTATTTTTTTATAATAGTTAGTAAACGTAATGAGCTTATTGAATAATATATACGCAACTGGATAGATCCCCTTCCATTATACAAATTATTTAAGTTTTTTTCAAGATAGCTTCTCGACAACAGGTAAGTTATTAATTTTACAGATAAAACGTTCGAGGCTAAAATTATCTTTTTGGCAGTAAAAAATTAATTGATTTAGTTTTTTTTAAATAATTAATTAGTTTGCAATATGCTACATAAAGATGGCAAATATTAAATTATTTATAAGATTAGAAACAATTAGGCTTGTACTGAAAACAATATTAAAAGATATCGTAAGCATTTCTTATATATTAGAGTGATAGATCATGTTAATTTTTGTTAATTTTTTTAGACATGCTACCGGTCCGGGCGTATTGATTTGAGGTCGATTTAATCGAGTTGGCTAGTATTTTTTACTACAGCAAAACTTTACCTTGCAAAAATAGGGTGAATTGTTGAATTCAATTCATCACACTTCAGCACGCATTACTCAGCTCATGGTGCTTGAATTTGTCATCCTTTAATTCATGTTTCGATGACAATTTTGCAAAATTTCACATTACCTTCACTTGCCCACTAGAAGTTCATTTAGTGTAAGAAATTTTGAACTCATGAACCCATGTAAGTTGTTATTTTACATGTGTCGTTTTTCACAACAGCGACATTGGGAAATTCCTATTAATTTTCACAAAGCGGCTGAATTTATTTATTGTGGGTTTGACACTTTAATACCCGTCGCTAATATATTCAAACAATCCACAGATTTGTGATCCACCGATATGTTGCAAGTGTGATGAATTTTCAACACTACATATATACACTATTTGGAAAGTATCGTCATTCTGCTTGATGTAACAAGGGATTAGCCATAAATATCATTTCCGAGCACTATCGCACCAGAATGTGAAGTAACGCATACGGATTTCCCTTCGTAAATAGTTGCCATTGAGAAGAAACCGAAAGCCATCGAAAGAACATGGATTACTACAACATGTCCGAGGTGTGTTTGTACGATGTATCTGGTCACTTCCTACCTTCCGAAACAGAGCAACCCGCTTGTTTGTTATGAAAACGAAACGTTGAAACGAGCAGACGTAGTAGACTGCGCGACTAGCTCGTTAAAAATCGCTCACCGCTCGCCGTCTCCGAGAAATCGCTTGGGGTAGCGGGGCTACGGGCAGCGAAAAACGCATAAAAATCGTTTAAATACTCTCGCCCGCGTCTGCCCATTTCGACACGTTCGACAGCCAACCTCCCGAATTCTCGACGTCCGCCCTGTATGCGTGAGGAACTGCACGGTCGACGGTCGTTCAGCATAAGAAAAACATTCTTAAAATGAGCGCATCGCACGAGAGGCACCCTTGTGGTGTGCGTGTGCCTGTCCGTGTCCGCCGTAGTGAATCAGAGGAAAAACAACTCTCCCCAGACGCGATGGGTGCCACACACCAACAACAAGGTGGTCGCGTCGCCGCCGGTTGCACTTTTCCCCGTGCACAGCAACGTTTTGGGTTGAGGTAGGCGAACACGGCACGGCACTCCCAGCAGGCCAAGCATGCCAAAGGAAAAGGAGCACCGCCGGTTCGTTCTACGTTCGCGCTCGCATACGCTACCTGACCACGGCAGAACGGCGAACCAGGGAACCGGGGTCGGGAAGGTAGGTCGGTCGGTCGGTAGGTTTAGAATTTTTACATTTTCGTGCGTCGGCGTGCTGGGGAGCGCAGGAAAATCAACACCAATACATTAACGGTTCCGCTCCCAAACCTCTGTGGCGGCAGGAGGTGTGACCTACTTTAGTAGCCTTTCGCGTATCCAAGTCCGCGCATCCTCGGATGGAGAAAAACGAACGTTTCGTCGGGCGAAGAATGACAGTTCAATGTTGTTTACTGAGCAGCGGCCGTTAATTCCTCGACTGGAGGATGAGACACGATTTTTGCGTACAGGAGTCCGGAGTACTCGGCGTGTGTGAGTGTGTCGTCGGGGAGTTGTAATGGAAAAATCGATTTTTCTACACGATTCCGACGACGTTACAGGATACACTGCACACGTAGAGATAATACTGATATGGCCGTGTGGAATCGTATTGGGGAGCTCTTATCGCTTGCAAACTGAGGACATCTGTTGTTGATAAGGACGTCATTAGGACTTTACCTTAAAGAGAACATTACTCACCTGCAAGAAATAGTCGCCGCCTGCTCTGCCGTTTGTTTCCTTTCCGCTTTGCAACAGAGGGTGCTGTAGATGACTCCTGTGTCTGTCTGTCGACGTCGTTTTTCCAACGATCAAACTGCGACAATTAACGCACAACAACAAAACTCTCGAACAGTCAACAGGAACAATAATCGGAGCACACAACACGGAACGGAACTACGGGGCGACGATTTCTGCGAGCAACACCGCACAACAAAGCCCTATCAGACGGGTCCACTTCCGGTGGCAAACTGAGCGGCGTGGCAGCGAATCGGACGCATTCGCCGTTCGCACTCGGCTGCTGACTTCCGCGGCCGTGGAGGAGAACCGAGCGACTGAGGTTGTGACAGCTGATCCGACGGATAGCCGTTCCGGGACATGCGCATCTCCTGGCGTACGGATGTTGTTTTCCTCGTGTGTTGGCAGCGTACACAGCTCGCCCGAGCGACGTCAGCGGGTGGCAAGATCGGTTCCGTAATTTCGGCAAGATCCTCTGCAGGTGGTCGGCCTTGAGGTCGATCGCGCAGTCACAATAATAACTCCAACGCACGCACCGTGTGGGGTGAATTCGGTGAAAGCAAACGCATAAACTGTGCCTATTGTTAGTACACGAACAGTAGCTACTACGAAGCAGTGAGATTGCGTACGATCTAGTGACGGGAGCCGCGGAGCAGGATATGATAGTTTATTTCGATCCTAAGTTGGATCGATTAGATACGATCTAGTAAAATGCGCTTTTTCCCGCTTCAATTGTGCTAGTTTGAAGAAATTATGTTCTAGGTTTTCAAGCACGTCAACTTGACACAATAGTTCTTTTTTCTACTGATCACTGTCAGAGCTTCAACGGTACTGAGCACATTTTTCTATTGGTAACTTTAAATCGGTGATTAATATACGCGAAAACGTCGTCGTTACACGCGCACGATTCAAAACGGAAAATGCGCCAGCTGCATCCACAACGTTCAGCGATCAGCATCCACTTTGTTGTTGTGTTAGTGGTGGTGAGCGGGGTTGATGTTGCTATGCTGAACAGCAGTGATGTTTTGTTGGCGATAAGAGCTATGGGGCTTACAATAAGGAACGTTCCGTTTAACACATCTGACGGAAAATATGGAAAATGCTGACAAAATGGAAACCGTTTGATTTCCCCAGGTTATGTTAAATGAGCTTGGAGCCAGATTTTTCCATATCTTCTCTCAGGTGGTTGGTTGCTTTATTAATGATTTACTAACGAAATGTTTCTTTTTGGACACCATATATGCTTAACCTTTGGATTTCAGTGAAACGTTTAACTCAACAAAAACTTAACTTTTGAGTATTTATAAATATCTAACTATTTAAAATATTATTTTTACATTTAATGCTTTATTTTGACGGTCTGCTATACCGAGCAGAACGTTTTTCGTTTCATGTTTTCTATCTCTTTCTGTCGATGGAGGTGCATGGTACTTTACTCACGCAGCAATGTTTTTCTGGAAAAATAATATTAATAGAATATTGTATTACCTACAACGCAATATTATTTTTTTAAACATATTTTCTTTCACAAGTACACATTTAAAGTAGAAATCTACCATCGTATAATCGCAAAAGAGAAATAAAAAATTGATTTTTACTCAGAAAAGGCCAAAACACTCAACTTCCACTACGCATTGCTCTAAATTCTTTTAGACGACACCAACAATCTTTAAAATTTAATACATGAATTAAAGAATTAATGTTACCGTGGCGTTAAACTAATAGTTAGCTGATTCTCACCTTTTGCACGAACAAGAAATGCTACGCATCTTAAATGAACGACAAATGCTGTTTGAATGGTTTTATTTTTAGATTTTCTTAATCCTAATTACGTTAACGTCTAATCCAATATAACCGCCTGACTTTTTACTTGTTCATGCATCATTATCGACATCTTCATCCTGCTCCTCTTCTTCCATCAGATGATCCAAATGTAATTCGGCTCCTTTCCCTGCCACCACCGAGCCGGCCTTCCGCTGGTCCTTCGTTCGTTTCACCCGTTTCGGGTCCTTCTGCCCAACGACGTACTCGGGCATCAGCACACGCCGCCCGTTAAACTGCGGTCTGTCTTCGGTGGGAGTTTCCACCGGTTCGTCCGCTTCCCGGAGCTGACTCCGCAAGCGCACGGAGCGATTGAAGCGTACCACCTGCAGTTGACCTTCCCGTTCGGCACCATCGTCCTGTGTCTCCGCTGTTGCCTCACGCTGCTCTTCCATCTGCTTCAGGAAGGTAAACGCTGCCGCCGTGTTGCTGCGATCGGACGTGTCCACATCCTCCAGCGTGTACTTGATCCATTTGTGCGGGTTGCGCTTCGGAGGAGGGAAAGGGAAAACGCGGGACGGCGGAACCATCTCACGGGGTAACAACAAATCCGGTTCGGTGGGCGTGGGCGCCATTCGGTTACCTTGTAGTCCGGAAGATTCGAACGCTTCAGGCACTGGCCGATCGGTGCGTTCGGTCGCTTGAAGATGCTTTCACGGCCCAGATACCTGTCCACCCGGATTGGCTTTTGGCGAGTCTTGGCCGAACTTACCAGGCTGTAGTCCGTTTCGTTCACATTCTGGTGCAGGACCGAGTCACTGCCGATGCTCTGTTCCGCTGTTTGCAGCGAGGAAAACAGTAGACTCTTCTTCTCCTCGAAACTCATGGTGCTTGCTGCGGGCCGAAACCACCGATTTAGCAAAAGTTTTTGTTTATGTTTTGATGCGTTTTTGCGAGCTTTGTGCTGCCGGCAGTGTTGCCAGCATGTACGCTGTCAAAATATCCAAGCTGTCAGAAGCTGTGCGGCCGAAGCTGTCAAATCGGGGAAAAAAGAACAAGTTCAGCTGAGGTAAGTTTTCACAGGGAAAATATTGCTATTTTTCGCTGCAATTGCTGTTTCTTTGCCGTATTCTGCGATTTATTTGCAATCAAAAGTTGCTGGCAATCACTAAAATCCATACTTTTGCTGTGAAGTGCTATTTATAGAGCTAAAAACACGTACAGAAGTGTCTTCGCTCAACCTCGTTGCCCGGTTTGTGCTAGTTTTCGGTCTGTTGCATTTCCTCGTTGTTTGTGTATAAGCTGTGCGGATCTTATTTGTGTGAATAGCTACTGTTTTACTGTGTTTTATGGAAACTGTCCGCCGAAGATGAAAATTCCACTGATTCGTTTTTCAATTCGGCCCCGCCGCACACACGCGCGCGCCTTGTGTGTGCAAGTGTGTGCCTGTGTGTTGTGATGAAAATGACATTTCGCTAGAGCTGTCATTCGCCACAACACGGAGCAAGAGAAGAAGCAGCAAGCACGGTCAGCAATAAAAACTTCGTGCTTCCTCTCCACGCACACCGTCGTGGGGTCGTACACGCGCAGGCACTATTTTCTTTTACAACGCATTTGTTTTCAAAATATCTTCTTCAAAGTGCCCAAGTTTTCTTTGCTCCATGCAAAAGTTTGATAGTTAGTGATTAGTTTGGAAGCGTATCGAACAGTGGGCAGGCTTAAAACCCTCGGCAATGCAATCATGAACGTGCAGGATGGTATCAATGCTGCATTTTCGGTGCTCGTTTCGGTGCTCATAGTGATAGTGTTGGTTTGTTTAGGTTGGTGACCTTTTTCTCTACTTTCATCGGAGTGTCTCTACTTCTCTAGAGGGATCTTCTCGTTTTGGAACGCTGTATGATTTGAAGCACCGCAACAGTTCATTAACCCTCTCTCTGGTTCCTTCCTTTGCTTCGTTACAGGTTGGTATCTGGTGTGGAAGCTGTTTCTCTCCCGCTTCAAGCTAGTCCGCGAACTGCTCGGCATTGCCCAATCGAACGAACACTCGCCGGCGCACACCCTGGGCAAGGATTACTCAACGGCGGGCAGCAGTGGGCTTATCGGCAGCAACAGCAGCAGCAGCCTAGCAGCGGACAACCGCACACGTACCCGGAAGGTACGGAGAGACTAAACCGATCCGAACCGAACGTCCGCCAGCCACAAACAGCCCGAAGATGAATATCCGCTGCGCGAAACCCGAAGACCTGATGAACATGCAGCACTGCAATCTGCTCTGCCTGCCAGAGAACTACCAGATGAAGTACTACTTCTACCACGGGCTTACGTGGCCCCAGGTTAGCTACGTGGCGGAAGACGACAAGGGCAACATCGTCGGGTACGTGCTGGCCAAGATGGAGGAACCGGAGCCGGGTGAGGAGAGCACGCACGGCCACATCACCTCGCTGGCGGTCAAACGGTCGTACCGTCGACTCGGGCTCGCCCAGAAGCTCATGAACCAGGCGTCGAAGGCGATGGTCGAGTGCTTCAACGCGCAGTACGTGTCGCTGCACGTGCGCAAATCAAACCGGGCCGCGCTGAACCTCTACACTAACTCGCTCGGCTTCAAGATACTGGAGATCGAACCGAAGTACTACGCGGACGGTGAGGATGCGTACTCGATGCGCCGGGATCTGTCGGAGCTGGTGAGCGGCGCGAACGAGCGACCCGCGGCGGAACGGAACGAGGCGGGCCACGAGGCGGACGAGCGGGTGATAACGAACCACCGGGGACATGGGCATGCGGGACACGACGGACATTGTTGCTAGCGCGGTGTGGAGCTAGCATTCGAATTCGAACGGTTGAGGCACCGAACGTAGCTTTTTAGGATTGGAAAATGGAACAAAGAAGAATGAAATTCACGATGGCGGAAAGAGAAACGACAGTGTAAAAACTATGCAAAACGATTTTTTCTTCTTGTGAGAGAACATTACGGCAGCGCTACAGTGCAGACGGGTAAGTGGTAATAGCCTATTTGTATAAAATAATATATTTTTACTATGCTGAACACAACTTCGCTGACAGAAATCTGCTCCAATTAAATAATTCCACCTATTTTGATGTAATACTAATAGTTTTTATATTTTATCGGATGTTTATCAACATTCTGGTTGTAACGTGGTCTATTAGTCATGTATCAAAAGGAGAGAACTTGAATTGCTCATGTGTTGATAATGAAGATCGAGATAAAAACACTTACAGTATACATTTTTGCATAATTTTCTAAAACACGAGTTGTATTAAAGGATTTTTGCGGGGATTCTTAAGCACCCGATGGATTAAAGCATAGGAATATGTTAATGAACTTGTGGTTTATTTTAATTCGTTCAAAATGTACTGCAAATGTGGCTACTTTGCTGCATTATTTGGCACTGTAGTTAGTAATTGTGCTCCTATCATATGTAAATCACGGGAGAGAAATCATAGAACTTACGTGAAACTGAAAAAAATACTAACTAGTTCCCTCTGCTCTACCGATCGACCGATCGATCGATTGTTGTTCGATTGTGCTGGATCGATCTATCGATAGCGAATACTAAAGGCGTAGTTGGAGAACCCTCCTATTTGGGATGCTCTCTCCTTTCTTCATTGTCTCTCAAATCGATGAGCCAGACCTGGTTCGCTCATAAGATAAAAGATAACCCTCCGTTTTGGATGATACCCTTTTTCGTTCAGAGATCGATTTTGTGATATGAACACCGAAAAACGGTTGGAATGAAATACTCTCGACCAAAACGCTTACATTCGTACCGGACTCCATTTGGGGCGGCCCGGTGTACACGTCTCCCCCACCCGCAGCAGGAGGGATGCTTTATTTATTGTGAATAATTTACTTTGAATACTTTTCCACATTTTCTGCCCTTTTGGCCACCCGCTGGAATTGGCCGCTTTTATGGTTGAATGAATGATTTTAGCTTTGCCTGATTTTGACTATTTGTTTCCACGTTGTTTTTTTTTCGCTTGTTGTTCGCTTTGATGATAAAGATGATCATTTCGTCGTGATCATAGAGCAAGATGTAGCTGTTGCTTTGGTTATTAATTTAATACGAATATTTTTTTTCTTTAGATGAGATGAGTAATGTGTTTGCGGGATGAAATATGATTTACTTAGTTCGTTTTTGTTGGTTTTGCTTTCATTTATTGCCGGAAACATTCTTTTCGTTCTTATTGCAACGCTTTTCTTCGCTAGAGAAATCGCTCGCGTTTCTTGGCATGTGCTTCTTCTGTTTGCTCGCATGGTGGGGAAGGAAACATGGAAAACTAAAATTAACATACATTCCTAGCGCCGTCGCACATCATTCGTTTTGCTTTGCCGTTGCGCGTTTTAAAACACTAATTGTGACTTACGATTAAGGACAAGACTGTTCCACAGACACAACATGACTTTCTCTCTTTCGCTGCACTGCAATCGGTTACCGATAAAGGGCCAGTTTTGGGAGGTTAGGTTTTCGTATTTTGGGGAGATTTTAATGTTGTTAGTCGTGCTTAGGAGTTTGCTTCAATACGTCCTTTCGATTCCGCCTATTCGTTTCCGATGGCCGTATGCAACGATTCTATTGTGTGTCTAAGTTATGTGCCGTGTGCCGTTTATTCAACGGATTCCCTCTGTGTGGGGGTTTCCGTAACGTTTGAGCTCTCTACAGTGCGCTCAAACTAGGTTCAATTCCACATAGGAAAACAAATGTTTAAAAATTTCGAATTGATGTCTAATTGAATCGTACGGAAACGAACCTGTGTTTACCTGTGGTATGGCATACGTTGAATAAGTGTTAAAGCAAAATGTACATTATTTACAACGAAAGGGAAATCTAAGAACTCCTCCCTCGCCATAGCGTGGTCTCAACGGAAGATTAAGTTTTCTCTGTCTAAAAAATACATTAAAAATACAATCCTACGAAAGAAATCTTTATCCACGCTGTCGAGTTCATTACGGTTACTTTTCTGAGACTGTGTGGTGGCGGCTCTCCTTCCTTCCTTTTGAGGTTTTGGGGTTTGATAATTTTTTGGCATACGATAAAGGAAGGAGAGGCGCTTAACCACTGCTGCTTTTACGAAGTTCCCAAATATTGCAACGCTTTCGAGCACACAGGAAAGTTTCAGTCGGCGACTTCCAACAGCGCTTCAACCATCAGTAAACTGTTAGGGTCAACATTTGGGCTGCTTCGAATTCTATACTGATTAGCACGTGTAGCTGGTTCGAACAGTCAGCAACCCGCTCGTTGACGTCAACAGTTTGCTAACGAGGTTATTTACGGGAAGCCGGCTGGATGCACCTGGCCTGAAGCTGTTTCACGCCTCGAATGCGATGTGTAAACAGTTAAAAACACATTCTGCCGTGCTGATTGCACACATTTTAGGAGCAAGTGGATCCAGCTACTCCGAGGCCGCGTTAGTCGGGCGGCACTGAGACCCTAAGGAACCGTGTGCATTACTGCTGGACTGCTTCCAGCATCGCGATCTTCAGATCGCTCGCCAGATGCGAAATGTCCACGACCGCGTCCACCATCTCCTGGACGGCGGTCACGCTCGGGAAGTTCTGGGCCGCCTTCTTCGTCTTCGCGACGCACGTCTTCAGCGCCTCCGACAGCGCGTCCGCACAGGACAGTACGCGCGTCTTGATGCACTCGCGCGACACGTTCCGGTGCACGATGTCACCGATGTTGACGAGATTGTGCGCGCTGAGCACGACGAACTTGCCGTACGCGAGGAAAAACTTGGGCGGCTGGTTGTGCTCGACCGTCTGCAGGAACGCGTCGATCGCCTGCGTCAGGTAGCCCATGTGCGTGACCGTCTGGGATGCGTAGTACACCAGCACCGACTTGTCGTTCGGGTCGAGCGCCGCTTCCGGCCGCTCGGCTACGGTCGCGGCCGCCGCGTCGGCCGCGTTGCGCACCACGTTCTCGAAGTTTTTCTTCAAGTCGTTCGGCAGCGCGTCCCGGATCTCGGCGTTGCTGCGGGCGGACGCTTCCTTCGACTCGAGACTGACGTAGTCGTAGTCTTCGGGCCATTCGCCGCCCGAGTGCTTGTTCGACCCGCCGCCACCGCCGCCGGTCGGTGTCTGTGGCGTGGTCGGTGTTGCGGGCGAACGCTTGAAGAGGAGGGTGGCGTTACCCTGGATGAAGGACGCCGTCTGGCGGACGTCCTCGGTGAGCGTTTGGGCGCAGGCGATCAGCTGATCGAGACTGTCCGGGGGAAGCTGCTGCTGCAGCTTCTGCGTCGCTTCCGGACGCTGCAGCGTCACCATCGTCCAGCCCTGCGCGTCCAGGTTCTGCGACGCTTCGTGCACGAGCTTGTCCGCATCGCGCAGTGCCTTGACGAGCGGTTTTAGCTTCAGTGCTAAGCCTGGAAGCGAAAGGAGAGAGAGAGTGTAAAGGTCAGAAGAGAAAGTCCTAACAACGGTATGAGTGACGAGTGCCTACCTTTATCCTCTGCTTTGGTAGCGTTGCCCAGCGCACCGTCACCGAACTCGGCCAGATCGTGCAGCGCTGTTCGCAGGCGTACGGCAGCCAGCTTGAGGTCCATCAGGATTGGGTCCAGCTTTTCCTTTACCCTCCAGTTTGGCGACACAAATGACAGTAACCTAAAACGAGTGGTAGAGAATGACATGAAGTTTAGTAAGATCTTTTTGAGAGAGAACCGAGTACGCCTGAATGTATGCATGCTAGCGGATGTAGTGTTGAATGCGCCTACATATATGCAAAGCGATCAGATATTACGATATTACTTTCGATCTTTGGAATAATGTTGGAAAAATGAGAAACTTTTGCTAGTTTCGCGTCTATTTGTGGCACTTGCCGATGAAGCTAGATATTTGCATGTATTTATTGATGTATAAAGAATGATTTAACATTGCGTAACTTCATTTTCTTCGTGTTTTGCTTGTCTTATTAAGTTGACATTGAGTTGATAACAAATTCCCCAAATTCTCGAGCAAGTGTGGCATACTTAAAACTCCTTTTGCATGTTTTTTTTCAAAATAAATACTGTAGATTCGCATCGCTTGCTGAGTTCTCATTCAAATACCCCATATGTCAATGAAAACGAAACCCCATGCTCACCTCGTAACGGCCGTCGTGGCCTCGTTCTGCAGCCGCGCGAGCGTTTCCAGCGCGGAGGACAGTTCCAGCGGGAGCTCCTTCGGCGTTGCCGGTGCCGCCGGCTGTTGGTGCAGCTTGGCCGATACGTACCCGGCATGGGATGGCGGCACATCATACGTAGACATGCTGCTGAACGACGACATCGACATCGAGTGGTGACTGGCGGTGAAGCTGGGCGTGCCCGGTGTTGCGCCGGGTTGCCCCGCCGCCGACGGTGGTGGTGGCGTCGATCGTACCGAGACCGGGTTACGCCGCGGCACATCGTAGTCGGGCATGGTGGCCAGCGAGGAACGGTTCGAGGACGACAGACTGAAGCTGTCCGCCGTTAGGAGCGACGAGTTGGAGCTGCTCGGCGTGAGGTGCTGCTGCTGGGAGAGCAGCGGCCGCGGCACGTCGTACGACTCCTCCATCCGGTAGCCGGCCGGTGCGAGATGCGGATACTGCTGGTGGAGATGGTGATGGTAGCCGGCTGGGTGGGGATGCGGGAAGCTCAGCGACGACGACGGTGAGGATAGTGCGGACGGGGAGTTCGGCGCGTGGTGCGGGTAGTGCAGGTGGGCAAGAGGGTGTCCCGGACCGTACGGGTGTGTTGGTGTCGTCCTGCTCCAGGACGTCCGCTGATGGGGATGATGTGGATCGTACCCGGCGCCGGGCGTCGAAGGTGGCCCACCTGGTCCGACGGGAATCGCCGGCTTTGGGACGTCGTACGTGTCGAGCGCGTCTGCCGAATGATGTTGCTGCTGCTGCTGTTGGTGGTGGTGGTGGTACGAGGCACCGGAGGATACGCGCGCCGAAGACGGCGGCAGCAGATCATACAGATAAACGTCTCCACATTTCTGTGGCGTGAGGACCTGTGTCGAAAGAGGAAAGAAAAGAACAAAATAGAACGGAATGAGTACTGTTTATCGTGACGATAGAAAGCGAAATGCAAAGGGAACATTATGCTTTCGTGGAAGCCGCTCAAGCGTACTGCGAGAAGTTTGATATTCAATTGTCTGCAGCTTGTGTATTTGCCACCGCTCACTTCTGTGATCACGTTTCGCGCGTTCTGTTCCCAGGTTCAATGGATAGGCGATTAGATAACAATAATAAGTCGGTCGCAATGGTGCATTCAAACGTGCAGCTCCTCGCCGGCAAAGATGCTGTTATTTAATCCCTTTCAATGTGATGAAATAAGGCAGGTGGTGGTTAAGATGTCTTCAAACTTTATCCGGATGGGTAAAGGTCCCAGGTAAATACTGACTTCAGATAAATAATAAATGTTTTTGGTAGTTATGTCTTGAGTGTGAGGAATCTTCAGATGTCTAGTACAATTAATTTCCCACAAATAATAGGAAAGCGCTTCCCAGACGGACAGTTTAACAAATCGCGTGCAAATAATGTGTTAATAATGCGTTAATAAAGCGTTTCCAGTACATATTGTACGATTTTAACCTGATTGACAACACTACCTTGATCAAGACGTGAATAAAAGTGTTTGTCGTACGAAATAGCCCCCAAAAAAGCTTTAGCCTCATTACCTCAACGCTTTTAAAATGCTTTATTAACGCTTAACTTTCCAGTTTAGCAAACATTTCTCGCTGGGTGATTTCTGTTGTAGGTTTTCCCCTGAGTAATCTTCATGCGTATTCAAGAATCACGTTTTCCAAGCGAATCTTCGTCTGGAAGATGACTCATTCATTAGCCGAGACGATAGATTATTATTATTATTAGATTATTATTATTATTATAGATACAAAGATGTGATTCGATAATTAGCAAGCGTTTGTGGAAGTATTTGTTTTTGAACAAATTTTGAACGCAGAAACATATGCGAAACCCTGCACTTAATTCGTGCCCAAATGGATTCATGCCATCGATGCTCCGTTTGTCTTATGGATTTATGTTCCATGGCGATGGGAACTGAAATCTAGCTCACGACGTTGAATGAATCCATCCGGCACTATCACAGCGCAGGAGGCACGTCCGTTTGTATGCACTTGTCATACACATACACACACATCAACACAATCCGCACAGATACCAGGAGGGTGGGGAAACAGATCAATCTTTTCAGTCTGGCACAACGATGACGATGATGGTCGGCATCATTTGTTGCTGCTTTTGGGGTGGCCGTGCAAATGCATTTCTTTGGAACGCTTGCTGTAGGAGTGGTGCGACTGATTTTCTCGCAGAGAAGATTACCTACACTTTAGTAAAGCACTTCCAGTATACCTAATAAGTGTTCCCACCGTCTAAAGGCAAAAAAGCACGCCACGGTTACTGTTTGCACATTAGAAACTACACACTAACTACACATTTCACAGGAAAAACTAGCAAGGACGCGAAGAAACGCGTTTCTTTTCACTGCTTCCGGGAACGGTTACTACGATAGTGAGAACGGCGCGTCGTTTATACACAGTGCTCTGGTGTTATCGCAGTGGGGTGTCCCTGTTTCGCGTCTGAGTTTTCTCTCTCGCTCGTTCGTTTGCGTTAGGCGCTTTCGTTTTCGTTCGTCCTTACGTGTCTCACTCACACAACCATACCCAAACCCACCGCCAATGTAGGGGTGGGAAAAACTCCTTGGATACGGGAAAATATCGCGCGCCGGCGCACAACGGCAGCACCCGGTACGATGTTTTTCTCTTGACGATGTTTTTTGTTTAATTTTTTTCCAAACAATTGTCCAAACAATTTGAGATACATTACAAAAACAATGCTCTTAGTAGTAATGTGGCATTGCATATTATTGCATTAGAATTTATGATTTAGTGGAAAAAGTAATCGAAAAAGTAATCGAAAGACATTTCCCACTTTACACTACAGGACAAGTGGCGCCATCTACATTTCAATATTGGAAACGTTCACTACAGGTAACGTCAAATTTTAAATGATCAAAATATGCTTCAAAATTAAATTAGAGACATTGTTTCAAATGAGTTTAAACGGGTAAATGTGAAACCTTCCGTAAAATTAATATGTTCACACAAATTGAGATTGAGGTTAATTTGGAAAAGAAAACTTCATTACCAGCCCACTTTATTTATCACTACCAGCATCGGCACCGCAGCTGGTAGCTCCTCAAGTGATACACATCTTTTACCAGCAGCAACGAGATAACAGATAATTGTTTAACATTGCAGCGATGTGTTTATTGCGTTTGCAGGCGCGTTCTCAAAGAGACTCCTGCACCGACCGTGGCCTGCATGAAAGGATTATGCTGCAGACGACGTAATTCATGGTCGCATGGTGATATAATGAATCTGTTTCCATGCAGCTGCCGTTACCACCGCTTTGCCGCGCACACTTTCGCCATACTGTGTCGCTGCTGCTACTACGTTGGTGTCTTGATACTTTTTTCCATGTTTTTTGTTTTCTTAGCGACGCTTGCTACAGCCTGCTGCTTCTACTGTCTCATTCTGTGTCTCATTCTCGTCTGCTTACAGTCTAGTCACTCGAGAGGTTTTTTTCCTCTCTTTGTGCTGTTGTTGTTCTGCTACACTTTCCATTTTTGGGTGACTGGCTAAGCTTCCCGACTGTGGCGCGGCATTATCATAACGTTGCACCGAGCGACGTGGAAAAGACACGTGTCCTTTTTGTGTGTTACGCCCCATTTGCCCCTTCACCGGTGGGTTGAAGCACTTTGAAGCACTTACGTTTACACACCCGGCGTTCCTTACCCGCGTATCGTTTTTTTTTGTTCGGTCGTTTGAATCACGGACTTTGGTCCTTTTAGAAAAGTGCATTCCCGACGCGCGCGCTTGCTGCGCAATAGAGTCGGTTGAGTCTGAGAGGAGAAAATGAAAAACGGTATCGCTTTTCCCGTACGTTGATTTTTCTCGGATGAGATGGCGCGGAGTGAGTTGTGCGCTGTTGGATTTTTTTATTCATTTGTCCGTTTCGCTAGGTTTGCTTTAGCAATTTCGAGGTGGAAAATAGACTGAAATGGAATTAATGTGCACCGGTGCATCACAATGCGATGCTTCTGTGGCGTGGAGTCGTCTGGCGACTAGAAGAGAATGCTTTTTAATAGAGCCAATGATATCCTACCATTCATTTACGATCAATGTTCCCGCCGTAAGTAAGATGTTAATTATTTTTAATATAGGAACCCAAGTAGATAAAAATTAGAAAATTAAGATAAACTCAGAAAATTACGTAAAATATGAGAAGGTTTAAGGAAAGAGATTAAAAACCATTAAAAACATAATAAAAACATAATGTGTAAAAAACAAGACCTAAACCAATGGGTAAAGGACATAACCACACATTGAAAATCATATAGGCAAGTAGACAAGTAGATGTGATTAACATAAATGTAATAAAGCAACGCAAATTAGCAAAAACGATAAAAGAAATGCAGAGAAATGTATCGAAATGACAAATTGAAAATGAAATGAGAATAAGATTGTTATTGGAAAATGCAAAATATGTAATGAAGATTATAAAAATACGATAAAAATCTCACAAAAGTTTGTAACCGATGCAAAGTTATGAAAAAAAAACAATATAAATACAGTGTAACATAGAAAGTGAATATTTTAAGAAAACACACGCGACGAACCTCTTATAAAGGATAGAAACGCGAATAATCTCTCACAGAAGTCTCATGCCAAATCCTGCCAAACGAGAAACTAGAGTGCAAAATGATTGTGTTTTTTTTACTGAAGATATTTACACTAAACCACAAAAGGTCACCACGTTTCAACGTTGGTGCTCAAAGTTCAGCTCGACGGATATCATGGCGGGGTTAAATGACGTTCGCGCTGGCTCCTGGTGGAGTTGATTTATTTCGCTATTAAATTGCTTCACCCACCCCGGTGGATTCAAGTAAATCTTTCGTAAACAGACTCGGTAACGACACAGTGAACCGACGGCCACTAATTCCACGTTCCATCCTGCCACACGGAAGGAGTTGCGCGCGTGTGTGTAGTCTAGCGTGAGTCGCGTTCGAAATGTTTTGCTTCTGCTGCTCGAATCGGTTTTTACGACGCCTGGCACAGGGAGCGACCGATACTTGCAGCTTTCCCGAGCAAGTAGCGCATGCATGGCAACATCGAGTGGATGTGATAGAGAGCAAAACACAAAGATCGGTTCACTTCTAATTCACTTCACCCGCCCCAACCCGGGAGGGGCGAGGCTACCGTCTTCCTGTCTGTCAATGTTTATGCGTTCTGTGTTGCTTTATGCTACTGTCTCTTACACTTTTATGCACGCGTTTTCTCTCGCTACCGTACAGCCGCCGCCATTGATTTATTCCCGCAAAGCTCTGCGTTGTGAGCGGCACGCTGGTTTTTGTGTCGATCGGAACTGCGTTCTCGATGGTCTCCCCGGTTTTTGCTTGGGTTGGCGCAGTAGATGCGTACTTTTTGTTTGATTTTATGACGAGCGACACACTGAAATGGCGCAACTGGACGGTTTTTGGGAGGCCCGATCCTGCCCGAGTGTCGTTTTTCGTGTGACCGCCGCCAGTAGGCGCGCAACGACGTTTTTGTACGAACGTTCCGGCATCCAGCCCGGGCGCCTGTCAGCTGGAAATGGGAAAGCGACACGCTTGAAAAAGCATTTTTGGCCAACATTTTCGCCAACACGAATTGTGCACAGCGATGTGTGGAATGTGTTGCACTTTTTTCACAATCGTACTAGCAGCGGTTTTCCATTTTCATGTTGGTAAACTAAGGCTCAATATAAAAAAATCGCAAAATTTGTGTTGGCGAATAAGGTTTTGATTTGTAATTAAATAAACTGAACAAGCGGTGAGTTTGTAAAAAATCTAAGCAATCGTTAAGTTACGCTAACCCCCAAGAGATGGCGCCGCTCAATACTAGAGTTTTTAATGTTTTCTTCTGCTTTCTATACGTACTAGGTTTTCTCATTGTTTTAAAAAGATTTTTACATTTATATCCATTAAAAGTAATCTTATATGAATTTCCGATCAAAATTAAATGTTGATATATTTTTTTCCATTCGAAAACAATGATTTTAAATAACCGCTGACTGTTTTCTGTTTCAACAAAATAGTTTTCTTTTGTACTGCAATCATTTTCGATACATTGTGCGCAATTTTTCCAAAATATACTGCCTATTGCATAGTTTATTGAGTAATTTTGGTATGTTAGCCTAAAGGTATGCAATCTGAACAATAAACGCTTTATTAACGTTTTCAAAATATATTTTTATATATTTGTATATCTTTTGTATTACGTAATATGTTAAAAAACGATCAATATATATTTCCACATATTTCAACACAATTTTCATATAAATCAAACGTGTATTTGCTTATTTTGTACCATAACCCCGTCCATGGCGATTGGATAAGCACGCACAACAGTTTTCCTTTATCCGTTTGGTGTATGTTGTAACATACGCCCTTCAACCGAGCGCCACACAAAGTGTCCCGCCGGAGCTACGTGGATGCGAAGTGGCTCGAGCGAAATCGAGTTGTTTAGGGTTAAAGGACTGCCTTTTATGAATGCTGCTGCTCATGTTTCCATAAAGCATGTGCGCTCACCCCGCCACCATCACTATCATCTTCAGGCGGAGCACGACGCAATTTCCAACACAAGCGTTGTAAGCTTCCCCAGCGGTGGAAGCAGCAGGCGCCCAGCCGAAAGGGGTATAATCGGAAAGGATTCAATCCCCGGAAAAAGCGGACGAAAGAGGAAACGGCGGACGCGCACGCGAGTGGCGTATCATTATAATTTCATTATTACACCCTCCCGAAAGGGGGTTTTCGTAGAAAGGAACGAACGACTGAGCGAGTGTGTGTGTGTGCTAATGTTTTCCGGTTCCTTGCGTTTACAACCCCCTCTCTGGTGGAAGGAGTATGCAAAATTCGGAAATGGTGCTTGCGCATCTTTTGCATCATCATCCTCCTCCGCAGCTGCCGAATGCATGCATGCATGCCGGGTAAATCCTCCGAAATCGATGTGAAAAGTGGCTTTGAATATTAAAGCATTGCGCGAGAAAATCACAGCTGCGTGACGGTACAGCCAGCGGCACGGTATCTTGTCCTGTTTATCTGTGAGTCTGTGTTGTGTGTTCTGGGAAATTAAATCTTGAACATACCGTTAACAAACTGGATGAGTCTTAGGGGCGAGTTTATTTGGTGCACGGTCATGGTTATTAGATTGTGATTTACACATTTGAATTGTTCCGTTGGCATGTTTGGAATAGAAATGACTAACTTAGAATGGTATAAATTTGAATTTATCAATACAATTTCGATGCAATGTAGATGGTCTTCATACGGTTCTTAACAAGCACTGCATACCTGGCTATAATGGTGTGTACAAAAAATGTCTAGTAAGCCGTAACATAGTAGGCGTGAATGCGTCGTTACATACAAAAAGTAAAAACTCAACACTCTCGCGGTGTCAAGCAAGGCTACTATAAGAGACCAGGTGGTAGAGTGTAGAGTATTTTGACATTCAAAAAGAAGCTGAAGAAGGGGGTTCATTTGACATTTCTGGGGGCGATTTTGAAAAATTACCGTTTTTGGTTTTTCGAAATGGCGATATTAAATTAAAGAATTAATCACTTTAAATCTGTTTTTGCTGCAAAATGATGTTGCATATCTGTTTCTAATAATTTTCTGCTCATTTTAACACCATTTACACAAACTAAAACCTCTTATTCGCGTGATCAAGAGACTGTTTCAATCCTGTAAGTGTTTATACCGCCTACTAAGCATCGCCCCCTGTCATGTCAAAATACTAGAAGAAGATTTTTGGTCAAATCCGCTAATATTCGACCTTCTCTTTAATAGACCTTGGTGTCAAGTGTCAAATCGAACTCGAAAAAAATGTAAACAATCGATGTGAGGCGTGTTTATACTATCATGTTCAAAAAAAATGGAGGAAAAATTGTATTAATTTGATTATTCTAATGGACAGAAGAAGTAAAAAAAGATTCAAGAATCATTGAATTCAAAGTACAAATAAAAACTATAAGTTACATAGGCTACGTTAAAATTCTTCATGACTTAAACGAAATTTATGATGATGAAACAGACAAAGCTTATGATTGTTGAAGACCATCGTTGGATGATGGAATAATTGTGTTTTTACAGAGTATTACTGAGTAAAACCCTGTAGTATCTGTTTAGATTGCGAATGCTTTTTTGCAAGATTTCAAATGTATACGCGAACTGCAAAACGAATAGTCGTACATTCTTTGATGGCAAAGAGATTCGTCTGATAATAAAGAGTAATCTCAACGAAAAACTACTCGGATCAAATAGCGATTTCCTTACGACTGCGTACTCTCGTTCCCTTATTACTACGCTTCCCAGTTCATCTGAAGATCGGCATGTTGATGCAGTTTCCCGATCGTAGTAAAAAAACCCAGCAGCATCAACATAATGAGAGAAATAGTGAGAAAAAACTTGCAGTATCTACTACCGAATCAATCAACCGGAAACGTTCCCTCAATCACCCAACCTGTAATCGGTTTTCCAATATCGGTAGAACCTTACGGTGGGCACCAACGTCCTCTGTATCTCCCGATGAGGACCATTCGTCAATTCGATTACATTCGCGCGAGTTGGCGAAAAAAAAACGCTAGAAACATGTACTCTTCCGGCGCAAGGGACATGTCTAATAAATTAGGTAACGAACTAGGCGAGATACTTCGTCGAAACGTTTGCTGACGTTCCCGTCGTTGGAATGTTGATGGGAGATCTGCAACTTCTGTTCGTTTTTCATTACTTCGTTCCTTTCGAAACGTGTCCCGAAGCAATTTGTATACGAAAAAGGAAAATAAAATTCGGTTCTGTTCATTGCCAGCAGATTGGATGCTTTTCGCAAAGGATGTGGAGTGTATTTGTTGCGTGTACAATTTACCCATCTGATGACACTTTGTGGAACTAGCTTAGAATGATTGACAACACGATGGGTAACGATACTGAAAACTAACGAGAGTTTTATTTGCTTCGAATGTACTAACATGTACATCGTTACGTATAAACGACTATCAAAAATATATCGATTTGAACAAGTTACTGAGTATTTTGAACTTCAAACACGATAAATGATGCTGTATCACACTAAGAAGGGAAGTTAATATATACATGGAACCTGATTGTCTTAAGAAATGCCATCTCGGTGATCACTACTAGCGACTTAATTCGAAAATTCTCCTTTGATCGCCACATTCATACTGTTCAAAAAGTACACTAAAGATGAGCTTAGGAGAGTGTAAACAAAGCAAAATTGGCACACACCGACCCGCTTGAAGAAGCGGGAAAAACAAACCCATTCCGCATCAAATATTCAGCGCCAGCGCCAGCATTGCAAAAAGGAAATTAGTTTTATCTTCCTATGTTGTCTCCCTCCCAGCTTCATCTGCTTGCGTTCCGCAAAAGCAATGCGATTTGTTGTTCAGCGTAAGAAACTGACTCGCCAACTCGTGTATCGTTATCCTGGAGCTCCAGAAATAAATCACATCCCCCCACATCGCGGCCCGGTTTCGGCGGTGGTGCAATTTCGTATGCAGAAGAATATTCTTCGCTTATGTGGTGCCATTTTTACGGGACGACGAAAACAACGAAACCGATACCGCGCTCCACCGCGCAGAGCGCACGTGGCAGTGCGCTAGTGCAGTGTTGTGTGTTTTGAAGTAGCGATATTGTGCACGCGGCGTCTTGCCTTGGATTTTAAGGCGTTTAAGTGGGATTTTTTTCCCGTCACTACCAGGGGAATGATGATTTATGGGAAGTGCGATGCCTTTCTAGCATAAAGTATTCCATGCATGAAATGGATATTTATTTTGGAACCGCTTTATCCGAATTGCGAAATTTCGATATCCATTCCAACATTGCCATTTCAAGTTCTCGCTCGCTTTCGAACGACGGCGAAAGTGGTAAGAATCGAGCAATAGTGGTTAATAAAAGAGCAAAAGTTTGTCAATTTTAGCACCTCCTCCGGCGTGTTGTTTGAAGCGCAGCAATTGCACCACCTTCGCTTCAACGGCAGCAGCTCATTACGCTTGCATTGCGCGAAGTTTTCGATTGAAACTTTCCAACCGTGCAGCGAGCGAAACAAAACGACCAACGACGGGGTAGGAATTAATACCGGCGAGTATCATCCTCATTTCCCTGAGGTACGATTAAATAGCTTTTCTTTTGTCCTTTCCGGACCGGGAAAGTTGGACGTCTGTCGAATCGGTTCGGATTTTCACTTCGCGCCGCTTCGCCCGGTTTGGCGGATGACGATGAAGGAAGCGTTCCAAACGTACAGGAAACTCTCCCATCAGCGGTTCAACGATACCTGAAAGGTCCTTCGCATCGGTGGAGAGAACCTGCTTCCTTCAAACATCTTCCGCTACGTAAGCAGCGAAAACAAACGCAGAAGACGATCCTCATACGGTGGAAAGAATCGCGGGTAGAATTATTTGGCTCGTTAGTAGAATAATAAACATTCTTTCTCCGTTTGATGAAGATGACGGTACGCCGCGAGATGTGCGTGCAAGAAGGGATCTCTAATGCATTGGAAGGAAAACTGCACAGGATGTTGGAAACCAGAAAACAGACAGACACACCGAAAAGACGGGCTAAATATTTCTTCCATTGATGCGCGAACGAACAAACTGTTCGCTGAATTCCCGTGAGCGCAGGAATTCGTACGTAAGAGAATAAGTAAAAGGACATTCGCTTGTGCTCGAAGCGGCTGTGAGATGAAGTTTTCCTTCCTGCTTATCTGGTGTCTGGAATGTTTGCAACTTCTCAAACAACCTTAAGAAAAGCCGGCATCATACTGCATACTGCAAATCGGAAACCGCCACTCGCTGTTCTTTGCCTGCGTCTTCTAATGGATGTTTATGGTCCCACCTTCGAAAAGCTAGACGAGAAGTTTCGTTGCCCCCTCGTCTGACGGACGATGGCGGTTCGTATGGCGGTTCGGAAGTAAACCGGTAATCAAATCGCACGATAAGAATGGCAATTGCTGCGTTCGAAAGCTGAAAGTGTCAAACTTGTCAGTGCTCGGGACACTTTCGAAAGCCACTTTCTACCACTTCCGGATCGGGTTTTTTTTTGGAAAAAAACATGGCATCGGGGAGTTGCTTGTGGCAGGAGTTCCACACTCTGATGGAGCGTCTTCGCTTGGTGTACGATAAAAGTGTTTGCTTCCCCTTCTAAGGCAGTATTGAAGGGCAGAATATGGAAAATCATTGTAGCAAAAATCGATATACGAACTTCCCCTTTCTCTTTCTTGAAAAGATACTTTGATTTCAGTTTTCGTTTGGGGGTTTTTCCGAAATTGATTCTTTATACCACACGAGCATAGAAGAGGCAAAAAAAAACGTTATCTTCAATATCGCTGTATTGGTTTTGTTTTCTCTCC
>KB672902.1:151835-284614 GCA_000349145.1 Anopheles dirus | reverse complement strand
ACAACTGCTTTCAAGTTTATATATTAAACGCACAAAAATGGAACGCGAATTGGATGAAAATTCTATCTACATAACTTCACATCGGTCCACGTCCCCTTGATGCCACGTTTCAGTAGAAAGCGGATAAAAAAGGCATGAGGGAACATTTGCCAAAAAATCAATTTACCAACCAAATTTGTAACATCATTCCGGTGCGGGGAACCGTCGCCACAACCGCAGCCATCGAAGAAGAAGTATTTATGGCGTACGTTGGGCATCAGAATGCTTCTGCCAAAAAAAACTTGACGTTCAGAAGCGACCGTGTACCTTTCGGTTCCGCAAGTATCGACCGGAATCGCAATTATCGTTTTGTGCAAATGTAACACACGAAACTAAATCGTTGAGATATCACTCATAGAGGAATGTATTGCTCCAACCCCCATCAGAATGTCCCATTCGGAGGGAGGTTTGGTTGATAATTGTACGCAAACATTTGAACAAACAAGCATTACGACGCGTCGCACAGCATGATGCCAATCCGTCTCCGGTTGCGGGCCCGATTTTATCAATAGAATTGCATTCCGAACGGTCCCTCTCAAAACCCGAAACGATCGATCGATCAGTAGCCATTTAACATTCCAAGGCAGGGGCGAGAACGAACGGCTTAGGAACGAGAACCGGACAGAGGGCTGCGGACTGACCGGTTAACCAAAATGGTAACAGCAGCAGCTGCAGAAGACGATGCCCTGCAACGAGGAGAAGATCGAATTCTTTCTCCTTCGCCACCGGGTAAGGGAGTTCTCCCATTTTAGGGTACGCATGACTGTCCAGCGTGTGTCCGGGGATTCTTGCGACATAAAAGGCAATGGACACTGCTTGCCGTACGGAGAGTGTACGCAGGAGTACGGAGCAGTGGATTTGTGTTATTTTTAGCAACAATTCTTTTCCTGTGGACAGATGAAGAACCACCGTATGTGTATGTAGGAAATGTTTGCCGGTGCAATAAAAATGTACAAGAAGCACCCAAAGCACGGCTCAAAGGGTCAGTGGAATCAGGCGGAACTCTCGGGAAGCCTTTGTCTGGCGGCAGCTTTAGCATACGACGACGACGACGTCCACGGCACGATTTTTATAACCTCAACATGTGCGCCACCGGTGAACTTTAATGCGCCGTGGAAGATGCTGTCGATTGAGTCTTTGAAGTCGAGGTTTTGTGCGAGGAGAGCCAATAAAACCGTTTTCCTTGGGTATCGCGTTGCTTGCTTCCATGGTGACTTGTTTTCTCCGGTCCTCCATACCGTCCATAGAATGAGGAGCTAAAATCAATCGTTTTTATACGCACGACAACGGCGATGGCTCTAAGCCATGTGGAGGGAAGAAAGTGGACATGTCCGGATGACCGGGGTCCTGCGATGGTCGAACGCAGTAGCAACGGGTAACACCACATCATGCAACCCGCCGAAGGAAAAGCTCGTTTATTCCATACACGTTTCCCGAGATGGTCCCCAATTCGGAGATTCCACTCTGGACCCTGTGGAGGGCGCCTGTGCGCGACAGGGACGCGACGAGCGAAGCACTCCTCGCTGGTGCACGGCGTATAATTCCTTAAATAAATCTTTGTGACATTATGCTTTCGTACGTGGTTCGTTGTTACTGGTTCCCCGGCGTGGTCTACTGGTCGTGTGTTGTTTGCAATGGATACCGAATTATGGGCAAATGGAACTTCCCTGTTTGCTTTTTTTTGTTGTTGTTGCGTGTGAGCCGTGCTTCTCGCTATGCGTAAGCTTGCCATTTTTGGCGGTAAGTGCTTTCTGAAACATCCTTGACAGGTTTTTCTTTCGCTTTCAGCACACACACACACACACACTTACACTCACACACGCGTAAAAACCATGCCCGAAAGCTGGTCTTATCATATGGTCGGGTTGGTGGTAATGGAGAAAAGTGATTCAGACTACTACACTGCGTTCAGTTTCTTCAAGATCACCTGAATATAGTGTAAATATGTAGCTGGGAGATAATAGTACATAAAGATAAAAGTACCATGGCAAGTATCTGGTTGTGAGAGTTGATGATTTGAGTTGATGATCTCTGTCCATTTTAGACACATTTAAGACTAGACGTTTTCCTAGATTCGAGAGAATACCCGTTGATTGGTTTAATCGGATAACATATTTTTCAAGGCCCTTTCGAATACAGAATTGCTCTTTGAAAAAGCAGGAGTCGGCATTGCGCGCATTTCAAGAGATAGCAGGTTTCTTAGTTAAGGTACGAAATATTCGCATAACAATCTAAATATGCGCAAAACTCTTTAAAAGTATACTTTTTCATAAACATTTAAAATAGAATACCAGCAAAAGATGTATACGATGTTAAAGATTCTGAAAGGTGATGTATAACTTTATTCCAACAGACTTATCGTCCCCCTTTTTTTGCAAAACCCAGGTAGCCCCATAGAATCTGGACGCAGTGTAGAAACACATCCGACCGCACGCAACCCATATCGGGCGGGAATCTCGATACCCGGTGATAGAGAAACCGGTAGCAAACCGTGCCTTTTGATACGCCCGTAGACATACCGGAGACAGACGCGGCTCGACATCGTTTCCCACGATTTGGACATCAGAATGTGAAACCCGGCGTTTTCAGGACCGGAGATCACATCAGACGTGTGTCATGCCTAGCACCGTTCGCATTAACCGGGCTGACCAGGGCTTCCTTATACGGAGGGGCAGCAGATACGGTACAGAATTGTAGCAATAGATGATCGCAGACTCACCCACCGCCCTGTTGCCTATTTCGTGCGTAGATACAAGTGCATCTAACGGATTCCACAGGTCTCCAATTAAGGAGTCGTGTGCTGAATGTGGGTTCAACGACTCCAATGCGCCAAAGATACATTTTTCAAAGATAAGTCATAATGCAGTCATAATCGCAGAGTGGCATAATGCGATATCTCTCTCTCTCAAGTGGCTACCTACGGACGTTACCACTGTTGAGCTCTTAATTACATCCTTTGTTCACACTTCGGATCTGGATGGTGATAAACTTGGGTGGGAGTGACGTTTTTAATAAAAAAGTGAGTTGCTTACGTTTTGTACGTTCTCGAGCACTTGACGACACACACGAGAAGTAATCAACTTTATTACGGTCCCACCACTTCTGGTGCGGGATGCACACGAATGCAACCGGAAAGCGCTACGTCACACATGTAACGCGAGGACGGTAATGCTCGTTAAATACACACTCCGGGAGCTGTTTTTACCGGCGCAAAGAAGAGCTTGAAACATGTAGTGCAGTGTGCATACCTTGCAGGCGCGCGGCCCCTCCGTGTCGTTTTATCACAGTGAGAGGTGTTAAGTAGTCACCGTTTCCGTTTCCACTGAATCGGTCAGAAGAAGTGCTTCAGCGTTTGCCGGTTTTCACAAAAGTTCACTCACTCACTGGTCAAAGGACCAGCAAGAAGAATGCTTGAAAGTTACACTTTGAAGAAAGTTGCCGAGGGTGAAAAACTAAACCCCTTTCCAGCACCCTTGGCTCGGGTTGTTGACCACTTCTTCCGTGGTCACGGTGTGTTTAAAATCACAATGAGCTATAGGTGTAAGAAAGTCGCTCCTTGCCAGGCTGACTTGCTCTTACTTCTTGAAATACCATCCGAAAAAGTTGTGCTTTGAACGGCAAAACTTTGAGCGTTGTGACGAAAATCTCGAATTGAAAAGGACATTCCAGGACACGTGCGGCATAGCAAGGACCTCGCACTGTGTTTTTTTTCTTCTCCCGCACAGCATAGTTGTTTCGTACGTGACAAAATGCAAAAATGAGCTTTCCCTCTTTCCCAGTGGGAACAATAACCGCTCGAGGCTGCTGGAAGGCAATCAAAGAGGAACACACACACACATGTGCATCCCGCCCATCGATTCTTGTTCGTCCTTGCGGTGTTCTGCGGTTCCGTGGCCAACGAGGATCGTCCTTTGCCGGCGATAACCTAACGAACGTACGGGCAGATGCTACATGTTGTAACTGAATTTTAATTGCTTTCGACGTGCGGAAAGCAACCGGAACCGGGTCCAACTGTGTGTGTGTGTGTGTGTGTGTGTATGTGTGTGTGTGTGTGCATGTCGGCCCTTTTAATGCCTCCTTTTTTGGTCCGACACACGGGTTTCATAGTCCAATTGTAATCGTCGAACGCGATCCAACCAAATATTCCTCGCAGGTGGTCCTCCTCCTAACTGGATTGGACCGAATATTTGCTACACGATACAAAGGAAATTGAGAGACAAAAAAAAACACGACTGCTGAAGGTAATTTAACTTTCGGAATGTATCGTTCCAAAACGAGCGCCATTTTATGTTTTCAAAGCCAGTCCACACTCGTTAAGCTGACCATTAAAAAATTGAGAACAAAAGTAAACATATTTACAACCGAGAGCCGAGACCGGTGTGAGCTTTCATAATTACGATTTGCTTCTCCGGAGGCTCCAATTTCGTGTTATCGTTTTATCGCCCACCATGGCCAATTCCAGACCAATCAGCATTCTAGCGAATCCTATCGCAAAATGGATCACGTGATAGTGATATCTATTCCAATGAATCAACAGCTTAGATTCCGTTTTCAACAGCTATCCCTGTCGGGCGGGTTATTTCTTTTTTACACACCAAACTTGATGATTTCATTCCCAAATTGTGTACATCTTGGGAAGCGCTCGGTTCTTCTACCTTTAAAGTGACATATTCCTAAATCAAATTCTCATTACCGTTACTGTCATCTTCCCCTAACGGCGGGGCAGACTAGATGAAGCATTTACGGTCGGAACCGGCTAGAGAACATGATCGAATTTAGATGACACGCAACTCAGACACACACACACACATGCATAACTCTCTCCATAGACGGGACGATTTGATATCTGCAGCATCTGTTCCGGGGAGAGTGGAAGACACGCCGACACTCGATGGAAGGATGTGCGCTACTTGTACGTCTCAAGACGGGTTTGCACAAAGAGGCTCACACAAACGGGGCAGCAGAAGGGTGGTCGGAATATAAAGCACGACAAGTGGCGTCGCTCAGATCCTCCAGATCCGGCCCCGCACAGATTGCTGTTTTTGCTTTCAGCAGACCGAGATAAATAGATGGATTTATGATGGGATTTATATAAACACAACCTCGTCCTCACTTCATGCGACAAAGTACACGCGCTGCTTGCTAAGGTCGGTCCCCTAGGAGACGTTTCCAAGAGGCTGACATTTTCCATCGGCTACTGGGACGAACGCGGCATGTAGTTGCTGCTGTTGTTGTTGTTGTTGTTGTTGTTGTTGTTGTTGTCAGGGGTGCCGCCTCCGGGCACGTCTCATATCCATTCAGACTGCCACTAATAAAATCTATCCTTATTCGTTATCGTTATCGAAAGGCACGAGGGGGAGAACGTGGCCTCGTACCAACCGAGACAGTTTCGCTCGCAAATAAAACCTTTCGGCACCGACCGTCGCCGGCTCCGCTGTTTGCCTGCCACCGATGAAACGTGGCCGTTCGAAACGACCGACAAACGGCGGCTCCCTTGCTTCCGTATCCGTTGTGTGCTTCGAAAAGGGTTTTTGGGGGAGAGCGAACGATGAACGATTGCTTAGCAGAAAAAAGCGTTTCCCTGACTGACAGCGCACCGCAAAAACATCAACAGATCCTAGAGACGACGCCGGTTTAACACTAACTGGCTGTTTGAGGTGTCATTTGACCCTTTTTTTAGGTTTGTTTGCACTAAAAACGTTTACAACACGAGGATTCAACATAAAATCAAAGTTTTAGCTAAGTTTACTCAAACAAAAACTCATCTGATTTTGGTGAAATAGGTACATAATTTGGCTTTGACAAATTTGATGAACCTCCTATTAGTGAGTACCTAGAACCCAGAACCCAGAACCTTAGTATATTTTTTTGTAAACCACTAGATAACTGCCTACACTCCTCAAATGCATAGACATGTTGAGGCTGTTTTTGGAATTTCTTCATGACTCGGATAAGTAGTTTCACCACTTCAGAAAATGGAGCGGAACTGATTGAAACTGAGTGTAACAATAAACTCGGGCAAATTTCATCCCGATTGGTTGACAAATAACAAACTGACCGAGCTAGGGGTCAAACGACTCCTCGTCTGGCCATCAGAAGTATTCGGGTAATGCGACTGTCAGTGTTAATTCCCCTCCCGATTGACGACTCGCGCCAGCCATCGGAAGAGTAACTGACAACAACAGTCACGCGGCGATGGCATTCCGTACCGAGCCAGCAGCAGCTGACCTAAATATGATGTGGTTCCCCCCTCGCCGGGCCACAGGAAGGATTGTACGAGACAGGACGTATCCCCCGAACCCGGGACAATCCTCTTGGAGCCAAACCTCCGTGTCCGGGCTCCGGGGAGGCTCGGGAGCGAAATAAATTTAAATGCATGAGCAAGCACAAACAGGCTCTAACAGCTCCCCCGGGGGAGGATGTTGTGAATTTTGGGTTAGGAGGAGTGGCTTAGGCTACCAGAACCCGCCACTCAAATTTCGTTTATGGAAGTTGAATACTTAATAGCGAAGACTGCAAGGGACATCCACCCTATGCGATTCAATCGCCCGCTTGCCCTCGGCATCGAAAATGATGTGCGGGGCGCTTATCAATATTCGCTCAAAAATTGATTTGCATGTTTGTTTTGATTAATTATTTACGACGAATCTGCGTGCCGGGGTGTTTGTACTATCACAGCCCGTCGTCCCGATTTTCACGCCTATCCGCGAACCCGAATGTGAATGCAAACTCCAATAAAATATTGACACAACACGGTGTCCACCTGCGTGCCGCGACATGTGTGTGTGTGTGTGTGTAAACAATTTGACAACTGAAAACACGTGTCCCGGGTAGGCAACCCCTATCAAACTGCCATGCCGAAGTCCGGAAATTGAATGTTCACAATCGATGCGCGAAAACGGGGTGCCATAATGCAGTGATTGGGAAAGTAGAGCGGATTCAGTTGCGCGAATGACACAAAAGTTAAAGTAGCTGCGGCACACACTGCACAACAACGGACCCCGGGGTTTCGTGAATAATGAAAAAGTGGGCCCAACTTCAGCATCTAGAAAGAAACAAAAGATGCACTCAATCGTGGCAGGCAGGACGGTGGACATGTCGGCGACGACGATTGCATCAACGCCAGTCTGCAGCGGCAGAGCCTGCGACTGCGACTCTATTTGCATCCATTTATCAGACGGCGGAGCGAGAGTTCTGTCTTTTCGCGAACGGCAAAGGGCACACAACTGGCGAAAAAAGAGATGTTGTTTTATGAAAAATGCATTCCAGAGGCTGGCTGGGTAGTCATTGTCCAGACGTTGGAGGGAGCGATGGGGCGAGGTGTCACAAGTGTCGGCTGGGAGTGGCTCCGCGGTCTTACTGGCCATCACGCTTTCGTCCCTTCAGCTTTGCTTTGCATACTTGAATCTCTTGTCCTGCTGCTTGATGGTGGTACACTATCGCTGCGAACTCCAAAAGTCATCGAACTTTCGTCACACTCCAAAAAGCGCAACCGTGAGGGCCATTTAGTGAGCGTATTTCTGCCTGCCAGCTCTAAATTCGCATTAGTGATGTGCCAAAAGAATCGAACCGTTACTAAGAGCGATTCTTCTAACGAGTGTGAGTGATTCAATTTTTATTACTATCGACTCTTTACGATGATGTGCAGTAAATGCCATTCAACTCGTTCAGTTGCTTCATTTTTGTGTTAACTATTTTCAACTATTCTTGTGAGTCAAATCTTCTTTAGACTCTTTTGGGTCGATGCTTTGAAGCTTAAAATTTTTTGGCGCTTTTTTGGAGTCGAATCTTTTTTTATTCGTTTTTGGAATCGAATCGACTGGTAAAGTTTCACTCTCTCTCTAGACAGTGAATCGTTTCGATTCTTTTACAATTGTTAAGCTGTTTTTAACTAGAGTTGCAATTCAAGGAGCACCGAAAAAACAGGAGAATCGAATCTCGATGCATTCTTCGAAAAGAATCGTTCGCCACACCACTAATTCGCCTGAATCGTGAATTGATTTTTTCTCTAAACAGTCACTCACACCGTATGACTGGCCGGCGGTACTCGGTTGCGAAATAATATAAAGAACTATTCGACGGTTCTGTGAGGTTCTGTATGTGTGCATTATGCAAATTTAATGCATGCATACCGAAATAGCTCCGCTACCTTTCACGTCTGCGGTGTGATCGGGAGCGTTCGCTCCCAAACTGGTGTCGCGTGCGGTACGCCGATTGCGAAAAAACTTCGCGCAGAACACGGTTCAGCAGTACGGCACGGATGCTGGGGAGAATTGGAACGTGCGAATTTCAGCTCCCTTAGGAGCGCGCATTTCCAATAGCGGGCAGCTCCGGCGGGCTAGAATTGGTGTACAACGGCACAGCCCGAATCCGAATCGATGATTGGCAAGCGGCCATTTCGGCTGATCATTTGGCGTCATATTGGTGCCTCGATTCGGTAAATGAAATTGCTTCCAATTTATGCTTCCAGTAGGCCGCATACGCGGGTGGTGAGCACGCGAAACATGCAGAAGAATAAATTGCCTCTGCGTGGTTGTGCGGGAATTGTTGACTTCGAATTCGCGTCCGGGAAACTTTATCGCTCCACCCAGAGAAAACGATACATTTTAATTCACTAGAAGATAATACACTCGTTTCAACTGGGTGCGTTCATCCCACGCCGACAGTTCGATTTTCTTGCCATTGTTTTTTCTTAAATCCCGTACGACTTCTGTTCGCTGATCCAAATTCGCTGCCATAAACATTCCGTCTTCCGTACATACCTAAAAAGATACAAGCAGAAAGAAAGAAAAGGTTAAATAAATCCAATCAAATCGATCAGGCTCTGGGTATCAGGCGGAGTAGTGTGTATGTGTGCAGCAGAAAAGCTCCAAATTCGATTTGTATTCGACTCTCTTTATTTCTTGTAACCGTGGGAGGGGGCTGCTGCTGGCAGGGAACTGGAATGGACATCGTTTTCCAAAATCGCCCATTTTATTCAACACTTTCGTGCGGGGGTTTGCGGGTTGGCTAAAGTGTATCCCATCCAGAAACGGTTCCGGAATCAATAATCAACACGAAATTCTGTGTTTTTTTTTGTCTACTTTGGTCTGTAACGAGCGAGAAGGACGTGGATGGACCACGTGCGCAAAAGCAAGCCATTTCTGCACATCAAACAAGCTCAATTTTATCAGAATTTTTCGCTTGAAAAAGGGTAGCGCCGTTGTGTTTGTTGTTAACGACGCCCGGACCCGAGCAATGAAGAGTGATGTGCTTTTCTGTGCGGATGGGTGAACAAAAACCGAGTCCCGTTCACGGGTGGATTTTGAGACCATTTATAACAATATAAAATTGCTTACAAGTTTTTTTTCCATCCCATAGCACAGGGCAGTCCGAAGCTTACGTACGTTGACGCGGGTTCTGGTCAGCTTTTTCAGCAAACCAACAGAAGATTCAAGAAGCAACACACTGTTCTGCTGGGTGTATGTCCTGGTCACGAATTCCAGACAAATTGCAAAATGAACGCCAAGAACATCAGGACTATGGCGATAATGGTGCGAGAGAATGGTTCCTCCACCAGACGTCGACGACGACGTCGTTATATTTCTCGAGAGGTTTAAATTCTCATAACGCGGTAAGCTCGGGAGGATTTACACTCCGGTGTTATGTTCTACCCTGCCGGACGTATGTCGAGCATTGTTTTGAGGATAGAAGTCTCAAATAAAACGATTATGTCCCGATCCCTTCGGGGAAACGGGCGCAGAGATTGAGCGGGAATAACTTGCGAGCCGTTCGGACCATTTATCTTTATAACTTGGATTGGTCCGGTAGGGTTTTTTGCGCTTTCTCTGCTTCGTTTTGTTTGTTCATTTCCCCTCACCGTTCAATCAAACCGGGGAGTATCATACATCACCAGGTGACAGATACATCGTGGCTACTGGGATTGGGTTGCGCTGTCATTACATTACCACCGAACCGCTTTATGCACATTGCTAAGTACGTGTCATATCCGAGCACTAGCAGAGCACGCCGTGGACACCGGATGGCGAATAGAAAGGTGAGATATTTCTAGTCCACAGTTCGGTTTGATTTTACACGTTGACATGCAATACGGAGCGATACAGGATGGAGTGAGTGTCTCCCCTATTAGTAGCTCCATAGATCCATAGTGTTTAGCATACGCAAGTGACACACGGTGCGTGTGTGACATGCGTGACGCGAAATAAATCACGATACTCAACAGTGCAGGCAAGCCCACCACAAGTCCCGACCGCAAAACACGTTATGCTAACGGGTGCACTAATTGGAGTTGGAGCGACGGATGCAAAAACAAGCGAAAGTAGGGATAAGCCTACATACGATCCCGACGCGAAGACTTGGCGCATTCGCCGTCACTCTACAACTCCAGGTGATGTCTTGAAAGGTTTACCTTCCTATTATGCGTCGCCATGTTTTGTGCCGAGTTGTAGAAGCAGCAAGTTTCGTCCCTGTAACTTCAGCAGCGCCTTCTGTGATCTGACGCGCGGAATGTGCGCAAAGTTGCAATTTATTTAGTCTAACCTCACTTTCTGGTTGCTCAGCGCAGTGACAAGCCGATGAAGCGCAACTCGGCGACCCCCTTTTTTGCAGCGCTTGCTCCACCACCACCGGACACTTCACTCAAAGGCCGAGGCGATTTATAATTTGATTAAGATTTATTTCGCGTATGACGTCCGAGTGAACGAGCGGGTTTCGCGTTTCCCGCGCGAAGTCTGGCGCTACGGGAGGGAAGAATTGTCTCGCACCGTGGAACTCGGGGGGGTAATTTGCAGCCCACATCGTGCCCGGGAAATCGTGTCGCGTACCGACGCCGGTCGAGGACGAGTTGACGGCTGGAATATGATGATCGATTAGCCGGTGGGCAGCGTGGCGGGATTATGCGGGCCGTTTCCGGGCGCTAAATAATGGGAGCCACTATGCAAAGAGGTTGTGCCACTTAATGATAGTAAGTTTTTTTGCTTCTTTGCCATCGGGAGCGAACTCCTGTTACATGCTTTCAAAAAGTTGCAGCTGCGCAACGGCGCCAACTGCGGGCAAGAACATGTGTATCACTTTGCGACTTTATAGTGGCATTCCTGCGCCACGGAGAAAGTGTCACGGATGGTGGATGGTAATGTATTCCGTCGGCGGAGTGTTAAGTAATGAACGTTCCAGTGCGCAAGCAGGACGTATTTAAGTTATGCTACTCGTTTTTTTCCTGATTCCATCATCACAAGGATCTGTTTTTCTTTTCTTGCGGCCCATTTTCCATGGGTTTCTGCACCCTAATTCGATGAGACGAAGAAAAAACAGACGCTACCTAGGAAAAAAAGTACAAAACAATTTGCACAAAAATGGAAATCACTCCCCCTGGCTGACTTGGCTGACCTGGATGGTGTTCCGCGTGGGGGGAAATAATTTGATAGCCGCAAAGTAAGCTGGACCAGAATTTCGCCAACAATCAATGTAATAAAGTTATGGAAAGATGAGAAAGAACCAAGCGTCCAAGAAAAACAACAACGTCCGTAACGAAGTCATCAGCGTATCGACTGGAGCAGGCAACTGTCAATTCGATTAAATTGTGCGTTCATTTATTTAACGTTTGGCAGTGGGAAGTTTCCTTGGTGGTGCTTGGACGAAAAAGAAAATATTTACTTGAAAAAAAAACCATCGCCGTCATTCGGATGGAGCGGGAGTTCATTTGTTTTCCATCGGTCATTAGGTTTTGCATTAACGCAGCGAACCGAACAGAGGTATTTTGGAGGGGAGATATACGCCTTATTCAGGTTGCGAAGAAGAGCCGTTTCTTAGGAAGAGGTCGAGACTTTAGGCTGAAAATCGATATTATAAGATTATTCTATCGATTTTTAAACAAAGGGGCTTCATGAAGTGATGATTGCTTAACGTCCATTAACTTTGTCAACGAACCGGAGCTGGAAGAAATAAATTGAAATGAATTTTACGCTAACTTTGATACAGCTGTGTTAAATTGAAAGTGAAACCATTCCGAGAAAGGATTTCCATAACTAGAGCACGTTTAAGTTTAGAGGTTTGAGGCGGCAAAAATTAATCGATCTTGTTGCCTTCTGTGCATAAGCCAAACACCTTCATCAGTAGTCTATGGGATCCCAAAACAAATGACTGGATCAAAAGGTATATAAAACAAAATCAGCAAAAAGCAGCCATTGCCATATTGTAGAGCTCACGTTGAACCCAAAGCCTAGCAACGCAAACACTACACATGAAGGCTATGACTATAAGCATAATTAAAGTTCACTCATAATCGTATCACGTTACCGATACGATACCGGTTGTATAGATAAGCAATGGGGTTTTTTAAATGTCAATCCTTCTTACGTTTCCAGCGCACACCGATAGTAAAAGGTTTACGAGCTTCTCTGTCTCGCTCGCTACCTCGGAGTCGTTCTATCATCGGTCGTATTAATTTTTCGAAAATATTATGCCATTTCGGGCATTAAAGAACCCATAAACCCACCGCTCGAATGGGGTTTCTGCTAATTGCCGGCGGGAAGGATTATGATGAGTCTCCAGGTGTTTACACTCAGCCTCTCGAAAATGGATGCATTCGAATTGATCTAGTTGAACGGATGATATGTGCCCCTCGTCGTTAAATTTGCTACCAGAGATACATTTCCGAACCGATAACATCCAATCGGACAGAGCAAGTGTGCGTGGAGCCGAACAGAGGAGCAATAAAACTTAAGCCGATTACACATTAACGGGGCGGAGGAATGGATTTCGTTTTGGGAGGTTTTGTTTTGCTTGCCTGCTTGTGCGCGTTCCGGTATTCACCTTGAAGCAAGGCAGGCGCCTGTGGAAGCTGCAGAGAGCAGCGTCGGCTTTGTTGTGTTCGAATTCGCTTCGAACATGCATGCACTCTGACGCGTTGCTGGTCCACCATTGTTTGCGCTTAATTGGCCCCCAAAGAAGCGTTTGCAGGAGCCACACTTAACGTCTCGCTGGCCTTGATATTTGCTCACCGAAAGGAGCTTTCCACTTGGGCACGATATCCTTCTTCAAGACAAAGAGGTAGCAGCGCGACGGTGTCTGTTGTCTTCGGCTAGATCGGTAGATAGTTAATTAATTTTTTAAACCATAAGCTTTCGGTTTCGGTTTACCCTCACCAGGCACTAACCTAGAGAGCCATGACTTTGTGGGATCATATCGCCGCCAAGCAGTTAACATCCACCGCTCGCAGGATCATCGTAAAACAGGCGGCCTGTAGACCCGTGTGCGAAATGATCGGTTTACCTTGAGTTTTTATGAAGATTTGCACGTTTTTGTGAGGTATCATTTCTAGCATTTCCAATTTGGACTTCCGACAAAAACCGGACCAAAAGTCAGGACCTTCTGTTTCGTCCACACCTCACCGTCGGGACCGACGGCCATTTTGCACACGACGCGCCATAAAATCCCCGCACAATGTAATAATCTCGTATACCCGCGGATGATTTTTTGCCTGCCGTTTGCTCCGCTGCTGTCCAGCATTCTACGTACTTCCTGTCTCCACGGGATCACGGTTCCATTTTACCGTCAACCGTCGTTCGCCCCCACCGGGGATGGTGGCAAATGCGAAACGCGCGAAATTTGCATAATGCTCGTAATAAATTCTCTGCGATTTGAAATTGAAATTTATGATTCGAAAGCTACCCCCGGCGCATACCTACCGGGCACCGAACCTCGTCAATAATGACCGGCGAAAAGTGCGGCGGGGAAATATGTGCGCAAGATATTCAGTCCAATTCCAGACGCTGGCTGGCCGGTTTGATGATTTTTTTACTCTTCATTCTCCATTTTTATGACCGCTTCTATTTTCCGATCGATTCGCCGCTGTCACTCAAGATGGCCGACGTTTAAAGTTTCAGCGCGATTTTATCTCGTCTCGATTGAAGTGGGGCGCGGGGCACTGGTTCGCTGATTAGTAGCGAACGAGCCCGCTCCGATATAGATGAGGTGGGCTAGGAAAAACAACGCCCAAGTCTCGATCGGACGCCACGCTCGCCGCCGATCGAAGTTGTTCAATTTTTACGACGCCACAAAATCAATAAAACGGTGTTGTTTTTAGATGGTGTGGGAGAGTGCCGCGAGATCCGGCGACGGTCGGAGATAATAAAAATGCTACTCCCTCTAATTTTTATTGCATGTCGTCTGCACGCCGAATCTTCTTGTCAGGAAACCATAGCCAAAGAGACCATAAACAGTGTCCCAAACGAGTGTGTTTGTAGACGTGAGCAGAGCCTGTTTCTGGTGGTAAAAGTAAGTGAAAGGTTGAACTGTTTACGACGTCCTACGGAGGCGACACACGAGCTGCCTTCTAGATCAAACCTAGCAGAAGTAAATTTCTACTTGGGTCAGAGTGGAGAAGAAAGTACAGAAGTGCGCACAGCCATACAATACACAGTATGTCCACAAGAGTCCAACCAGTACGATCAGCGGTGATCGATGCGGAGGAATGTTAAGGTCACAATTGCATAAAAGAATAAATGACTATCTCGCGAATCGCGACATGTCACGACACATTATTAGACGACGGCTGCGGAGGCAAAAACTTCGCGAGCGTAATGGATATTCATTTCGCTAAATGCGTAGGATTGTGCGGGACAAGTGTCACTACTGCCACTCGCCCGACCTGATATCTTGCTGGTGATAAATTAGGATTTCAACCGATTTGCATACGTCCCAGCAGCAGCAGCATACGTGGGACAAATGGACTGGAGACATTAAACCGGACACAAATCCGGGCACACAGTCGAGATCGGTGTTAAACGTTTTGCGGCACGATTGTGGTCAGGAATTCTTAAAAAGAACGGGTCGCGCAGATTAAGCACTTTACGGGCTATATAAATTGAGTGTTGCAAACTACGCCTATAATGTGTTGCCAACCTGGTATGGCGGATTCTGTAGGAGGCGTAGGAAGCTTTGAAATGAATCTTTACCACGAAGGAATTGCTACTAATTTTCGACTACACCTGCCTTAATGGCTGACTTATATTCTTATGGCCTTAATGGCTATATTCGGAGCTGGGCGTTGCGCACCAATTTCGACTCGGCAACCAACTCTAGCGCGTTTGACAAGGTGCCGGTTCGTTTCCAAGGGTGGCTCTCGAAAACCCACCCTGCACAAAACGGGCTCTAACGGGTTCGCTCGTCAATGGGTCGCGCGGGTTGCGATTTCTTGAGCAGGCTCTGCTGCACCTTCTTGCGATACCCACACAGACGGCGCGGTGTGCAAAATGTGGTCCGAACACGATCGATCGCTCGGATCTTGTCTGGAACTTCACGGGCAGAAGAAGTTAGCACCTGACAAGTCTTCGTTCCATGGGGGCATACCCATGTCGTCCGCCGACTGACGCTATTTGCATTCGACCCACTTGTTGCGAAACGCACTAACTGGACCAGCAGCGCTGCTGGAAGTAGTACGTTTCGCCTGCTGTACATCCTACCGTCGCTCCTGCCAGGTATCCCGGGTTTGTGGGAGCTCGCTGACCGCAAGATCTCGTTGCGCCAGTTCGCCCTAGAAAGCAGGGCTGTGGCTACCACGACGCACCCAGACTAATCAGTAGCGTAGGAGTTTTCATTCACCTAAAGTTGTCCGCACAGCTGGCTCACGGAGTATGAATGGAAAATGGTACACAAAATGAGTGGGTTGATGGTGTCCTACACCTTTCAGATTTTTCTTAGGTGTTCCTTTTTTCAACATAGCAAATTCTTCCCACCAGGGACAGAGACATACTTTTCGTTCATAACAGTATCCCCTCGATAAGCAGATAACATAGATGCTTTAGTTTAGATGCACTGAGCACTCACAATTTCTACTAAGGAAGGAGTTGATTAGAGATTTGAACCTATGACGGTGAGAGTTGTATAGACCAATAAGGTTACCGATTGCACTGCGCTATGAAGACGATCCAAAGACAACCGATTAAAACTCAATCAGGTGTGGCTTCTTATCGTAGCGTTGGAAAGTTACGGCAGAAAAATCTATATTAAACAGTTTTCACTTTCTTATTAAAATAACCAGTAACAAAGTTGTTCATTATTGTACATTATTGTGTTCGAAATTGTGTAATAAAAGATAAGTTAACCCATCGAAATATGAAGTTCTCAACTGTACTCCTTCTGCTAACACGAACTCAAGCTTCCAATTTACCCCTACAATACCCTCCCTATCCTCTCGCATCATTCCTAGCCAATTGCAGCCAATTAAACGATGACTCCCAAGAAGTTGATCGCTGTTCCTTCCATCACACCGGCGCACACGGGAACTGTATGTACGCGAAGTAATTCAACACCATTGCCGATCGTTCGCGGCGTGACACTGCTCTCCCCTCAATCCAGCCACAACCTCGAACGGGATTCGAGACCGAGGAGAGCGGAGACTTCGCGAAGAGTGTGAGTTCTTCATATTTCTTCATTGACCCGTGTGCGCCATTTCGTTGATCGTTTTGCAATTGCAGCACATTTACATCCACGGTGCGGATTCCGCAACTGGAGCACGGCGAAGTTAACGTGGTCGATACCAGTCCGTCGTTTGAAAATGGCAAACGGCACCGTCGTTAACCATCTCTCCGCTCCAATCAATTCCAGTAGCACGACGACAGAGGGTTGTAGCGTTTTTAATAGGCTTGGAAGTGAAGTTTTAATACGCAAACCGGGGCGTAACTTGGTTGTCGTGATGCTAGTTTTTTCTCTCTCGTTTTTTCTTACCTCTCCCGGCAGATATTAATATTAATGACGGCTGTTTGGTAATTACCGCTGCATAAAATCGTACATAAAGTCGGGACCAACTTGTAACCGGCAGCTTACGAGCGGATGAAGCGCGACCGGCAGGCAAGGTGTTGCACGGAAATTAACGTTCAATCTGGAGCGAATGGTGGCGATGGTAATGGCTATCATCTCTGAACGGAAAATGACTTTGCCGAATCTCGACTCCCATTTTGGCTCTCAGAACGCAGGGAACACGCTGCCGCTTTGTGTGGTGTGGGTTAATTGTATGATTGCAGATTGTCCAAAATTTATGAAAATTCTTGTTCACGGAGGAGCAGGAGTACCATCCAGTGGAGCACTGCCAAACAGGGTGGTTATTACAGGAGCGGGATTTTGCTTTAATTTCAAGAAACCTCCGACGATCCCGAGGGACCGCTGCATGGAGTTCGCCCCTCCCCGAACTGATCCTGGACCGGATGTATAAGAAAATCCTGCGGAGAAACGAGGCGACGCTGGTTGGAAAACATTTTTCCGCCCGTAAAACACTGGAAGCGGCCGCTGCGGCAACCGGATGGAGATAATTAAAATCCTGCCAGCCGGAAAGCGGGAAAATTTGGCACCAGAACAGCGAGAGGGCGTCTCGAGATCGGACGATAAAGGACGACACGATGCGTGGCGGGTGTTTTGCGGGTTATTACGTTCGTTTCGAATGGATTTATGTGCGTTACGAGACTTAAATCATTACGAAAGTTTGCAGCCGCGGCTTGGTTTACCTTTTCTGTGTGTTTCTTTGCCGGAGGAGATGGTTTGACTTTTTCGAGCATGCTTTTGTAGGAGGGTTCTAGTACAGTACTTGGGGTGGTGGTTTGGAAAAGCGGATAAATAATTAATGAAAAGCAATTTGAATTATTTGCGCTGTTACCAGTTTGCCACTGGGAGCCAATTTATCTTGCGGAGGTGGCTCTTACCGGACATGGCCGATGGTTTTAAGCTGCTGTTTGATTAATTAGTGAGTGATTTCTCTTATCAAAAATAAATACAACCTGCAACAGCAATCTTTGGGTCGGGTTGTCTTGTAGCGTTTCGTTGAGCACTCGAATAGCATTGTTTATTGTGGTTCTCCTTTTGAGCGTCCTCGAATCGAAGTTTGAAGGAATTTATAATCGTAATTTTGTATTTTTTTTTAGCCAATGAAGAAGACAATTTGGAAGATATAGAAAATGGTTACAAATTGAAAATTATATAAACTTTATCATGGGTTTATGTAGTAAAATTGGACTATTTTCAACGACTCTGTAGGTAGAGGTGCTCATAGAAGAATGTCGTATGATTTTTGTATACATCAGAAATGTATCACCATTTTCAAGATGAAGCTAATACAAGTCATACACCTGATTGCGGAGCACAGCATCGAACAAATACCCAACACAAACGTCAATCGAAAGTAGAAAACGGAACCAAAAGGGATTATTCACACTCAGATTTGGTGGCACACATTCCAACAGCTCGAATCATTCTAACGCATTCCACGTCCCAGTGGAATGACAACGCGGCCGACAGCCTACCCGGCTTTCCCATCTATCATCCACGCCATAATACGGCGTCGTGGATGGTGACAATTGTTTGCCATCAACATGTGCCCGTGACAGCCGCGCGACAAAAAAGGAATCACTTCGCGCCGCCGTATCCAAAACAGTCGCGGAAAAATGTTAAACACGGTGTGGTGTTTCCGTTTGTTTCCACTCGGCGGTTTTGTTGGTAGCACACGTTTCAAGTGCTTCCCGTGCTGGTGAAGGCCACCGGAGGCCGCCCCAGGTTGAGTACGTGCAATATACGTGGAAGAGAGAAAAAAAAGATGATTGCGTGAAAAACGTGCCCTTCACAGGCGAAGCTTTTTTGTGTCCCAGAAGAACGGGTTACGACAGCAACCACTAAGCTATTGGCGGCGGAGAAAGAAATGGCTTTGGGTAGAGGCATCCAAACAAATCACTTGCTAATACACCACGAGGTGAACAAACACAAAGAAAAGGCTTTTCCCACGCAAGAAAGATACTTTACGTATGTAAAGCTGTGTTGAGCTCGGAAGCTTTAAAAAGCACGGCTTACATCTACCAGGAAAAGACAAACAATGTGGTACGCATTGTTTGCGTAAGCGTAACGCAAAAATACTTTTCCGAACATTGGGCCCAAAGTTCCACAATCAGGTGTTCTGGTGTTAGGTGTAATCTAATTTCGTTCAAGAGAAAAACACTTCACGTTCTTGCACGGCTCTTGAACGCTCCATTACCTGCGCGTGACTTCGATAAACGAGAGCGGAGTCTGCGGGGTTTGCCTACCTTTCGGGCGCAGCAAGGCAGCCTCTAAAAAGCTAACGCAACAACCCGACCCGGCCACCCCGGACGGTCGGAATGCCGGAAAGTGACAAATGCCCTCGTAACGACGGTGCGTACACACGGAGGGGCTGGGCGAAGATTAAATATTTCGTTTACTTACGATCATGCCTCCATCGGGTCTCCGAGAGCGCCATCTCGCGGAAAACAAATGAGACCACCGGGGGCAGAAGGTATTGGGCACGGGCATGGTAAACAACAGCGTTGCCGTTGGGGGCGACCCGGGACGGAAATGATAAATCTCTGCTCCGCCGTGCCTGTGTCGATTCTTGCCAGAGTTGCAGGAAGGCGTGAAAATGGCGCTTCCACTAAGAAAAAAATAGCTCCGGTCTCCCACACTTCCGGTACAGGAAGTGCCGCAGGAGCGGCAAACACGGAAAAGAATGCTAAATTAAGGCCATCAAACAACGCTCCCGACGTTGGCCGTTCTCACACCTCCATTTGCACACGCCTTCTTGATACGTACAATCCCGGGCACGCTCTGACAAACTAAGGAAGCAGGTAGGTCTCATCGTGTTCTTCTGCTCGTTCCCTTCGTTTTTGGGAGCAAAAGTGCTATTTTTAGTACGGTATCTTCCATTCTATGGTTTGCCGCACCCCGCGTTACTGAATTCTTTATTAAATGAATTCAATCTAAGGAAATGATTATTTTGGCCTCCGGGTGGGACGTGGAACGATGGAAGGGACACAGCCTGGCATCGAAAGTACAGCAGCGTGCGGTAAAAGGTTAGATAAACCCATCCATTGGGTCAGGAAACGGGTCAGGATTGTAGTGCGGGTGTCTGACATTACTGCTTTCGGTAAAGGATTTGCACACCGAAGAAGGTTTATCTGAGGATAATGCATCAAAGGCTTTAGGGTTAATAAAGCAGGCGAGAAAGGTTAGTCTATTCGGTTCTGTACAGCTTGCTATACAAAGGAAAAGGCAATTTTTCCACGATTTTGAGGTTATATTTTCAATTAAATGTGGAAATATAGCTTTGAAACCGAGTATCGATTGTATGATTATTGAAACTTTTCAGGTCTTCGAAGCCTTACGTAAGGAAACTGAATTGTTGACCTAGTGCTAATGAAAGTTTTTGTTAACATTCTGATATTGGGTTCCACTGACTGGATTGACTAATTGATGGAAGATATCTGGAACTTCCAAGAAGAGACTTTCCATTGGTTGGAAACAGTGTGATGCGAACAAACTTTTTCAAAAACATGCAACGCCATTGATTTAAGTTGTATTTTTGTCATGTTTAAGTTCCCGAAACGTATTTATCCTCATTAAATCCAAACGATCTGTTTCTTCTCCCAATTTTGGAGAATGTAAAAGAGCACGCTTCTACAAGCAGCGCGTGGCTGGCATAAAACGGCTGCTGCTGTGAGAAGGAAGAAAAAGTTCACGAAATCGTTAAATTTGGTGAGGAAAGAAAAAAAACGCTCGCCAACAACGGATCGCAATGGAAAGTCACGTCCATGCCATCATCGTACGCCACAGCACACCTCCAGGAAAAGCCGCCACCGCATCCCCGATCGCCGTCAAAAGTCTTTACGACTTCCTATTGGTTTCGGTTTTACGACAAAATGAAAACGCACGGACGGTGTTTCCGTAAACGAACCGATCCTGGCGTACCGTTGAGGCTTGTCCTGCCCGAAGGATATTTGAAGGTGACGGGTGAAGAAAACGAGAAAGGAGCGGCCCGGCCGTATAAAATAAATTGCTCCGGAATGATGATAGCATCAAATGTGCGCGTATGTGCTAGAACAAAACAAATGGCAAACGCTTCACAGCTGCTCGTCTGCATGTCCAGGGACACATGAGTCGTCCGATCATCGAAACACATCTACAACAGGCACCACCATCGGAAACGTATTGCGGAAGGCGAAATATGACAGCTGTCACGTCGATGAAGTGGTGTGCGTCTTGTTTTGGGAGAACGGGAAAACGCGCTTCACTATCAGTTCGTGGTCATGATTGGGTGAAGTTTTATTTCCCCGAAATGGGTGCTCGAAGACAAGAGTACTGCTAATTCCGTACCGGAGACATTGGCAGCCCTTGCTCTATCCTGCCGGAAAAAAGGGACAAGGACAAGAGTGAACCAGATATGATTTGGGAACGAATTTATGAGACTTTTAAAACCGATAACAATTCGTCCCCTTGTTGTACGAATGCGTTTCAAGGATACACAAAAAAAAAAAACTTCTCCTAAACTGTTCAGCGAGATAAAGGAAAGGGACAATTTCTGCGAAACAACTTTGCCCACAGCGTAATGCGTCGTGTCCGTGTGGACATCGCAATAAATCTTTGTTTCGAGCTCTGACCTACGACACCGTGTTCGTGTGTTGTGCGCTAGAAAAGAGGAGGACAAGATGTCACTGAAGGAACTGGCGGAAGGAGCAAAACACATTGTAGACGCCAGTGCGAACTATCATGCGCCTGCTGCAGCTTTCCGGACAATTTAGCCCTAAGCTATGAGTCGAGCGTCACCAGTTCCAGTAGTTTGAAGAGACCCTTCTCGCAACAGAGTAGGCTAAGTTGCACGAGGAGGCACCTTAAGGACGTTACCCTGTCCTGCTGTGCGGCGCAAAGCATTGGTTGTGCAGAATGCAAGTATTTCTCATAAACCCTCTTGACTTTGGAATCTACGCGCAATGCGCAAGTTTTGCACGATTGCGCCTAGAAGCTGAAACAGGACAAAGCGTAACCCCCGAAAGGGGCATAACAATACTCGGAACTCGAAGCGTGTCCTTTAAGAAAAATGATCTCCAGCGAGTCCCATTAGACCGCGTTTTCTATTGTACTCGAGCGTCGCCACGGTGCGTTTGATTACTGTCAACCAGCCCCGGGTCGGATCTTTGTTTGTTCTCCGCGACTCCCGAGACACCTGGCGGTGGGACACACTAGGGCGTGGAAAGTTATAACGAGAGGCTCGCCTAAAATCGGTCACCTGGGTTACTGCTGCAAGCTTGGCCGCCCACGGTAAGTAAACGAAACTGGTCGAAAACTTCTTGACCTGGGCGGCACGACGCCGGTTGGCTGGTAAAGATCACGGAGCGAGTGCTTTGCTTGCTCAAGTACTTCAACCTTCTCCGGTGTCCGGGTCGTCGTGAGTTCTGGTTGTTTTATTTTTTATCTTGCCTCTTCTGCTGCTGTCGTACCCCGCCGCTGCAGTGGGCCATCGCAGGCAGGTTCTTTCTTAGCCGGGCGATGTGAAAGTGAAAGTTTTTCACTCCCATTCTTTCCGGAGCCGCGGTCGGAGGCCACTTTTTTGTGTCGTTTGCGACTGTGCTTTCACCAAGTAGAGGCATCTGTTTCGCACCGAAGTCGTCCACAAATGAGGCCGAGGCCACAATTTGGGCGTTAATGTACGCCATCAGCGCGATGGAGGAGAACTTTTGCAAACATCTCTCACCCACCGTGCCATTTGCTCAGTTGCTGCTCCCGCATTGTTGTCTTCTGGCGGTGGCAGCTGCTGCGGCAGCCAACCCCTTTGACAAACAACCGACACAACAACACATTTTGACACCTAAACACAACCTGCGCGGTGCGCGACACAGCATCACAAACTTTGTCTTCTTAGTGAGTAAATTTCGTATGCGTTCGGTACGTCCTCAAGTCGTCCTTGAAAACGCGTAACCTGGGTAGGACGGACATTTCCGTTGCGGAAGCTGTTCCGGGTGGAGATTTATGCTTATTGATTTCCGCCAAACTCCTCCGAACCGTGTCCGCCGAGAAGCTCTCCCTAGCAACACGGCAGGACAGGCAGGAATGGGAGAAAGCCATTCGCCATAATGATTGAGAGCGGAACGAGCGTGATAAAATCGGCGTAGGCTTCTTGCCAACTCCCGGTCGGTTTCTTCACAATTTTTTGTGATACGCGATGGAAGTTAATTTACGTAACCGATTTCAGGTCACAACGGCACGGCGGGTGGCGATAAATTGTAGCAAAAGTATAGGACTGATTTGTGTGATTTGGTTTCGCACGTTTGGAAGAAGTCCCAATCGCTAGAAAGATGCCTACGAGTGTTGCGTCGAACATGGCGCCAAATTCGAAGCAATGGCCAAAGTTTTTCGAGCGAAAAAAATATAAAACTTTGCACATAAAGCACTCACTGATAGGATAAATTGTGCTTCACTGCGTATTTACGGAGGTGATACGTTTGCCAACGGAACGTACATGAGGCCATACATTTCTGTTCAAGAATTTACTTCAATTCATTAAAAATTCTTCAAAATTCTGAAAAGAAAGTTTCTTGGAATAGCTTTTCTGCTCAGTCAGAAAGGAAAAACAAGTGATGTGTGATCATTTCTCATCCCTGGAATGACATAAAATTGCGCCCTACTGCCATCTTATTCATATTCAAAACGCAATCTCACCGTCCAGATGCCTGTTCCAGATTCTGGATGAGAATGCTTCACGAGACGTCATCCCCGTAATGTTCTCGATTACGATTACGTCCTGCGATTTCACGGTTCGCCTTTTTTACTTGTGCTTCCCATTATCTGCTCATCATCGCTGGACACTGAACGCACTGGATCTAACATGATCCGCGCAGCACCGATTGTGGCTGTGACGGGCAGATTAAACGTCAAACCACGAACTGAGGATTAAGATTGTTATCGTTGGATTAGTGTTGCCAGGGGACCGTTTTTTGTTTTGTTTTCCCCACTAAAAACACCGGAACATACCGAAAGAGTAATAGTGTGTGCAATAGGTAGGATGAACCTGCGTCACATCGTTTGGAATAGATCGCCGTGATTGGGTTTCGTCCTCTGACCTCCAAATCCTTCCTAATCACTTAAGACCTAATTACGGAAATGAATCCTAGGACTTTCCCCTGATACACAACATCGATTGGATCTTGTTCGTGCGCGCGTGCTAAGCCCCCTACACTCTAACAAAACTTACCTTGTTGGGCATAATGTGCCAGGAGCGACGTTTGCCCTGCCGCTGGCTGCCGGCGCTGGTGCTGCTGCACAGTGACGTGTTCTCGTAGATTTCGCTCGGTATCGGACTGTTGAGATTGGTGGTGGAGTCGATCGTCGGGCAGGGCGATGAGGCGGGCGACAGCGTGAAGCAGCCCGAATCGTGCGACTGCACAATTTTTAATCGGTTGCCCGGGCAGATACCCTGTGTGTGTAAATGAGACAAGCGTGTGTGAGTATGTGCTGCAGTGGAAACCCCGAAACAACAACCCAGGATAGTGGGCGCTCGTTTTGCGGTTAGAACGTCCGATAGATTAGAAAGTAGAAATAATTGAATTGAACCTAAAACCCGCACCGTTCGATTGCAAACCCGTCCCGACAAACACGGTTGCATGATAAACAAATAAGCTTCTTCACCGCCTCCATCGCCGCGGTAGACCGGCTGCGTCGGAGGACAATATTTGTTTAGCAAAGGAGAAGAGACCAACGAAAAAAAAGAGCTGTACCGAAACAAATAGCAAATCCATTTCAAAATAATCAGATAAATCCCCCGCCGAACAGAGCCGGTGGTATTTGCTTTGCAAAGCAATCGCAAAAAGCGTAAACGGAATGCATTCGCTGCGGTGAGTGCTGTGCGGTGAGTATACCTTTCAGGCGCGGCGCAGCGTTTTGGTGATTTTGGGTAGATTTTAGAATCCACTCCTAAAGCCCTGCGTTGTACGCGTGTGGAGCTACCAGGGGAAGGGCAAACAATCAATCGTCATGTAATCCTTCCTACAGCCAGGACAGAGCGATTTAAACGGACATGGTCGCTAAATTCGAATCGATCGAAAGTGGATTGATGGTGAGCAACAGAACAAAAGAACGCCAACAAAAAACACCACTCGCCAGTGAAGGTTTGCATTTCAAGCCAACCCGGGAGACCAGGTTCGGTTGCGTCGGCGTCATCGCCATTCGACCGTACAATGTAGATGGATCCCCGTGAAACGCGAGACGTTCGCATCAGCGCCAGGATGGATCCAAAGTTGGTCCGAAAGTATGATGCAGCGTAAAAAAAGTTTGATTGTTTTGCTTGCCGTCGCCGTGACGAGTTTCCGGATGCAGACTGACTAGCTGGATGGAGACAATGGAGGAAAAAATCTCGATCGCTTTTACGATTTTCTCTGAAGAACTGTACGATACTTTCCACTCTAGGACGTACGGATACTTTCCACTCTAGGAAAGCAACTGACAACAGGATATCGTTTCAGCCGGCAGGCGTTTCCCGAGATTCGTTCCGGAAGGTGAGGTTAGATAGGTTCGCGTGAAGGTGAGGTTAGATAGGTTCGCGTGATCTATTCTTCATCTGGGTAATGGAATGAACGGGCGATAGGCTGTGCTCCGGATGGTGGGAGGTTATTGTTTTCCACTTTGAGTGGCATTGTGAGTTTTTCTCACCATGTCCATCCACTAGGGGGATTGTATAGGTGTAATCAATGTCACGGAAGGCGACATGGAGGCGATGGGCTATTTCCAATACATCCATCAGTTTCATCAAGATTCGGTTGCAAGGGCTCTAGACACACTTCAGGTGTAACATTCAGTACATCAGGAAAACGGTGACACTTGCTTCAATACCATGATGGGATTTTCGTTGAATCTGAATTGAGGTTTGAGTTTTCTAGGATAGCAAAAAGTAAACATTCTACAGCCTTCCGTATCCAGGAGAAAACTGCATAGTTTTCTGTTCGTACTTTCAATTTGTTCTGGTTGTGTAGTAATTTGAACATAATAGATTTCTTACATCTGTCCTACATTTCCGAGTAGGGGAATAGGAACGTCATAACAACCATTTGAAATTCGAAAAAGTTCCCAACAAGGCACAGGTCACTGAAGGAATATATTATTACTTTCCACCACAAATTGTGCAAAATTTATGCGTAAACACAATCGCGCAATAACACCCTCAACACAGGCAGATGGAATTGTGTCGAAATTGATTTTTTACGCTACGTATACTTTGCTTTGCGCCGTGCGCTACGTTCAATGGAAGCAACGAACTAGGACAAAGTTTCTAAAATTGAGTTTACATGTTACGTTTACACTTTTTACACGGTAGCTTAGTGACGGAAGTTTACATAGAAGCAAATGTACGTAGAGAAGACAAAGTTTGTTCAAAGTAATTGGGGCAGAAGTTTGTGAGGCGAAAAAGCAGTAGGATTTGTCTTCGTTGTGTTCAATAGAAGGCGATAGAAATATGGATTTTTACGATTTATCATAGCATAACAGTTGTAACTGTCAAAATGTTTCGATTTCGAACGATTTCTTCCACAGTTTTGTGGTGATTTTTTTAGTTTTTTACGCTTTTCAAACCTTGCTGAAACCAGATGTTTTCGTGTTTTATCTCATCATTTTTCACACTTTTCATTTTTTGTACACAGTTCCTTTAATAATGATTAATGATTTCAATATGTAAACAAACATATTGAAGTTTTTATCGGCACATCCACAGCGTTCCAAAACAATCTGTGTCATAATAAAAATCAACACCATAATCCACTTTATTCTATCGGTTTAAGGTATTGATTGATGTATGGATTGACGGCTGGCGAGATGTTGGCGTGATGGGTTTGGTGTTGAATTTCATCAAATCAAGCAACTCCCTCGAAGACGTACTGACGGTACAGATGAAGAAACCCACGATATAAAACAAAATTCTCCTGTGTATCGTAATTTACAAAACGAGCGAAGAGAAGCAACCGACGGCAAAGTTTAATTTGGCTCCCCTATCTTTTTTTCCCCTCAGCCATCTACCCCGTGGAGTGGCGCGAACAATTGACTTACAATTTCGCCACAAAACCTGAAGACGAACCTATGTTGTGGGAGGAAGAATAATCGGGTGGAAAATAAACAACCCCGTAAAACTTGGTGAGAAAATAAGAAGCGCACGAGCGAATACAAATTTGCTCGCTCGATAACCTGGCGCAAGAATTCACCGGAGAAACGAATCCGAAGCGGAAACCCAGAGTCGGGTGGAAATAAAAGAAGGTATGTTTACCGTTCTCGTGGTAAAAGGATCCCAGCCCAACAATCCACCAGTGGAAATGTTGAGGTTGGGGTACCGCTTTACATCCGTACGTATGTGAACGTCTCATCATTTTGCTCAATCTTCCAAACGGAGCCGTAGGATCGCGAGAACGAAAACTAAACGCAATAACCGATAGACTTCCTGGTGTAGGAAAACAAATTTCGTGAAACCGTCAAAATCTTTGCCCGATCCCGCAGTGAAAAGGTTCGGCGGAGGATTCCAGAGAGTTGATAAGAATGTGCGGCAAGATCTACCATGCAGATAACGCTGGAAGTCTTCTTCCCACTCTTGGTGGAGTAGGGGCAACGCACTCGATTGAAACGCCACGAAAGTGAGCCGTACAGGATTCACACAAGGGCAGAACCTTCATATCCTCACTGTTCCTTAAAAAGGCGCCTTTTTCGTTTCTTTCATGCTGTTCTTCCAGCGCATGATGAACGGTGTACACACCGCATGCGAGGAAATTCCCAAGGTTCTCTCGCTTCGCGCCTTCCTCCCAAGCCCGATAAGAATTGGGACGGAATCGAAAGGAAACGGAGACAGGAATTCGACACTGCCGGTGGGTCAGGTAGATTCGTTTGAGTGAGGCTGAAACAACGCCCGACGCCCGAAAGACAATCAACACAATTTGTTTGCCGACTGACTGACTGACTGACTGGTTGGTCCCACAGTGTTCCCGGATCGTCCTTCCCGGTTTTTGGAAGCTGAGCATCGCTCCTAGTCTCATCCACACCGAAAACTTCACAGCAATGTATATTGCGAAGCAGACAGGAAAAGATGCGGGTTTGGTGTTGCGAGACCAAATATTTGAGGGAACAACTCCGTAGGGAGCCCAACTACGTTCAGTAAGAAGTCAATCGCAAAACCAATTGACTATACAACAGAAAGTATCCTCGATTGTGCTAGGGGCGGGTGAGTTGATAGTCGTCGGAGAGGACACACACACACACACATCCATACGCTGAGTGCAATATTATGCGGGAGGAATAGATGTGTGCACACAAACATCCGAAACAAGCTGCTGCCGTCCGAGAGAGATCAAGAACGACTGATGGGTCAATAGAATCACCATACAGATGGGATTGCACATTAGACCGGCACAAGGTACGATACGCATGCAGCTGTCTTTGCGAAGGATAAGCAGTGATGAGCCTTTTGAAAAATAATGTAGAATGTATCTCCTTGGCTTGAGTTCATAGCGAACACGGGCAACAACTTTCAGAATTGAGATGGTAGTGCAGTCAATAATAAGTCGTACATGAGTTGGATGATGTTTAACATTGATGGTTTTTTGCATAAATTCACCGCTAGGAATTATGGTTACCGTTATAAGAGAAAAATACTCAAAATGGAATAGGAATTTACCAGAAAATCTACATTATTTTTGTAGCTCACTTGGCTAGTCCTTTTGAATTTTATTTTAAACTCCCAGATTCCGCAAAAAAATATAAAATACAAACGAAACAGAATAATAAAAAGCCCGAACCGTTCCGCAGGTACCAGCAGATTTGCAGGCGATTCGGGTGGTTCTTGCAAATAAAAAGCAATTATCGAAAATTCGAACCCCGACTGTGGTTCGGACACCGGGATCAAGGGACCAGAGGGTGTTCGCAATGTGCCAAATTGCACGTTAAATGGATTTATGAAACACCGCAACGGACAGGCACACACGCACGCCTGTAAACTACTTCGGTATTATAGCATTTTAAGTGTTTTTTTTTGTTTTTATTTTGGCTGGGATTCTTTTGTAATTTTTGCGTCTCTCTTCTCTCTTTGTAGCAACAAAAGTGGGTGCAACAAATGCGGCTCGAAATTGAAATGTGCGTGTTCGACACCGTGTGTTGAAAGGGAATCTTGAAAGCGAACAAAGAGAAGAAAAAAAACATGTCCGTGTGTTATTTTCTCCTTTCTCCCGCGCCACGAGACACCGGGCGATTGTGTGTATGAAATTAAATTGGTAGGCTTAATTCGTTCCACTAAGAGCAGACGCATGTTTCGTCCTCGCATCGTGTAAGTCGTGTTCCCGTGCGCCCGAAAATTGCATCCCGTTCATTAATAGCAATGCGTTTCGGTTGCGTTTGATGCAATGTATGAGTGTCTTTTTTTTCTCTCCCTCTCTCGTTGTGTTGATTTTGTTTTCGGAATAACGCTCGTGGCGGAACATGCTTTCGAATCGATTTCCCGCTAGGCAGCGGCGTATCGCGATGAGGCTTGATTAATTTTATTTGACATTCATTCGATACGCTCTGCACGAGGGATCGCAGAGCCGAGAGGCCGGAAAAGCGAACGGCAAGATTAATCCCTGGGAGGGATACAAAAAATGGCTGCCGGCGAACATTAACAACATCCAAAGGGTGTTGAATGAGAGCGAAACGAAATTAAACGATCCATTCCGAAAGTACTTTGCTCGTATTGGGCAACGAACAAAAAAAAAAACAGCAGCCGGAAACACAAAAAACCTAACGTGCAACTTGCGAGCGTTTCGAAGTATTGTCGAATTCATAAAAATAATTGCAGCACCACCGGCCACACCCCGGCCCGAACGAGAGAAATATATCGTAATCTCTTAACTGAATTACGGCGTGACGTAAATTTACAACACTTCACTTCATCCGGGCACGATGCAGTTTGTTGCATGGGCAAATGATAAATTATTCATGCAGGGATCTGGGCAAGGAAGAAACTTGCCGCAACTATCAAGCCAGGGTAATTGCAGTGTCCGCTTCCCAACATCGGCCGGTGGCTCGAGAAGAAGGCCGCCGCCAATTTCCGTGAGTGCACTTGTATATGCAATGTGGAAACTTGTTTCGGGGAAAATGTAAAATTTACATCCTGGTAGGACATTTCCTGCCGCACACATTCGGGAGTTGGATTGAGCCTCAAACCTCAGAGTACTAATGGGAGCTAATGGGTTTCCAAGTTGTCGAAAGGAGGAGAACTACATTATTTCCACTTTCGTGGAGACGAAGTTGCTCAGAACCCTGCTCAAAAAGTGCACTAGTATTGGGTGAAAAAAGAAGTTTCCTGTGTGCCAGTAGGTTGACTTCGGGCTGAAATGTCAGATATGATTTGCGTGAAGAGTAGTTTTTTTTTTCAAATGAAGAAAATTTCTGCAAAATCCTGTCAAAAGGTCAAAAGATGTTGTTTCATACAGACAATACTTTTAGTTTTGAATACGTGACCTATTTTTCACAATAAAAGCACAACTTTGAGGACAAAACACTGGAAGCTTACTTACACAGTTGATGGATCAGCTTTGCACAGACATACACTTGATGAATTTTCAGTTTTTTTTAATGACAAACGTCTTTAAGGCGAAAAGGCTTCACTCGTTTAATCTCCTATGTAAACAATCACTTCAACAGCCCTTCTCGCAAATCGCAAAACAAATGAAACCTAAAGGCGGCATTGATAAACGTCCATATTGAGGTTAATTCCACCAGAAATTTTCATCCACAGCCCCATCGCCACTCTTCTCCACCACGGCACACAATCGATTATGATGGATTTTCCCATTAAAAAACACCTTAATGTTTATTGATTTGTTCCCATCAGATATGCTTTCTCACTCTCTCTCTCTCTTTCTATAGTCTTCATAAAAATTAATCCCCCTTTTTTCATTACGTCCCCAGAAAACTATTTAGATACCTTAAAATGGATTTTAAATTGAATGGAGAGTCCCGGGAGACAATCCACACAATCCATCCATCCATCCATCCATCGATCACCCCGTACATCAAGGGGGATTTGAGAATATGGAAAAGGCAACCCCGTTCAACATAAATGCAGCAGGTGCTTTTTCCGGCTTTACTATGCCGCCGGTGAGATGAGATACGGACAATCAAATAAACCAACAAGCTTTCCAAAACGTACGACAACAAACTAATAAATCGTTCGAATGAAACATTAATTTCCAGCGGCGAAGCCATTTAGTTCCCGATTAGTGACGACGGTGTCGCCTGAGGAGATGTTCCAGTACCAGCAGTCGTAGTCGTAGTCTTCTTCGTAGACATAATTCTAGCTGCGACGGAGTCGAAACCAGCCCTCCGGGGAGAGCTTCATCAGATAAATCTGGCTAATTTATATGTCATTTTTACCCCGCTTTACCAACAGGCGGATGGATTTCAGATCAAGCTGAACGGGGAGGCGAAAAATATGGCTACCGGTCCGTACCGGGGTGTTCTTTCCCGTTCTTATCTTGGCAAAGTGGTAGCAGCTAGCGTAAGAAATGGGCTACGCCGGGAGTTGACATTTACGCGAAAATCTTTAACGATAAATTGAAAGCGTCTCTTCCAGCCGAACGACCGAGAAACGCTTGTGTTGCTGCAAACATGAAGAAGTTCGGCCATATCTGTACTTTCGTCTCCTCATAGGCGACTTGTTTTGTCCGTCGCGGAACTTTGCGCTCCGCGTCAAAATTGCCAATTAGCGTTTGGGAACGAAATTGCCGTAACGTAACTCTCCTCGGGGGTGTTCGTCTCGCGGCGAGATCCTGAAGCTGGGACGACGTGCATACTTGACGACAACGACGCCGGTGGTCCCGGCAAATCGGGTCATGCAGGAGATCGGAGTGGTCGGGCAGAAATCGGCGGACGATTCATATAAATCGCGTCAACAACATAATCCCACTTGCCCCGGGTGGACCACTTGTGAGGGTAATCGAACCGGGTCTGAAGTGGATGCGATCAATCGATCAGGTTGTGAGCGAGCGAGAAAGGGGATGCGACTCAAGTTCTCCACAGACAGTGTATCACTTTTACGAGGCCGGGTGGCCCGAGGTAGTTAGAGCGTCGGGAATGGAATAAACACGTACGAATAAAAATGTCATCGATAGTGTCTCGCAGCGTTTCTTTGTTGCACAAACAAGACAGCCGTATGTTGCTGCCATATCTTTTGGAGAGGAGGTGCGGATCGATCGTCTCACAGGATTGATACATCGCGCCGTTGAAAGCGTAGTTTATAGAAGCATTTAGCTGCTAAGTAGTGTGGATTCGTTGGAATGGGCTTTTAAGAGACCACCACTACAAATAGACATGTTGGAGTGCCATATTGCATCAGCGAAAGGAAAAAAGTACTTCAAGTATTGATGTGCCAGAAGAATCTAAACGACTGGAATAGTGATGTTCAAAAACAGTAAAGGATAGGTATCATTCCCGGGATCGAACCTTTTCAATGAGAGTTGCGACTTAAAGTGCTATGAGTTGAAGAGCCAAATCTAGAAACGATTCTTTGAAAGGAGTGAAGAACTTCCTTGCATTGTTCAATAATAGTAGAAACGCACATCACTAGTGCCAGCAACACAATATATTTATACAGTGCCAACCAGTTCCAAGAGCTCAAGTTATTTGCATAGTGCTAATAGGGGCAAGTATTATAAATTACTTGTCACTACACTCGTCTAACGCCCGTTATGGCATTCTAAACGATCCCAACGCGCTTCTGCAGGAGCGTGCAACAAAACTCCTTTCTAACAAGCGTCCATTGCATGTAAATGTCACTTACCGCTGTCATATTAACGTCCAAAATCCTGTTCCACACAGACACAAAGAATTTCGCTTCCTCTTTGCCTGGCGCTGCACAAAAAACGTGATACACAACTCGCTAAGTCATGCTGCAAAATGGTCGGTGTTGCTTGGCTGCCCACTGACAGGTTTGAAACGCCAATTGAAGCGTATGTTGTCGTTAGAAGTGAAAGAGTTTTTGCCTTATGACTGTGATGGAATTCAAAGTTGGCGATCGAAAAGAACCTCTTGCCAACAACAACAACAAAAAACTCCTGATGTTATCCGTTTTGAATAAAGGCGAAGGCACACGCAAAAAGTAAACAGGAGGAGTGTTCTTTTTCCACTAACAACAACACGATGAAGCCGGAGAAAGACCTCGCGAAATGACGTGCAAACATTTGACAGATATAGTATGAATTCCAGAAGCGGTGGGTCTCACTACCCGTGGGAGATCCATTTTTTATATCCCGCGGCTTCGGGATCTTTCCAAAAATACGGACACTTGTCAATTTTCGCTTCCATTAGGATGTCCGAGGGCGAGAAACTCGTAACTTCAGACGGTTAACCTCGTTTCGAGACGCGATTGGCTGATCGGCTCCGGAAGGGTTGCCTAAAGGACGCTTCTTAAGTTTTGACAAAACAAAAACAGAACCAGAAAAAAAGAATCAATCAGCGTGGCGGTTTTTTTTTCGTAACGCTCCACTTTTTATCGTCTCAGTGGTCGTGCCGAGAGAAGTGTGGCGGAAAATCAAATAATTTAAAAGCGAGCGATCGAACCGGTTCGCTGTCAAATCAATCGGTGAAGAGGTAAAGTTATCGACCAGAGCAAGCCAAAACAAAAACATACTTCAGAGTGTGAGATCGCTTTAGCGCACATCACGTCAAACGGTTGAGTCGAGAAGTGAGCTGGTGGCTCGAGGGAGAGTTCAAAGAGCTCTTGTTTTTATTTTCGGCTGCGGATGATGCGAAATTGGACGCAAATTTTGACAGCCCTTTCGCCTGGACATGGGCATGATTGAGACACAAAAAGAAATGAACCAATCGGCAACGGGAGGACCAGAGTGTTGGAATGAGGGAACCCGGCCGGCTCATAAAGAGAGACCCGGAAAGCGAGATCATAATCCAAAAGTTGACGTTTAGCGCAACCGGTTCTTTCGGGGGAAGCATCGGAGGGTGGAGCTTTGCACGCACCTTTTCCTTTTCCCAGGCGAACTGGTGTGGTCGCGAAACTTTTTTCCTTCGCTTTCACACCGCACGGTGCGCCGAACGAGAAAGCCGCTTTCCGCCGTGTGCGACAGAAAACGTGCGGCGGAACGCGCTGTTTGATATGTTAATTATACGAGAGTCGTGATTTTTGCACGATTTACCCGTCAAGGGACGTCACCCCACCAGCAGTCGTTTTGCTGTGTATCATATACAGGTACAGAGGCCGTACGATGCACAATGGTGGAAGAACACGACGCCTCGGAATGTACAGTGCCGCGTGTAATAATAATGATGTGATGATAGGAGCTGCGGGTCAGAGAAAAATAACGCAACGAATCATATTGAAAATCGACGCACGTATGCGTAATAGGATACATTACGATAGGGAATTATTTAAACGATAGCTATAGAGTGGCCTGTGGATGTGATCCGAAAATCAACACCTGAACGTGATTGTCCAAATTCTCCGTAATACTCAACGAAAGCAACTCTTAAATGTCTGCGAGCGAAGACTTCAGGCAAAATGTTATCACCAGCAAAAGGTATGTTGACTGTATGGCAACAAAATGGTCTATATAGGCAATTGAACAGATGTTTTGAATACTGGATCACATATACATATTTCTACACCTGAAAGTAAATTGAGATTAATAAGTTTCCTTAAGATAGATTTCACTCCATCTATAAACTGTGTAATGTTAATATGTACTGTATTCCTTTTCTCTGTCTTTACCAACCACGTTCTTTGCCGTGGATAGGCCTAGGGCTGTTTATATATGAAATATGAAATTGAAGACTCTCTAGTAAGCTATCCGATTATACTTTTAAACAAACGTCTTTTCAAATTATTGAATTATTAATATATGTTCCAGTTATCAGACCAACTCGATCCAGCTAGTGTCATCTACGTCATCAAGAAGTAAGATATATTGGACATAAACAAAACGAACAAAAATGATCAGAAATAAACTAAGCAATTGTTGAGAAGTTTAAAATTAATTAGAAAAACGGACATAGAAAAACATTGTCTGATTACTTCATTACATTCATTTCGATTGCCATTCAGAAAAATATTTCAATTCCCTTATCAATAGCAAAGCTATTTCAAATCACTCACACCGCTATTCTTGTGCAACTGTCAGGGTTTTTTTTTCTTCCATAGAGCAAACTGATTGCAACATTATCACTGGAGCCTCTCCCTGGTGGCGGCGTGTGCGTGGCGCCAGTCTTGTGCCGGTTTCTTGACGCGAGGTCCATCAATCAACTAACTTAAGAACCAGAAGTGAGCTGAGATCCCAGCACACTGGAGCCACCACCTGATCATCGGCGGCGGAACCCGAAGGTAAGAATGAATAAAAAAACACGAGTAGCAGCTTCCCATTGGCAACCAGCCGAAACGAGGTTGAGGCTACGAACGAGAACGACAACATAGGTGGTGGGAAATAACCGTCGCTATTTCCTCCGTCGGGCCTCCACGGGCTGGCGCAAGAGCGTCGGCTTTATCAGCGGTTATTATTATCGACCGACTTCAGCCTTAGACTTCAGCCGCCGCCGGCAACCGGCGTAACTGATTAAAAGTTGAGGTTAATCGCCCCACCGTGGAGGGATTCCTCGGATTCCCAGGGATTCAAAGGTCTTGCTTTTTTCCTGTTTGTTATGTGCCGCAAAACGTCTTTCCGTGCTCGTGACAGTTTAATATCGCACAGGAGCGCGCCGTCGACCACCGATTTTAATCAAATTTTATAATGCTACTGTCCGCGTCCGCCACTACCGGAGACTCTCGGGTCTGCCCGGGGATTCTAGGATGAAACGGGCGATTAATTGAATTTCCGTTTTGATAGGCACAAATGAGGCGAGATTGTGGAGCTGAAAGGCGACTGACTGGCCGGGGAAATGTTGCCCATCTTTTTAGGGCTTCTTCTGGGGCGCCTCTGAGGACACGCAACTCCTGTGCCTGGTAGAACCGGTGTACCGGTGTGGGTTGAGTGAACACCGCACAGGCCAGACGCCAGACAGGTCATTTAGAGTTGATTGGATTCATTTTACACTTTCACACTTTCACGCTGTCAGTTTACGGAACGTGTCGGTGACCACCAGACTAGCTAGTGCGACTCGCAGGGTGTAGGAAGGATAGATTTCCCTGGTAGAAAACCAGTAGAGAAAAGCCAGATGCAAACCGCTTAAAACACATATCGTTTTCTTGGAAAAAAAGATAAAAAAGTATCCAGACATTGCACTGCTACAAAAACGACTTCCACTACAGCAGCATGGAAATATCCTGCTGTGCATCAGAAATACCTACTCCCCTGTCGGAGCTCTTATGTTGAGGCCTCGGCATACCACCCGTCTGCGCCATCCAACCACATAAACATGAACAAAAAAAGGTATAATTAATGACTGAGCCATCAAGTGAATTAACCTGTGGCAGGGTTGTTGGGACGCAGCAATAGCTCGGGAGAACATCTTGAGGGCCTCTATCACGGGGGAGATACGCACCTTAGGCTAAACAAACCACAGCCATCTAAATAGAAAGTGGCGGCGATGGCGTGTAATGAATATTGCGATGTCGAAGCGTTACATGGCGTAGTAGTTACTGGCATCGTTAAATGTGCGTCGTCATCAGAAAGGGTAAGCTTTCATTCTAAACGGACTGCTCTACGCTGTAGGTCTACCCCATCGAGAGTAGAAGATGTTAAACTGTTGGTGGTTACGTTTATCACCTCGCGGTTATTTGCCAAGTGTTTGTGACGTTAATTGAGCTACCGAAAACGTACCACAATATAAGCGTGAACCCGAAAGGAGTCGTGACTGACACCAGGAAGGCGTTAGCTTGGGGCATGCTTATTGCTTGGCGCTTAGGAAAATTACGCTCTCAGTTTATAACTACTGTTGGGTCTTTTAAACTTGAATGGATTCGTTATGAACATATTTACAAAATAAGATATATTTGACATCGGTTGACCCTTTCCATGTGTGCCTCTGTTACTGATATGTAAACTTTATATATTGTGAAATCGAAATTTTCTCTCAAAAATCTATATTTAGTGAGTTCATACTGATTTTGACATAAAATGGCAATGCTTAAGAAAAAGTCCAATATATTACAAAATGCTGATCTTGTGATACCCGTTCGAAGCATATCGTATGCTTGTTAAACTTAGGCAATAAGAACGCTGAATCAAGGCTTACTCAACAAGTCGATCCTCACAATTAATTACGTACCGTGACGTGTCATGTGTATTTCAAAGAAAAACAGTCATGAATTAATTCCCACGCGCGCCTTTTGCCCACAAGCCTTTACTCGCGCTTGTGTCAATGAACTGAGGTTTAATAAACGACGTCGAGCAAAACTTCGGTTCCGCTGTATCCAACCCATAGAGGACACACACACGCGCGCTCGTGGGCCGATATTTATTGGTGATAAATTCAGTTGCGTCAAGTAGTTCCCCCACACGTGGTTTAGTGATTTTCTACCCTTTTTTATGCTGAAGCCATCTCAGTTCATTCATAGAATTTTGATGCTGCTATTCTAGAGCCTGTTGCTTTTTAGTTGTTATTGCAGTTGCACCTGGGTCGGCAAAAAGGTATCCTCTCCTCTGTCTCGATATCTCGTGGGTGATCCGATAAAACCACAAAATACGCAAAGTCTGCCGAGTTTACGGTGAGACACTGCGTTGCGTCAGTTCATACCTGGACCGGCTTCGGAAGCTACGCAACTGATCAATGAACGCCTACGTCTGGCGAGTAGTGTAGGATGAAGTTTTGCACAACTCCTTTGCATGGACGCTGCAGGCTTTTTTTGCATGTGGGGTTTTAGCGTACGGCGGGTACGATGCGGTTATTGAATGAAGTAATTTATTGCTATTACTGTTACCACCTTCAGTTCCCGCCGTTCGTTGACATCGGGGACATCTACCTCCCCGGTGTAACGGAGAAGTCGTCTTACTGCAGATGAATTAATTTGGATTTAAAGGAGGAGAAACTGAAACGCAAGCAAAAATTCAGTTTTTACATTGGACTGGAGTTCACACAGAGCCTTTCATACACCCAGGCTTTTGAAACCGCAACAAGAAATCCTTTTCCAAATGGATATTCGATACTTGGGAGATATAAAATAATGACGGCTATTATCTGTGGTCAAACACCTACATGAAGCCAAAAGCCCATCTGATTCATTTATTAAAAATATATAAAAATACTTGGTTGAAAGGTGTGTTTTAATAGCCTCAGCTTTAGCATTTCAAATGGAACAATTACAAATCAGTAACATAAATGAACCCTCACCACAAAACTCACAACTACTGTTTTGTACGCTTGTGTAACCCGATGCAATCGAGTGGAAGTGGATGGAATTACACAGCGATTGGAAACTGAAATATAAAATTCACCACAAAACTGTTCACAATGAGAAAAAAAATCTGCACCGCCCCTGCCTGGTTTTGCTGATTGTGGTTGATCAATTTATACACCCACCCACAGGAGGGATTTGAGTCGGTTTTTTTCCTTGTTCCGTTGGCTCGGGCAGGGATGTTCATCTGCTCACGATGTAATCGAGTTTGTCAAATATAATAATAAAGAATATGGTGTGTTCCAAATCGAATTTGAGAGTGACGAAAGCCGAAGAAAAAATATATATATTCAAAAAAGGTAGCAGCTCCCGTTCCCTCCGAACATCACTTCAAGTCCACCTTCGTGCTTCTCGCCTGTGCAGCGCAGCTGTCAACAACGAAAGGCGTAGGAAGGGGCACGAACGAGACCTAGTGGCGTCAACGAAGCTTGCTCTACCTCTCTCTTTCTCTCTTCTACTCTGTGTATGATTGACTGCTCCCTGCTGGTTGAGCTGATTCAGCTTCCAATTTTACAATCTGCCCTGAAAGATGCATATGAAAGGATATCTACATGCATCAGCGCCAGCGAGCGAGCAGCTGGTACCGTACCTTCTGGCAGCTCGTCGAAAGCGGCTACCGTTTCACGGTCGTTAATATGGTCGGGGGCGAGTATATCACGGAGCTGTTGCTGGTAGAGCATGCCATGACGCTCTCTCTAGTCGACACGTGCCCTCTGCGCTTTGAATATCCGACGATCCGACAGTAGAATGCGAGAAGATCCAGCTGGGTATCGCTCATCTGTCTCACACTTCGATGGCAGTGACGTCGAGACGGACAGATCTAGCCAGAAATGCTGATATTGCTGACTTCATGCCTCACGGAATGTCCGTCGGCGATATGGATGGCTATGGTAGACTGATCCCGCACAAAAGCAGTTTCCTGTTTCTTTGTCCAGCGAGCAGTATTATCGGTATCGGTAGGGATTTAGTGAGAATATCTTTGCCAGATAGGAAAAATTGTTTTTGTTTCATGCTTTCTTATTCGTTTAATGTCAAATTTAAATTGAAAGTTTGCCTTTTTGGCAAAAACTCAAAATATACTTTAAATAAGTTACCTCAATGCAAGGTATACATTTAAAACTAAATTACAGAATGCGATGGGTTTTAAAGAGTGGACTTTTGCCGAGATAACACAACGATGTAGCGAGCTGAGCTCAAAACATACATCAAGCTTTCCCAGTGCTTGCAAATAAACTGTTCCTGAACTGAGCACAACCTCCCCTCGACTTACCCTGAAGATAATACAAATGTTTTCTATTAAATTCAGCTACTAATGATAGTAATAACGATTTCAATCCCCACCGTCATCTCACCGCCTCGCGGAGGAAGTAACAGCCAGCGAAATTAACCCAAGCAAAACGATATTAAACCCCAGACACAGACTCTGGGAAGGCGTTACTCGAGTAGATTAATTTTTTTCACTCTTCTCGTTCGCCGTCGTTGGCGGCACGCGAATGCGAGTAAAACCGGTGCAACGCGATCTTATCTCCACGATCTGGTCTAGACCGCTGCTCCAGTATCTGGGAGTCTGGTGCGTCTCGGTACACCTTATCGTGCGTACCCCGACCGGCTTCTTACCGGAAGCATTCGGCAAGTAAAACCGCCAACTCCAGCCGGATAGTTCCGAGGTCTTGGCGTAGATTTTTTTTTTGTAGCACGAAGAGTATAGCAGACGGCAAGATAAGTCGTCTTATATAGTCTGATGAGAGAAAGTAAGGATATTTCGCGTGAAGCGTGTATTACTGCGGTAAAGTGAACGCTGACGCTGTATCACGCGCTCACTTCATTTCGCTGGCTGTCTTGTACTAGGGGAGTACCCCTCGGGCGGCGTTTATGCGTTGCGAAATCGTGTGGAAACATTTCAATTACCACGGATAGATTCTCGACTGACAGTTGACTAGACAGGCGAACGGGTTCCGCGTTGTAAGCTCGAGTGGGGATCAAATGCTTTCCATCAAGGATAAACTTAATGAGAAATAGGTAATGGAGCGCTTTGTGCAACGTCTTTACGTTTGTTGGAATGGAACATTACCCTTTATTTAACCTTTTTCTTCAGCAAAATGTGTGATAATCCAAGTACTGTAAAAATAGGTACGAGTTAGGTGTCAGTAATTAAAAAAAGCTTTAGCTTAACTGCAATCCCAAAAGGATCAACAATAATCCTATCCCATTCGATAATAAAGCAATTTGTTTGCTGAGAAGGTTCATGCGTCGTTAACCCAATCCCAAACTGGCAGGGCACAATTGAACCCAAGAAGCGCTTGAAAAGAGTCCATTTACAGAGGGACAATACATAGGTAAGGCAATTTTATGGTCTTTTAAAATTCAACCTGACCGCCGTGTTGTTAGCTTCCCTCCTCCAGGCGATGCAGCCCCAGCACCAGACGATTACAAACCGAAACGTAATAAAAGGTGAAGTTCCGACATTAGGAAATACCACACCCCTTTTCACCCCGGTGAGCGGGGTCAACGGAGCGTCCCGAAGAGAAAACAAAACCCAAATAATCCATAAACTCTCGATACACAATACAGTCGAAATGTGCTGCTCAATAGCAAACAACAAACAAACAAACTCATCCCGATAAGATCTTCATCTCGAACGGTGCACACACACACACTCCCCAAACACCGAGCCATTGGGTTCGGCATAATCCAAGCTTCCTCCTGTGTGTCACACCTTCACGGTTTGCGATGGGATAAGCTCACAATGGACGCACCCGAGAGAAAGAGTTGCAGGCAACCGGAAACGGGCCGGATTCCGGGCAAACATTAACGGGCTCCGCAGTCTTTCGGAGGCTTTTGAGGTAGCCACTTTTTCGTATCTGTAGATAGGGAAGGCATCCACAGCAATGGCGGATAAATCGAGGGAATTAATGGGACAAAAAAGGCATACAGAAGAAACAGAAAAAGGATACAGATAAAAATCTGTCCTCCAACAGCGTTGACGGTGTGGCGGGGCTAGATAAGCGACGGGATAGGAAACTTCCACAGACGTTTAACAGAGGAGGTCGTCTGGTAGGCATAGTGGAAAAAAGGATAACAGTACAAAAAACGGAAGCTAGGTAAATGTCGCTAATCAGATTGTAAACAGGCCCAATGTGTACTCGCGTTCCGTCCGGTCCGGTACATAGAAGAACACAGGGGAGATCCGACGGAAGCTGTCGGAAAAATAAATAAGGAGAATGTGCAGGGAGTGCAGAGAAAAGGACCTAGCCACTTCTTGTGAACCTAGTTATTACGGGTATTAGGATCAGTGAAGTTTTGAGAGTTCTAGGCGTAAAAACAGCTGAAAAAGACCATCGTATCCCACACGCACCATCATCTCAAGCCTCTGGTTAATCTTATGAACTACACGGCTTTATGACTTCCCGAAAAGATCCAACGAAATGAATTATGTAAACGAACCCGCAACAGATAAGCTACAGGAGCAGCACTAACGCGGTAAAGAAATGAAATTAATTCTACGGAACAAAACTTGTTGCCTGCCCGTAATCGTGCCAGGATAATATCGGCACCCGTAAATTAACTCTATCCACCCGCGCTGTGAACACCCTGGTCCCAACACTCCAAAGGGTTTCTTGGGTATGTACGATACTCCCAAAAGAATATTATGAATAATCTTCAATCATTCCCGCCGGATGCAGGACGCTGATGCTATTGTGCGGCGGCGTCGGAAAAAGGCAAACCCCAAACCGCTACAAAGCTCGGCTCGACTTTAATCAACTCCGCACGGTATACAGTGAGAGTGTTAAAATCATCTGCCAAAGGGATTTGTACGCGTCTGGGAGACGTTGTAAAGATGTCACGCACATAGGAAGCCTGTTGTTTGTATCGTGCCAAAACCGAATGTTCTCGCAAAACATAGCGCACTTGCTTTATGTTGAAAAACCACCGCAACAAACTCCGTTTGCTGTCGTCTCCCGGTGAAGTCGTGTACATCAATTAGATTTAATTTCGTTCCAAAACTGACGCCTTTGTCTTGGAGGCGCCATCATCATCATCCATCCTGCGGGAATCGCGTAGCGTGTCGGCATGCCTTCCTCTTGGGCTAAGCGAAGTTCCTTGTACGGGACTTCGCTTTGGGGACGTTCTCTCCTCACCATTGATCATCGTTTGGAGCAGTAGCGTATCATCCGGCGTACGTACGCGCGGTAGTGTGTTGTGGATCATTGCACCGGGAACGTCTGGCGCCATCGATACTCTCATCCCCCGTGCAGCAACTTCAAAAGACCATACGGTTGGTTTCTCCCGGGAGAGGAGTCTTGTACCGTGTTGAGAAGTTTGGAATGAAGATAGAAAATTCCAAAGGACCCGTAGCTCACGTTGGGCACGTTCGTGGCCTGATGGCGGAAGCGAATAACGAACCCTTCTTACCCTTTCTGGCTCACTTTCGTCCGTCCTCCTCGTACGTGCTTTTTTCGACACAATGAAATTCAAATTTAATGATAGGGTTTCGACGCAAACCCATGTCCCGCAAGTACGCGTGGTTGGTACGGCCGTCTAGTTTTTTGTGTGGAGCACTTTAACGCCCTCTTCCCTAGGCAAGACGTCAAGTTGGGTTCGCACACGCCATCACAAACCCCTAATAATTTCTCGTTTTCCGGTCCGGGCTCAGCATCCTTTCGAGCCGGAATGATGGCGGAATTAATTTCATTCGAAAGCCAATTTCATAAACGTCCGAGAATTGTACCAAACACGCAGGTACGGCCAGACGCGCCTAGCTGTGTTGTTGATTTTTCCGTATGCCCGTAAAATAATATAGCATACAGAGAAAGGTGGTTAGGAGCATGGCACGAACGTTGAAGCAGATGTGATGTGAAGGATGCGACATCCTGCTGCCCGGCCATCGGTACTGGAAAACCCATGGGGTAAGGGAACCCCTGGTACGTTATGCACACTTCTCTTTTATGGTTCCATTGCGAACCAGCTTTGCTTGTTGTGCCGGCAAAAGTTAAGCATAAAGGTAAATGTTTATTTTCAGCTTTTCATCATAAGGAACGGAGAGTAAAGTAGAGGAGATCCAAAGGCGGTACCGGTACAGTGAAAGCCGTTCAGTAACTGTGCGTACTGCTGAGCGGAGACGCTGGTTATAAATTTACCTAATGAATGTCAAATATTATCACATATTATTTCCGACGATGATTAAATGGAAACAAACCGTCAATTGATTTTTGAAAAGAATATTTGAATTTCAACGTCTGATCCCATCCTTTGTAACGACTTGGAATAAAATTGTATTTAAGAGTATTTTTTGAAAAATATGTTAATATCCCTTGTCGGACTTTTGAAGCCTTCCGGAAGCCTGCAACGTTTTCGTAATCTTCCAATAGAAAGGAACGAAATCCATCCAACCAATTAGCAGCGAAGTAATCATTTCACTCTGTTATCTTCACCAAACGAGAAAACGATGCTACAAAGGTACTCATGTCAAGGCTTTTCAATTATGGAACCAACCAAATCAACCATCACCCTCTCCAATAGCTTCCTCTTGGAAAAAGGATCTTATAGCATCACCGAAATCGAAATATGGGTTTTGCCATTGTGTTGGAAAAGTGGCATGACCTATGCAACGTAACTCGAGCGGTCCCTTCTGGTGAAGCATTTGTATTCCCTTTTCAATTAGCAGCTCCCAATAGACACACATGCAAGATGTGTCTTTCCATGAAAAATATGGTCGATGGTCGTAAACAATGTAAATTAATTTTCTGTGTGCACTCTAGAGGAAAAAGCCTCATGCAGTAGTCTCTTTTCTATTGTTTGCCAGCTGTCTTTCGCCTGAGAAATAATATACCGACTAGATCGGAGTACGTCAGCTGTGCCTAATTGAACAAACACTGTTGAATTGGACCTGGAAGAAAGTAGATCTCCTTGACGACCTATCCGCAACTGTCGTGTCCTATTTTTGTGTACTCTTGAAGCCTACTTCCATATCGCTTTTCTAAAATATCCATCCCACTGCTTCAGTTCTAACGCATTGATCCGTTCTGGGAAATCAATTTCTCTTCGAACGAGAACTCCAGTCGTTCGAGTCGTTCCAAGTCATCCACGAACGAAAAACACACCGCCTGAACGAATGCTCGGCCGTACTAAGTACGCAATTCAATTAACTTTTGATCTTTTTCCGGATTCACCGTCGGACGCGTATGTCTTCGCTTTGCTTTGATGATGGGGAAAAGGCCACTCGACTTCAGACGAGAGAACACCTCTCGGCTCATTTTCAATGACCTCCGACAATTCGTTTGAAGCCTATACCCAAGCTTCTCTCAACAATATGCCTGATTTCAAATCAACTCCCGGTTCATTAGCAACTGTTATGTAGCTCCTTCGGTTGCCGCCACTGGGTGTCATGTCAACCGGGAATCAAACTAGCTATAGCTACTTTAGCGTGGTAGAGAAAAACACGACAAAGCGTCGCCGGCTCGACGGGCATTGCAAAGAGGTACGGCCACTTGAGCAACTGGTACTAATTGAGTTATCCTCGGCGCAAACTTTTCCCTGACTTCGGGCGGGCAAAGAGGCATCAACATCTGAATCCGCCACCACTTGAAGCACCCGGGGCAACTGCTGCACGGTTGAGTTGGTTGGCCCTAAGCCTACCACCAGTTCAGCTCCGGGTTCTTCGGGCGCCCCGTTCCCGTCATTAATCATCCGCTGAATAATTAAACAAGTCGTTGCAGTCCACAGGCATAGGAGTTGGTAGGCTTCTTTCACCGCCGCGGCATCGGAGAAATGGGCCGACGAATGGTGTGCTTCCTCGGCGTATCAACAGGCCGTGTGTTCCACAGGAAGGCTCAACGATCGGAATGGGCAGGCTTAGTGAGCAATCTCTGCGCTCCCTGACCAGGAGAGTTCAGCTGCGGGTAAAAAAAGCTTAGCATCGTAAATTATTCCGTACCACTAGCAGAAGGTTTGTTGGATGCCCGAAATAGGTGTAACAAAAAAAACCACCACGACCATAAGTGCGACCACGGAGCGGCTTCCCTCATTTGAATATGTAGAACTTCCCCTTCAAATTACGATGCACAGAACTTCCAGGGCCACGATGTAACTGAAGCTACTACTCCTGAAAACTGCGCTACGGACTAAGACGTCAGCTTTGCTCCATTGGGATTAATTTCGATGGGAAACGAAACAGGTGAGTTTGTTCCGTGACCAGATCGTTCGTGCTCTGATGCAGCCCCAAACGCAGTGAAGGTAAAGAGTATCCATAACACGTCGGGAACTCACCTGACGACCACGGAGCTGACACAGCCACCACCCTTTCAGCCCGTTAGTGTCTGTTTCGATGACGGTCAGTATTTCGCCCTTGCGGAAGGCGAGCTCGTCCGTACTTTCGGCAATGTTGTCGAACGTTGCTTTGGCCAACAGTTTCTGAAACGATAGGCAGATTTTGGGAAAACTAAATTAGTTGGATGTCTATATTGCTGCGGGGAACCAATCGCTTTTTCGCTGTGGAAGCGTGATAGGTCCCGGTGGAGTCTTTCGTCTGTGTGAGGTGACATTGGTTGCCTGATTTCCAGTGGGTGGAAAGGTAATAATTCTTACACGCAGATACAGAATACTGGTACACGCAGATACAGAATACTGGTGTGGTGTGAAGATTTTGGAACATTTTGGCTAACTTCGCCAGATGGATTATACTCTTGAGAATAGAATTACTTGTAGGGGTTTATAAGGTTTGTCAGAAGGAATTGTATTAAGAACACGTTCCTATCCAGATTATGGCCGAAGAACTGGAGACATGTGTGTTAAAAAACACTTTTTAAGATTTTCCCTAATTAATCATGGAAATATATAGTATATAAGAACTTGCAGGATGTTCATGAAAGGCATCATAGAAGTTATATAGCTAACTTTTGAGATAAGAAACATGATTCTATTTTGAGAAGTAACTTACTTTATTTACTTACTTATCAGGTGCGAAAACCGCTTTGCGGTCTTGGCCTGCTGCAACGAACTACGGAACTGCTCAAGTCTTTCGTCAGCCAACCGTTTATTTTGGCGGAAGAATCAACGCCATCTATTCGTCTCAGTCTGGACCTACCACGCCGCCACTTTCCATGTGGACGGCCTAAAAGGACTTATCGCCCGGCGTCATTCTAGTGACATGACCAGCCAACCGGGACGAGAATTAAAGCCGATTCACTTTTACCAGTTGTAGACGTGTTTCAAAGACTTCGTCGTCCAAACAATGTTGGAAATGTTGATATAATAACTATTTCCGCTTCCTTTCTCCGCATCATGTAGCCATCAAGTTATTTCATAATTTACTTAGGTTCTGCTTTTCTTGGAGGATAACCTCCAAGAGAAATAACGAAACAGCTGAGATATGCCGAGATTTACGGCAGAAAAGATTTGATTCTAGCAGCACAACTCATATTTCTCCTTCGACCCACGGGAGGGAATTGTAGATACTCGCGAGAATACGAAACCAATATGAAATGACTGAAAGAAAATAAACAAAACCCAAGTTTCCACTCAACTGCACACGGGAAAACCATTCCGAGTATGAAAAAGCAAAAGACACGTGCAGGAAACGTCGGCGACAGCGTTTCGAAAAATGGCAATCGAATCGGATGTAATGCGACACCGGACCAAAAAGACACCCAGTAGGGGAAGGCAAACGAAGACGACAGAGAACGACGCTTCTTGAACGAGCCGAGATAAAACGAGGTCATCTTACATGTTTTCGATGTTCCGCTTTCGCTGCACGACCGGGCGGTGATCAGTTTTCAATTAGTCTAATGATATTCCCGCACCGTGCGGATGGAATTCCATGTTGACTTCTTTGCTTACGCGATGTTTCAAAGACGCTTTCATCACGTGCATCGGGGCGGGTGGGCTCTGAAAGAGTTCTGAGTGATGTTTGCTGGTGCTTCCTCTAGAAAAGTAAACATCGAAAAAAAAACTTCCCACGTGTGATGTTCAAAGCGCACACATTTCACTCATTAGAAATTGAATCTTTCGGGAGCACGTGGGTAGCGTGGACTTCCATCGCCATCTTGGCACAGTGTTTCAATTTACACAACAAGCGACTTATTTATCTGCCGTCGGGTAAACACATTTCGCCTGAAACTGCTCGCGCCACGGAGTCATCCGTGGGTTGAGCAGAGCAAAATTTCATCGCAGCAACCCGCGCGCAGCATGTAAGGCAATTTATGGACATCGTTTCGGAAATACGGCGTGCAAACTAATCGACACTTGATTTTCCTCTCACTATAACCCGACGAATGGGTCACAAATTTCACCGGCTCTCTTTCTGCTTCGCAGCGTTTGTGGAACGGACATTTCCATTTCGCTCCATCTTCCTGCTGGTGAGTGCAAAACGGCGGACGATCTGCGATCTGCGAAGATAATGCTAAATTGCCGAATCCGAACGGTGGGCTCTCCCGGAGCGGTCGGAAGAGAAATCGCACCGAGGAACACACGCACGAAACTTCCGGGGAAGCAAATTGTGAAACTGGCAAAAATTGAACGTTTGCTGTAAGCTGTTCAACAGATGCCTACTGTGTGATCCGATTGAAGAAGACGACGGTGATTACTCAACGTAACAACAACAAAAAACTCCACCACAAGAGCCGCACCAAAGGCACACTCTGATCTTATCTCATACGCTCCCATCCTATGTAGCCATAACAACCATCATCACCGAATCGTTTTGCAAGGATGATTGCTGTTCTTTTTTTATTCCTCTCGTGGTAGTTAACAAGTTTTAACCAGTGTCTGGATGTCTCATCAGTGGTCGCCTTTTTTTGGGCGATCTGTAAACATTGCTGGCGAACAATGGTGACGGGGTTGTTGCGGTCTCGAAAAAACACTCGCACACTCTGCAAGTGATTTACGCGTTTAGCAGAACAGGCTGTTGGATCGAAAGTTGTTTCCGACAGGCGTTCACAAGTTCATACAAAGGGTGCAGCAGCGCAAACGATTATCGTGTACACGCCATTACGTTATTGCTGCATTATGTTGCTGTGATGTCTTGGTTCCTAGCATTTTGAAGTAAAACACGTTGACATTATTTTGTTTCTTCTAATGATATATTTACATTAAAAAACAGCATATACAACTGTTTTGAATAAAAATCAGATTTTGTTTATTTAGTTAATACAACAAACTGTGAATAGATTAGACTTTATTTTTCAATCGTTATAATTGGTTTAGATTGGAATATTGATTTGATTTTTATTCATAGTTACCAGCACGGTTTGGCATAGTTGGCGTATTATTTATGACAACGCTTTAAAACAATGAACTCAGAAATTCAACTGATCTTTAAATAGCACAAGATTTCGAATTATATTACATTGAGCATAATGTATACCCAATAGAAAACAAAAGAAGATATTTATTTTATTTAGTATGACGGCCTTGGTGGCCGTATTGTCATCAAAAGAAGATATTAATTAAAAATAAATTAAAATTAATCAAAGGAGTTGATAAAACGATAAATAGTGTTATTCGATAACATTAAAACAAAACTAAACACAAAGAAAATATAAATCGGTAAAATAGGTCTATCCATAATAGAGCAACAGTGAAATAACAAAAAGAATAATGAAGAATTAGGTAAAATTGGTAGATTTATGCAGGATGAACCAAACCAAACTTGTTACAATGAAAACATTTCCAACTCATTAACAAACGAAAAGAGTGCTATCATCATAAAAGAGTTCTATTCGTATAGGAGGATACTAATAAATTATCATTACAATACAACACTTCACGTGCACACGATAAAAAAAACTTCAACTTAACAAAAGAACATGATTTATAATCCATTTTACATCCTCTGCTCCTCTCGCCATCCTCCAAACTTTTCGTGCGGGAAACAAAACTTGGGCGGTGTGTTATGGAAAAATGATAGCAAAATAGTCTGATACAACCGACCACGACGAGCCGGCCGCGGCAAAAACGTTGCAAAAAAGCACTACAAAAAGCTGCCATTTCCTATTAGTGCAAGTGCAAGCATAAAAGCACCACTTTGCTTTGCGCAAATTGTTTTCGGACGGCCCTAAAAATGAGTTTTCCCACGTACATTTGGAGAACGGTTCTCGTTTGGGTGTGGGGCATAAAAAAGATATAAAAAACGTACGAAGTGGTGACGAATAAAACAAAACGAAACTAAGTGGCCAAATCCGAAAGCAGCCGCCGTTGGGTGGTCATTTGAATAAACGCACGGCCACGAGTTAACGATGCATGAAAAACTATTTAATGGAAATGAGATTATTAATAAAGAAAGAAAATCAAAATCAGAAAAAAGGTTCAATTTGCGCTTTTGGGTGGGGTTGCGAGAGAAGTAAAAAAAAAGCTAAATGAAACAAGCACCAAAGCAGAACATAATTTTAAACGTTTTTATTTGTAGAGCAGTGTGGTGGGAACCAAGAGAGAAATAAAAAAACACGAATGTAAATAATGTAGAACCTAAATTGTGAACTGAGCCGTCGTCGCAACAGCAGCGCGACGAAACAAAGCGATTTATGAGGAAATAAAGACTCATCGGATCAGCTAAAGTGGTAATAATTAGCCGATTCGGATGCGTGCCAATTTGTGCGGAATGCAAAAGTGCAATTTCCATTGTGTGCGTGGCGCGTGGTTGGGAAAAAATATTTACCACCCATCAATAACACGGAACACGCTAATAATGACGCTCGCAAAGGTGTGAAACAGAATAAATCGAGCCAACGGTGCATTATTTATTGCATTGTGTGTAGTGGTGTTGGTGTGATGCACATTTTCTCCTACAAGTTGCAAGTGCTAATAGAACTATTATGAACTAACACACCGGTGATGATGCCTGGTCTCGAATTAATTGACTGTGTGTGTGTGTGTGTGTGTGTTGCCCCTTTTAAGCGACCGTAGTATCAAGTGGATTTATAAATAAAACACCAACGATTGCTCATTAGCATATAATTAACTGGATGTAACCCATCCATCCCATCCTATTCCTGCCCTATCCAGGCGCACGTTGAGTGAATGCAACGCCAATTTCCAGACCAACAGCACCGTCATCGCATCCTTCCCGCTATAAACGGTTCATTGGTGTTGGGCATTTGATTTTATGCAACAAAAAAAGCCACAGTTGACCACTCGCGACCGTTGACCTTTCACGCACCAACCATGGGGAAACGGAGTGCGTACAAAAGTGAAGGTTTTGTTTTTTTCGCGGCGCGTTCAGGGCTCCCCTTTTCCTTCGGAGAAGTACGGAACCTCTGTCGGAGCGCTACACAATGAAGACATCAAAAGCAGCGTGTAAGGTGAGGTGGACTGACTTTCACCCTTTTGGTGCTCATAGGGAGAGTGTGAAGGAGAGTGGAATAATTCAATCTGACTAATGGGTGCCAAATTAAATTACGACGATCTCCGGGAAGGACTCACCAGAGGTTTCTTTAAGACAGAAGCGACAACTAAGCTGGAGGATAGAAAGGTTCACTAGAGGCTTGAGATGCGAAAAGTGTTCGAACTCATGTAAAACAACAAACTTGATTAAATACTTAAAAATTATGCTTGAATTTTCATAATTTAGTTGTTGATGGTAGATCCAAAAAACATCTTCCAGATCTAGATTTCCAGATCTAGATCTACAAAGATTCTACAGTTTCAATAAACAAAACCCTTCAAAAGAGCTGCTTTGATTTAAATATTTGGAACCATTTGTCAACTTTGCAGATCGAAATAATTTTGCAACAATCAACGATTTGGGATTCCTTTGAGAAACCAGTTTCCAGAATAGAAATGAGTAGTTGAAAACTACACGAGGTTTTTTTTTTACAAATTTCACCCTTTTTCCAGGAGTTTTCCACTTTTTATCCTTAATCCATCCCAAAACCAAAATGAATAAAACAAAACAATAACACTTATCGGTTCTGTCGTATTTTGTGAGAAAGACAGAGAACAAAGAAGAATAAAAAACGAAATTACAAAGTGAGTGAGAAAACTAACTTATAAAAAAAAACAGTAAAAAGAGTACAAAAAAAATAAATAATAAATATGCGAGTAGCAATCAAAAGAATAGTGGAACTTTTACATAATGTAGAACCAAATAAAGAAATCAATCACGAAAAAAAAACACAAAAACTGATCCAATCAGTGTAGAAGAACACACAATCCAAATTAATAACTGACCCAAGATGTCGTACACAAACACACAGTCGGTAAAGCAATAAAGCAAGCAAGAGAGAATATTCAAATCGATCATTCAATTTCAATTCCATTAGTGTGCAGCCAAATGCTGTAGGTCGATACGTTTTGTTTGTGCATTTTATTCCATTCTCTCAAACCCCATTCCCCAACGTTTGGGGCTTTGGCTCTCATAGATTCACATAAATAATAGAAACGATTCGCCGGAGCAACAACATAATCCTTGCACGCCACGCAGTATATCCGGCGCTAATTAATTCCATCTCCCAAAGCGACCAGCTCCACCACGAGCACGAGCCGCGTCCGAGAGCCAAACAACGTGGAGAACATAAGTAATGGAGAAGGAGGTCCGATTGTACGGTGCGGCGGCTGCTTAGACCCTTCCGTAGCGCTCCGAAGACCGCAATCACGGCCAGACTGACCGCAACAACGGGCTGCGCGCCAGCGGTCGTGACTTTCGCTCCAATTTAGCCGATCTTGGCTACATTTGACTGCATCCACAGTCGTATATATCAGCAAAAATTGGACTCCGTCCTACACCCCCCGTGCTCTTCCTCCGCATCGACCGCATACATTTGTGTGTTAATAATGAAATACGAGGATTATGCGACGATTGAATTACGTTATTTATCGAGCGATTAGATAAATTATAATTATGAAGTATTTGCGCGCGTGGCAGTGTCGGCTGCCCTTTTGTTCGTCCGGCACAGAGTGCTATAAATTGTTCCGTGTTGACCAGATAGCACCACACCACCAGCGGAGACTTAATCCCGCGCTTACAGGCTGCGCTCGGGCCGTCGGAAGACAAACCCCGACAGGAGCGATAGCGAGAAGGTGCGTGCATTAAGCTGCTTTGCGCACGGAGAACGAAAGCCCGAGGACATATTAAATTGAATTCTTTATGGGAGCCCCCAAAAGAGCCTCACAATCCGGTGTCAGAACGCCACAAAGGCAATGAAGAGCATGCAGTAGCACTGAAATACCGAATCTGACAACGGATGCCGAGTGTGGCATCACGTCCCGTCCGTAAGGAATTCCAAAAGTCAACAGGTAGGCCTGCATAACGTCACACTGGTTCGGATTTTCCAAATACTTCAAAAATTGACGTTATGGCCGTCCGGAAGGGCACTGGGAATGTATGTCCATTCTGTCAGGTTTATCACCGATTTGCCGGGGGAGACATACATTGTGGACGTTCAGCTGAAATGGACATGTATTTTTTCTTCTCACATGTCCCAATGTCATTAGGCGTCATCGATGCGTGCGTTCGTACGTCTGCTTTGGACAGCTCAGGAGAGAGGTCGGATCAGCCGAAATTTATTCCATTTATAAACCCTCCATCGAACTGGAAGCCTATTCCCGGATTCACGTCGCGTAATTGGTAGCGCTTGCTTTATCTCTCTCTCTCTCTCTCTCGCTCTCTCGCTCTCTCTCGTTCGCTTTTACCCTAGGATTTAGACAGACCCTTGAGCCAGACGTACTTCCACAGAAATCAGATCATCAACATCACTACACCGGTCCGGTGTTGGATGCCTCCCAGCGCACTGCGATGCTCGTACAACGTGCCGCAGTAGCCCTTGAACTCCCGGGGACGTTATTGGCAAAACGGTTGGCGGGTGGAAATTCCACGCCGTGCGTCCTCTCCGCCCGTAGTGGTGGTGTCGGATCGTGTTTGGAATACTCAATGAAGTCACAACAAAACCCCGTCACGGACACGCTCTCTCGAGCCGGTGGTCTCCGACTACGACCATTGTTTTTCCAACGACGTTGCCCAACGGCCGCAGGGTCCTCGTTCTCTTGGTTCGTGGTGCCACACAAACACACACACACTTCATGCAGCTATGCTGTCAATGCAGCAGCGAAACGATGGACGGGATGCCGGCACTCAAAGTAAACATAACTGTTGATTGATTTATCCAATTCCAAGACACCGAGAGCTGTCAGGTTCGGACGCGGAAGAAGAGGAGATGGGTGCGAGTTCCTAGGAATCGCCACTTACGAACGAACCGAACCCAATCAAACGGATCTACGCCCGCAATTTCCGCCCGCAACACAAGACTAAACAATGCTCCCGTCCCGGTGTCCCCGTGGCGTGCAAAAATCGATTTCCAAGTAGCGAGCGCGCGCCCTCGATCCACCAACGTACCGTGTCTCACTTCCACAGGCGGTGCACTGAGCAAACACCGGCGGCCACTTCCTGCCCAGAACAGGAGCCTTTTCCCGTCCGTTCGGCTGGGGAGCGAAAAGGGTGTATTTGATCGGGGGGGCGCGCGCGATGGCATCAGGCATAAAATTGCACACTTAATTACTTTGTTGCGAGACGTGAAGAAGGGAGGATGCACTTCCGTGTGCGAAGGGCAGCGGCGTCAGGCAAACGCTTTGATCAAACGGGCCGGACTGACCCCTTCTTATCGTGTGTGCGCGCGCTCTCGCAGGGCAATCGAAATTGGAGCATATCCAATATGTTGCGTATCTCTTGGTAGGGCGAACCATGTTTGATCGGAACATGGCGAAGGGTCAAATTGTGTCTAATTTGTAATTTCCTACTTTGATGTTCAAAGGCAAACTTGCATCCAGAGCACGCATGCTGCATTTTTTGTTTGCTGTTGGTGAAGATGAAGGAAGACCCGGATGAGGCAGGACCGGTGGGTTAATGTAAATTTGCTCATTTTACGCACCATCGATATTTGAACATCGAAGCAAGCTTTGCGGATGACCACACACACACACACACACACACACACACACACACACACACACACACACACACACACACACACATGGCATGGTTGTTTGGACAATGTTACACGTCTACATGGTGCCGGCCTAACGCACCTAACGCATCTTTTATCTGTTCTGAAAACACAATAAAAACTGCACCAACCTGAACTGATAGTATTTCCACGCGGGTACGGGAGTTACCCTGTTGTGACATTCCGCTCGCAACCTATTTCCCTTATCGTGACTCTATCGATAAAATGAAACTTACACAGCGTGAAAACCTCTCACATGCATTGCTCACCCTGTTTGTGTTGTTTTCGACCAGCTAGCAGAGAGCGAGCGCGCGAGTTTCGCACCGGCGATAAGATAAGCCCAGCGGACAAACAGTGGGTTTGCGCCAACAAGTACCTCGAAAGTCGATCGAGGTTGCCGGGCGTGACAACTTTGCTCTGCGTGTACCATACTGCGCCTAACTATTTCTCCCTCGCGTTCTTAGTGTGTGCACGGTATGACCACAACAAGAAAAAAACTTTATCGACCCCGATAGAAATTGCAATTTTTATCGGCATCGATTGAGTGGAGTGGTTGTAGGAGGAATTGCAGGTGTTTGTTCAGCAATATTTATTCATCGAAATCGATTATATGAAATGGAAACCAATCGCAATTTGTACCGCAAACGGGTAACGGATAGATTGCGTTGATATAAATGTTATTTACACTAAATGTTCAAGTTTTTATTCTCAATCTATAACTAACTTATATTCACTCAATAAAATTCTACATCAAAGAAATTCGTTAGGAAAATTCCCCAAGAAACTTGTAAAAAACCCTAAATTTTATGGAAGATTCTAGTCACGTAATGCCCAAAGATGAGTTATGAAAATGCCCTTGTTGAACCGATCTACGATATTTGAAAGAAAGACTGGCTAGATCTAGATAGACTGTGAACCAGCATCATTTGGTGTGTCACGTTGGACGTTTCTTTTCAACAGCCAGTGTAAAATAAATGATGATTCCATAAATGGCCGCAAGCAAATGAACTGTTAGATTAGTGAGGAATAAACACTTTGTATAAAGTTTCGATATGTCGAAGGATTGCTAAAGCTATTACGCTTTCAGATTTATCCATAACTAAATAATCGATCTGTGTCCATCTGTGTTCTGTAGTCATAATTTACAATACCCTTTTTCGGTTTGCCACCCGCTACATTTGGAAAGATAGCCTGACACAATGTTCAACAACACAACAACGTTGGTCACTATTCAAATATCCAATTTCAAAAACCCCCGCGAAAGAGGAGGCCCACAGCGAACACCGGCCCCAGCAGAGCAAATGGCAAACAATATCTAAACACAAATTGGCCATCTGTCAAACGACCAAAGAGTAGGGAACGGTTTCGGACGAGTCATTTTATGCCTGTCGCTTGTGCAAAAAAAAAACTGGTGTTATAACTTGACATTACCTAACAACAGCTACACATCTTTCTTCTTCGACGGCGATACCTGAACACGCGCGATCGATTTCTCTCCTCCGGCGGAGTTACCACTTACGGCAAAAAAGCGCTTCTTGAGTTCACACGCCAATGCTGCTGGTGTCGATACTGACTCCGTCTGACCTGTCGTTCCTTTCCGTCGGCTGCTGCAGTGAAGAGAAGTGTGTCTTTTTAACGCACCGCTCGCCGTACCGGAGGAGAACTGGTTTCTTTCATTTCAGACTCTTTCGCTGTACCTGTTCTTTGCTCGGGGCCTAGAGGAGTATATCTCCGGATGACCTTGCCCGTGTCGCCAGGGTTGAGGGTAGCACTCGTGTGGACATTTTCTTGCTTTGCAATTGCAAACAAACGGAGTAACTGTGGCACGCAAACCTCCGGTGGCTTTGTTGCACTCAACAACGCCCTGAAATAGTTGGTGGCCATTGTGCGACGTGCACGGCTCATGAAGTTTTAGCTCCGTCTTTTCTCCAGCCTGGTGTTGCAAGAAGGTATGCAAAGGCAGAGGCTTAGCAGGAAGTTTTTTTGCCCATCGATGACAGCATACATTCCTCCCGATTCGATTCGGCCTACTCCATAGTGTATCGAAAACAGGTCGAATAAAAAAGAAAAAAAAACCGCTCACGTTTGGTATTTTGAAAACTTGCGATCATTGCTCCGTTCTGTTCTGCGGGGCGATGTGCTGCGACCACCGGGCAGTTTCAATGCCAGCCGAACATTGAGCCTCCCGAAGACGAACGAGTGGAGAAGCCACACGCAAAAAACCCAAATCACGATCGAATAACAAAAAAAATGGCAAACGAAGAAGTAAGTAATTTGCCTTTCGATTCGACTGGTGTTTTGCTATGGGGTTTTGGCTTTTTTTCAGCCAAGGCCCGAATTTGTACCGTCGTAAAAATTCATATCGGAGTAATTCATTTCCAGCAGATGAAGACGTGAGGAAATATCAAGTCCTGACCCGAGCAGGTGATGCAGGGTTGAAACGGGTTGAACGAGAATGACTGCCACAATAATCGCACGCCAACGATTTAGTGGAGGCTGAAACGGGCGAAGAAATATTTGCAAGTTCAAGTACCTCGCGATATGCTTTCGTTGCCTCGAACTCGAAGCCAGAAGCAAAAGGGAAAGGGGCCACTTTCGGAACACAAGGAACACGGAAAGTGCGCTCAAAATCACATTTCGGGTTCGACGGGAGACACTGACGGGGAGAAACTCAAATCCCGATCGTTGTTCGCCAAGTCAGCAGGCGGCTGCCGGTTGCTACCGCGACTGAAGGTAGGGACCTCATCGGTTGATAAAGTCCGACCGATTATTTGTAGGCTCGACTCGTCGTAGGCTCGACTCGTCGCGTACAACCTGACATTTATGAACCATGTTACGTTCTGTTGGGAGACCTGCGAAGCGACCGCTACCTCGGTTTGCTCCACAAGATCCAGGAGGTGGATGAACGTACAACAACGTGGTGAGTTGTTTTTTTCTCTGATTGGTAAGAGTCCGCAAACAAATGTACGGACCAGAGTTGGGAAGTACATGAAGATCGTGAGTCAGAGTTAGTTGTTGTCCACAGCGGAACGCGATCGATGAGTTATTGATTCTACCGAAGCAGAAGCGTGGAGGAAAGAGAGACGATAGGCTCCACCTTCTCTGTACGGATGCTTCGCATATCCGCAAACTATTATGCTGACGTCGCGTCGTTGGAACGCTGGAGTGGACGGAAAAAGCACCAGAAACGGAACATGTGTAAAACCGCTCTTAAGACGGCTTAAAATCCAGAAACGGACAACAGCAGCGGCGTTCAACAATGCACAATGAAACATTTGTCATGACAGTGACCGTCCATATCGAGCCTTTCGAGCAGCCCCGAATGCGTTAGTTTTCGCATGTCCATTTTCCAGCTCATAAATGTTTGAATAATAAGCACGAGCAGACAAAATTAGCGACAGGAACACGTGTAATCGATGCACTTGTGTGCATTGTGTACCGGGCCCCCTTAAAAGGCAACCGCGAAGGGGCTCATATTTCGCGCTGTTTCATTCCAAAACACCAATAAAAGTCAGATAAATTTTATAATGCACAATCGCGTTAACAATTTTCGATTTAAATGCGCCTTTGAATTGTACACCGCACTTTGTTGGGCCACGGTTGGACCACCAAGACGTCAGACGTCTTACCGTGCTCCAGACGGCAAACCGAGACAGTTTTGTTTTCCGCGAATCCGTCCCTAATCTCGGCGCGCTTAGAACCAGAACGGCAGCAGTGTGGCAGTTTCGAAGCAGGTCTCATGTTTCTCTTCCGATGCATAAACAAACCGTTGGGGCTTGGCTTCGGACCAACCGAAAGTCTCTGGAACACGTTGTGTACGGTACGGCTGGCATGGCAAAAGAGTTGTGCCCAGCTCAGCATTTTATGACCTTAGCCTTTACATTGAAAATTGCAATGTCCGTCTTCTGAAGCAAACGGGTAGCTTGTCTGTTTACGAGAAAGAAAGACATTTAACTCCACTTATTCGAAACGAAGTGAAGCTCCTTCTCGAGCTGTGAGATGGATGGTTAGAAACATGTTGTTTTAACACGAATATCAACTATTGTTCGAGTTTTAAATTTAAGAAAAACCATATCTTACAAATTTCGAACATATAATAGGATTTTTACATAAGCTGAAATCTCAAATTTCAAATCTTAATACATGTCTCACGCAAACAGCGCTTCAGAAAAAATAACAGTAGATTAGATAAGTTAAAGTTGTCGTGCCAAATAGTATGATGAAATATCGATACTGATAAAAGTTATTTGGTTATAATTGATAAAACTTACAAGCTTTTACTTGCGCAAGAGTTACAATTCCAAATGTACGCACTTTAAATACGACACCGCCTAAAGCAAGCGCAACCATTGGACACTTGACGTGAGGTTTCAGCAGGTCTTAACCGATTTAACGGGCTCATACAAAAATCCTCGCATGTGACGAAAGCGAAACGAATGAATATGCATTTTGCTTTTTCGCTGCGTCTTCTATTACTCCGTGGCCATGTGACCGTACGAGAGTGAGTTACGTCGGAGCCGTTAACGGAGCACCGACATTCGCAGTCGCACCGTTCCCGTGTAGTCACGGGTCCACTATCAACATTATCGTCCAAGCGTGATCACGAGCAGCGCGGACCAGCGATTTGGCAGCCCGTGGACATTGGTACACCACCTGACATGGTTGCTTTCGCCGTTCACGCTGCGCACACGCTACGATAACTTCCTGCTCGTCCTGAAGTTCCGGATGTTTTAACGTCCACTGGATCGCTCACTATCTTCCGCCAGAATCCGTGAACCAGCGGGGTTAAGATACCGATTGGTTACACTGTCCGCTACCGCTCAAGCGAGAGGTCGTCGGGGAAGTCTCTCCCGATTGAAGATAATCGCGGCTTGCTCGCAGTCATGCAGGTTGGTCCGCCGCTTTGGTACATACGATACGAACACTTTCTGCACTGTGCAACGTGTGGACACGGAATTGTAAACCTCTACGCCTTCCTTCTCCTCCACCAGTCGGGATAAGTTATCCACCGCCGTCTAAGCAGCATGCACGGGCATCTCATCAGGCATGTTCCTCCTGCTCGTCCGACCACGAAACCCGTTACCGTAACACCATCTCCCGGGGAGGCCGCAACAGCGCTCACCAGGCAAAAAGGTAGTTGAACCCTGCGCAGCGCCACCTTGAAGCGCCACCACCACCACCACCGTTGTAGGTTTTCCTACGGCGGGTTCAAAAACGTATGGCTACTACTTTGTGCACACCGCTACTGAGCAGGAGAGGGGAAAGTTTTGGGTTCAGTTCGTTGGAGCTAATATTTCCGACACCCGTGTCTTATGGGACAGCCGAAGGCGGACGTTGTTTTGAAAGAAATCTTTCCACTTGGTTAGATTTTCTTTTCCGAACCGGACAAACGAACAACTTTGTCCACCAGTTGGGTTTTGCGGCGTTCGTTTCCAGACGGGTGAGTCGTAAAGATGGAGCCAATTGCGAAAGAAGTGTTAAAACTTATGCTCTATTAAAACTTATGCAAAAGAAACGCTGGTCGCCTTCAAATCGAAATGGTTGGGGATGACATTTAAGACAATGGAATGTGCTGAGATCTTGCCTGTTTGCATTACTACTCAGAGGAAGTTTGCTCAGTTGTAGCATGCTATGAGTAAATAAGAAAGTTTTTTTTAAGTTCTGGCTCACGTGTTTTAAATTTACTAGCTGATTTAACATGTTTTTGCCATTTATAGTTTCAAGATGTGATTTATAAACCGCAAACACAGCCCCGAAAACTTAGTTTATGAAATTTTCACTAAACCATGAAGAAACTGTTTGCAGCACACACTATCATGCACCGGTATTACACTTTCAAAGGCTATTGTTCGTAAGCAGCAATTGCGCAATCGATTATTATCGCCGGGGCATGATTCCCCATAACCGTCCCGGGCATTCACATTGAATCTCCCTTTGCATCTTTTGTGCAGCTTCAAAAGTCATCAATTGCAGGACGATAAAAGCTGTCATACTTGTCACACAGCAGGAGCTGGAGGCACTCCAACGTCAAGCCGGGAATCAGCAAAAGGGAACATTTTAATGAGCGTCTATTGCCACGGCGGCGGTGGTGGTGGTATTTGTTCGTTAGCTTTTAGTGGTTGCACTGCACAATATCATCCCCATCCGACTGATAACACAGGGAGGAGCGAGTACGTCTCGTTACAGCTCAGTATCGATAGCAGCTAGTAACCGGTCGCACGACACCGACCGATCGATATGTTTGCATTTCGTTTAATAACCCGTGTCTCCTGCGTTCGTAATGCTTTGGACGCAACATCAACAAGCCATTCGCCTAGTTGGCAGATAAAATATCGCCGATGCGCTTGCAAGCGCAGACGCATTATTCTATAGGAGAGCACTTGCGACTAGGGCCAACACCTCTATTCAATGCTCAATTCATTACTTTGCGCTAGCTGATTTAGCTGATGATGCACAAGCTAATGGGTTGACGGTAATTCTCGGTATTGCCTTGTAGTTGAGCGTTCTGTGCCATAGCAACAGTACACGCGCTGCACTTGACGAGGAAGCTCAAAGTATTAGTTGCATGTCGTCGAGCAGATGAGAGCTAAGACGGAAAAGGAAGGGCAGGGTATTGAAGTTGTTGTTTCATCCGGTATTGATCTGCTTACAGTGAGTGTCATAGCAATATGCGAGCATTTATAGCCCGTCGGTCTACGTAGCATGCTTCTCAGTTTTCTTAACAGAAAAAAGTGTGTTTTAGATAATACGAGGGACAATCAGTATAACAAATATTATTACTTCCATGATCAGCTTACAATAAAGCAGTTCTTGGCAGGATAACGGGTGGCACAACAACCTCAAGTAGTTCTATCCTTCAATTTGAGGTTTCGATTCGGCTTGAGGAAACTATTAATATTAATATAGCTATTAATATTAACGATTAATATTAAGATACATATTAGGTTCTGGACAGTAGATTCGAAAGAGCTGCTCAGAAAAAATATTAACATATTTGTATAAAACTGATGTCACGGAAATTTTGCATAATTTTATGACACTTAGTGTAACAAGCAGCTAACAGATTGAAAAAACAACAACCAATACTTCTGCGAACCGACAGTGACCAACAGCACGTATCTCCAATCGTGTACTTGAGCCGTGCGTCGTCCATGGTGATTTTCGGTTCATTTGGAACGCACCTGAAGCCACGTTCCTTTGATCACTTATCAACGCGCCCGCAGATATGACGTGGGTCGCACTATATTGCTAAAATCGATCCGCCGCCAGCGTGTCTGCCATCCGTGTTATCTGAAAAAAGAAGGCCCTGCCGAACCTTTGGTCAACCTACCTGATAAATTCCGTGCCCAAAAAACCCAAGCTACACATACCGGACACCTCCGCGCAAGATAAGGTCGATTCGTAACTTATCTCTGAGTACACCGGTGCGATGGCGTCGCTGTTGGCGCGCAAAGTGTATTTTGCGCAAAACCCCTGGCTGGTCGTGTGGTGACGCCACTCGCCTCGTTAGCACACACACAACCACGCGTTGCGGAGGGAGTTGGCATTAAGTGTTGGCATATCTGTGTGCTAATTTCCGAACAAATTGTCGCCGGGTCTGAAAATGCGACCGTCCAAACACACCACGCTGATGCCATCTTCCAGTGTCTGGTTAGAGCCTGGTTCGATTATTTGCTTGCAGTTTTGCGTGTCAAAGTTCTCGCACCAATACTACCCACAAGTAAAGGCTCCATTGGAGGGATTAGGTTAACGAGTAGCTGCTGGGTGCTCTTGAACGCGAGGTCCACGCGGGAGTCGGAGCTAATGAGCTTGCAGAAGGGCGAAAGGTGCTAAATGATCCCCACCATCTGGCCACGTAAAGTAGGTATGTTGGGCAATGGTGCTGGGCTAGGTGGGCCTTTTAATAGCATTGACCGATCCGCTGGTGCCTCCCCCAACCAGTTGCAGGCGCAAGTTTTAAGAGCTTTGCTCCAAAAAACATAACACAACGGCCCGAGAGACTCGCTGACACTGAAGTGAACGAATTTCTTCCATTTATGGGCAGCACAAGTCTGTGGTCCGGCTCCAGCGGGGTGATGGTCACACAACAGCCACTCACACACACTGCGGGGCATGAGCATGCATTTATGCGCAAAACGATCGAACAGGTCGCCGGTGTGCCTGCCTGCTGTTGGTACTACTCTGGCGCGCTTCTGTGAAGGCTGAGCAGAGAGGCTTCCGGATTATGCTGACCAGCACCACTGATTGGGAAAAAACGGGTTCTTTACCGAGGATGCCGTTGCTGTTGTTGACCGGTTGCCGCTTTGCTTCTGCAAAAACTCCCTCCGCCAGACCGTATCAACTAACTTATTCTTCTTCTACTAGAGCTTTTGTGCTTTGTTTTTGCTGACGCTCGCGTCCAGTGGCACTTTCCGGCACGATTAAATCCACTGGCATTAAGGTTAGTAGATAGTGGATGTTGTTTTCTTCTGCTCGCCCCCCACGCTGCTCCTCCACGAGGGAGGCGTTGTAATGAAACTCGAAGTAAATTCGATGCGGATACGGTACGTGAATCACGGCGGCAAAAAAAAGCCTCGACGTTGAGTCGACGGCCCCAACCGTTCTCGACCGGTAAAAAACAATTTTATTTCGCAATTTGCAACAGGCGTGAACCGCACCGATGCTTCCAGGCGAGAGATAGCTGACTAATAGCATCCCAATGGCGAGCGCGTATAAGCTTTCGGTCGGCCAGAAGTTTTATTATCGGATAGAACAATTCGATATGGGTGTGATGTAATGGAATTTTTATGGTAATGACACATTTTCCACCCCGAAGGAGTGTACCGGAGGAGATTGCGTTCTTGCTGCTGGGCGGTTTATTGCATTACAGTTCGATGATAATTCTATCTGCAGGACGGGCGAACGCACAATCGACGAAGAAAATCAACGTTAATTAGCAACTTTCCCGCTATCGATTTCCCCCGAGAGCTTTTTTTAATTATTTAATTGATATTATACGCTTCCCCAGGCGGTCGTCGGTGCTGGAACGGATTCCTTTTCGTATTTTTGCGCAGCATGAAGAAATGCGCTAATCTTCCGCACCAGCAGCACAAGAACAAGTTTGCGGATGAAAAGAACGCGCAAGTTATCGCTGCCTCGCTCGGGTGCGGGATCATCAGTGGTTGGGTGTTTATTATGTGGCCTCTGTAGACACATCTCACTTCTGGCTTCGGCTCGGGTGGCCGCCGTACGAAGTTGTTTAATTTTACCTCGTTATCATCGCTCATGCGAATGCCAAGGCTGCGACAAAAGCACCTGAGCAAGCGAGCACCTGAGCACGGTGTGTCACAACACCCAACAACGGGACTCATTTATCATACTCATCATTATCTGCGTCAAAAGCCAGATCTCTGCCCGCTATCCGACGCACGCGAGATACCCAATTTTGCGAGTCGTTTTAGGTGATGTTCTGTTTTTTTTTTGGTTTGTTGCAAAATGATTTAACATTGTTTATATCCTTCTCCTGCACGTGCGCAGATCCTAATGGTTTTGAAGGGAATAAAACTGTTGGATATGGCATCACGGTAGGAAGCCATCAAGCGATGCGACACAGCCGAGCCCAACATGGTCGTTTTCCATTTACGGACAACGGCAAGGTTGGGACATTTGTGAACCGTTTGGACCACCGGAGGACGGTCCTCGATTAATTGTTTCACAATACATCGCAAAAACTGCTGAGTTAGGTTGTTTCGTAACGTCATGATCGTGGTTCGTGGTTTGAACTTGTACCCAAGTTGTATGTCCTACGCACCTGCCATACCATCTCCTAGTGATGGGACACTGGATGATATAAGGAGTCAGAGTAACCGGAGTTGGAGTAACCGGAACCAGAGTGGATCCTATGACTTTGCTCCTATGATCTTATGATAAAAATTAAGTAGGGTTTCAACCTAGTATAAAACGAAGTTGATAATAACCCTTTGGATTGGAAATCATGCAGCATAATACAGACAAACGGCACATTACATTATAAATGGCTAAATTGAAGAATTGACAAGCGGAGGGTCAAAAGCCTTTTGTGGAATAGATTCTAGTTAGAATACTGGCGAAAATCTACCACAGTACAACCCGAATCAAATCCGTTCTCCAACAAAAAAGAGACTCCATGTGTGCTTTTTGATACTGATATCCCATACACTGCCAATATATGCAGGAATGTATGGCTTCCTAGCTTGTTGCGCAAGCTATCGGAAGGAACTGAAGCCCATGTGAGAACTCTTAGTTCACAGCTATGCTGAAGGTTCTCCTACCTATCCCTCCGAGAGGAAACCCACAACTCTTCAAGTCCAATGTTTGCAGAGCATGTTAGTAACTGCACTCTCGCCACGCCACGACCGTCACCCTCCTGGAGGCTGGCCCATTCCAGGTGTTAGTTTATAATTTCATGCCAAGTTTAGCTGCGCAAATAGCAGCAGCTCCGGTTAACTCCCTAAAGGGTAGTCCGTCCGCAACGGCAACGACGAAGACGCCGCCAATGTCAGTGTCGGTGACGATGGTGATGTTAATGACGATGATGGACGCTAAACTAACCTTTGCCGGCTTCGGCTCGTCGTAGTCGTACTCGACCAGATGCATGCTGCTACTGCGGCTGCTGCTGCGTGTCGAGGGTGTGTGCGGTGACACCGGTGCCGATTGTTGCAGATACATTCTCTCTCTCTGGTGTTGATGTTCGGAGTTGTTAGAAGAAGACGGCGGCAGTGAGTCCGAAGGAACTGACACTGCTGGAAATGGAGCTAGCAAACCGCTTACTCTGATGTTTGTATTTTTAGTTCCACTCGAATTAAAAAAAAAATTAACTTCTGGCTTTCCTGCCACTGGGGCGGGCAGGCTTCGGCACACTTCTTCACCACCAAACAACTCGCACGTTGCTGCACTCTGGTCTCCACCGAACGCAAAAGTGGCACGTATACACACGGTACGTCTGCACCTTAACTGCTGCTGCACGGCGGTGGGTAATTAAACGGTAAATCTAATTATCGGTAGCATTATTCAAACTCCTGGGGGGTCGGACACATACACACACACACTCGCGCGCGCGTAGGCTTCAACACTCTACATATTACACTCCGGACAGTGCGCCAACCGAGCAGCCAACCCTTCAAATTAGCATGAGCTAAAGCTCCGTGCCGACACACATACTTTAAGGTGTGCGTGTTTTAGTGTCGGCCGGGGGTGAGTAACACCTTCGCCGGGGTTGGCACGCGGGTTTCGTTGTGTTGATCAAAGCGGAGATAATTTAATTTTCACTCACCCAACAGGATACAAAAAAATCACTCCAAAATCTTCAAAAATCACACCGATGAATCACTATGTTGGGTGCTTTTTTTACTTGCCGCGATCAACGACCCGTTGAACTTATGCGCTTTGAGATGATCTTTTGGTAAAATCTTCTTGGAAATTCGTCAAAAAATTTGTGTAAAAATCACTTTCAGAATTCGCCTCAAAATTAATAAAAATACACTTTTTTTCACTTGACTCAACCATCCAGCATCGAGTAGGCTTCGGTTTTCTCTTTCAGCGGTTGTTAAGCTTTTTTCACACAGATCTGCAATCACTCCTAGCCACGACGAAATGATCCCCCAAAGACGCTACTCCAACACAACACTTTTCTTCCCGCAAACACTTTCTTTGCAATTCCTCCAAAGGAGCCTAAAATTTCTCCGCAACGACACACCGATTGTGCGGCCTGAAAGGCCCAATAATCGCACACACGTACGAGACGACCGTGGAAGCTGTGCGGTAATCACATTTGCCTAAACAAACTCCTCACACGCCGCCACACAAACACTTGTGCCGTACGCGAATATGCGGCGGAATGTCGGAACCTTTTCCAGCGTGCGAAACAGCAGGCCGGAACCCGAGAGCAGAGCGACGGCGAACGACGTGTCCGCTCGCTTCTTATGCTACGCAACGAATGAACCGTCGGGCGCCTGATGCACCGCGTGGAGCCGAGCATTTCTTATGCTACGCGCCATGAACAACCCGCGGATATGAGCAACGTGAACTGTTGTGAGCGGAGCCTGCAAATGCTAGCCGGCGCACCAGCGTGCTGGGCTGCGGTGAGAGAAGCCGAGATGAGAAACGGGTGCGCATTTGCATTCAAATGCTCTCGCCGTTCTCTCGCACAACATAAATCGAGCAGTTCATTCGAGCAGTTCATGCGTTCACTGCTGTACCACAGGGCGCACTTCATCAAAAAGCCGGTTTTTGGTTTGTGGGGAGAATGGTTTTGATTTTGTTTTCCTTGTTTCGGAGCGGCTTCTTCCCACCGTTGTGCTCGATGCTTCTCCGACGTCGTGAAGGTCGTTGCCAAGACGCGGCGAAATGACGCGAAAATCGCGTGAGTTGGCATCGCGTTCGGTGCGAAATTGCATCACCAGCCGTATTTAACGCATGATATACTCGATTTTTTTTTCAACTCTTATCAAGCCCGCCGTGTGTGATAACGCGTATCGGAGGCCACCACTGCCAATCATTCCCCCGGTATCTTGGGCAGGGTCCAGCAGCTTTGTGGGAATGTTCCTGCTGGCAATCAAGCAGGCCGGACGTTCGGAGTCTCAGTTTTCATAATGAACGGCACAAAATTAAGGTGATTCTGGCACGCTGGACCAGAGACAGAACAGGATTGGAGTTGTTTGTTTTCTTCCGTCGTGCATTTTCGTGTGTTTCGCGTTGCCCTACCACGCCGCCACGGCGAAAGCTCAGCTGGCTTGATTTGCAGCACTCACACGGCTGCGGCGTGGAGAGGTTTTGCATGCTGAAAATTATGCTAATTTTTATTACCTCCGTCCGGTTTGGAACCGGCGGCAAGACAAGACCGAACCCCCCACAAGGGTCCTCGTAAGATAGGGGACGTCGAACCTTCCGGAAGGCATGTTTTTGTTTGCTGTTGTTTTTACCTGATATGTTATTTGTCGTTCGTCGGCAAAGGAAGGCATACGACATGACCCCGTCCATGATCCTTCCACGTATTGAACGAACGGAAAACATGGTAACATTTTGTCTTAGGATTCACGCTTTAACGATCCTGTTACCAGGGTAGTTTCCCAGAATTTTAATTTATTTCTTTTATTTATTTATTATAACTTTTTAGAAAACTTTCTAGATTTTAGAGAAAAAAAATCATGTACTCAACAAGTTAGTTAATTGATTAATTAATTGATTTAATTTATGACGTATGTGTGCTTGAAATTTTTAATGACTGCTTTTTACATCAGAAACAAGAGAGAGAAAGAAATAAGAAGTTTATAAAAGATAGAAAAGAGGTAAAATAAGAAATAAAAAATAATATAATAATAGGAGAAACAAAAGGAGAATAAAATAAAATAATAAACAAAAAAAACATATATAAAACACCGTAAAAAGGGAAATTCCTGCAGTTCATAAGGAATAAAAACACCAACAATGGAAAAAAGAGATAGCTGAATGAATCCAACAATATAACATATCTCCTCGAAACAACACAGAAACGCTTCATGACCCTACAGAAACCAAATTTGCTGCACTTGTGGTCCGATGTACTATCTATTCTTCCGTCGGCGGTGGTTACCCGATTTGCATCACACTTTCTAAAGAGATAAACTTTATGAGTGGACTCGCTCGCCACCCGGTATGGTCATAAACCATAAATCCACCACCGACCCGAAGAGGTTAGTTGGTCAAATTATCAACCCAAGAAGAGGCAAACAGCGTACATGGTGGCGACGCGAGAGAGAGCCCAAAACTGAGAGGTAAACACAGGAAACCAGAACCCACTTGCTAAGCTATCGTAAACTTCGATGCTCATAAGGAGTTGCGGCCGGAGACGGTTCCGGACAGTTTTGTTTTTGACCCATTTTGGCTGGTATGGGTTTTTGGCGCAGAGGTTCGCCTACCTACCGTAAAATGGATCTTGTACACACAAAGTGTGCCTGTGCTTGACCCGCTACATCGTACGAAGTGTAGTTTGAACGTTCTTTTCGGAAACTTCAGCATACAAAACCGGAAGCAAAGCACGCACAAAGACACTGATTCAGTACGGGACGTTACCGGATTGTGTGAAACAATGAGCTCTTGTGTTTGGACCGAAAAGAGTGTGTCGTGTGTTTATAATTGCAGTAGTGCATCAACTTTTCATGGTCATGTGTGCATCAAAGATGGCATTTTTAGCTTAACCTTCCGACCGTCTACTGTCTGACACGTTTGGAAGCAGATTTGAATGACAAACATAATCTGCAGCGCTGCGATCGAACGCAGTGCCTCTATGTGCTCAATATGATAAAATATTCCAAAAAGGCACAAAAAAACGAGGAATCGAACCTTTTGTAGCACTTCAAAAAGTACATACGAACGATGATTAATGACGGAAATGGTTGTTGTGTGTTGAACAACAAGGATCTTGAGGGTAGGGAAACCCAAATGAAGTCCGTAGCAGTGAATCATACTGATTTTAAATGGCGTGACCGTCTTTTCTGTACGGAAGGGATACCAGACTTGCGCCGTTAGCGTAAAAAAGTAGTTAGAGGCCATTAACTAAATTAACCCTTTGCAGTCAAAAAAGGTTTAAAAGGCATTTTTTAATGTTTTTTACAGGTTTGGTTTGTCTACATTGTTTCACATTACCCTCTAAATTGGTTTAGCATGTACTGTAAATTGTCTGTGTTTTGCACATTTCTTTTCCATTTTTGTGTTTTAACGTTTGGGTAAGTTTTTTGTAGGAATAACCGAGCTCAAAAGGTTGAATTATCAACATTAGTTATGACCGTTTTAGACTGTTGTAAACTCCGAGTTGACAGCTTGGTAGAAAGAGTTTATTTTGTTTGTTAATTTATTTTGTTTGTTTCTTTTGCAAAATTGAGTACGTTAAATCTATAATAATCTAAACTAACGATAAGAAACAATACCATATAGTGACTTGACTAAATCCTGTACTAAACAGCTTCGAGTACTAAAATTTATTCTAACATTATTTGTCACCCTAAGAACTTGGAGGGATAGTTGTATATATTTAGCAACTATACATAATTATTGTTTGCACGCATGCTGATGGGTTTGACAAAGTTGTACGTGTTCGACAAGTGCTATAAATAATATTGTAAATTCGTTAAACTATTTTTAATTTTATATGTTTCTATAAATTACGTAGAGTTATAAATTGATATTTTCGACAATCTTTCAGAATTTCGTCAACGGCTAACATACACAGCATACTTAACTTACAGGTATAAATCAAGATAATAAACTCTCATTTTAAAGATTTTGTTGCCAACAACAGCTCGCCTCTGGTTCGACAACAATCTTTCACGTTTTGAGTGCATCGTGCTTTGGTTGGCGTTAAAAAAAGGAATTGCATTCGTCTCTGCATGACACACTTCCCCACACCGACAAAAAGGTAACTGCACTGCATTCGGTTCACCCATCGACGAGGTCTAGAGAGTCGAACGAAATTATTCATTTAGCACCACACGGCGAACGTTCGCTAGGGCGCTAACGAAAATGACCTTTACGGGTCACACATTCGTTCGTTTACGTTCGCAAAAACATTTACACGGACGACGTTAGCGAAGAGTACGGCCAAGGAGGGAGAGAGAGAGAAGTTTTACTTTTATTTTTGTTACTTAGAGCGAAAGGTTGCAAATGCCTTTTGCATGTTCTAGTACTGGGTTGGTTTATAGCTCTTTTCTTGTCTTGATTTCATTGCAGACAGCTTAGGTTTATGTCTTTAATTAGATTTAGAAAAAAAAAATAAGCTCTATGGAAAAAATATGTTCAAACGCATTGGAAAGCTAGCAATCTCCTCCAGACGTGTTTATTGCAGTGTATGATTTTACTGCGGCTAAATAAACTCCCAAACAACGAAAGCGTCTGAAATCAAAGGGCCAATAGTACAAATTCCTTCGGCATAACAATCCGACGTCCGCCATAAACGAAGCATAAACATCTGTGCATCATCGGACCGCACATCTCAAGAGTGCAATTGCTTGATTTATTGCTGTCGCTCGATCTGCGGCCACGCAAATGTTGGTCCGCACGGGTCGCCGCGCTAAACAATTAAGCGCCCGGAGCGCATCGTGTACGGGCGAGGGAGTTTCGCTTTGTTTCCGTCTGTAACTGCACGCAGGATGCACCACGACGTTGACCCAACGTCGCTGCTGCCGCTGAAATGCATCAGATTGCATCAACGCAGCAACGCCAACTCTCCGTGCCAATTGAACGTGCGCCGGCGGTGCTCTGGGATAGACGGGATTCAAAATGGGCAACAACAAGCAACACAAAAAATGCCCCCAAGATTCGTGCATTCTGATTAACACGGATGAATTATGCGATCGTGTCAGTTTACGCACGTTCCACTGCTGGATCAAGATGAACACCCCCTCGATCGCGCGTTGTTGGGTTTTGCTTCTAGAAGTGTGTAATAAGCGCAATACGAGACGAACGAAACCAGAACCGGGCTACGAATGACGAGAATTGTACAGCTTCATCAGTGGCGAGAAATGTGATTCGCCATTTGAACGCGTAAAACGCAGCATAAAGTGTTCGAAACATTTGTGCGCCCAATTTAAGGTGTCTGATGTTTCCCGAGAAGCATAAATTCTTGGAATTTTTCATTATTTTTGGATATGTTCACCGTAACAAGAAAGCAATGACTTTTTATTACCTTACTCGTAAAATGGAAGTGAAAATGCATGGAAATATCACAAAACAATGGAAAAAAATGGAAGAATGATAAATAATACAGATAAATATAAAGAAAGAAAAAAAGAAAGAAAACAGAAGAACGACAAAAAATGAATAATGAAAAACAAAAAAACTTAAGCATGCGTAATTGATATAGAATAAACAAGACTCAGAAGAAAAACAAAAGGAAAGTATAAAAAACTCATTTCAACAAATCCAGCAAATTAGGTGATAAAATGTCTAAAATATAAACAATTGGTCATAGAAAGGTAAAAAATTTGACAATAAAGTTGTCAAAAATAGTAAGAAATATTAAAAAAGAAAGGGAATAAATAAAATGAATGACTAATAAATGAATAAAGTACGATGTACTAAAAAAACTAATATAACCTGAACTCCATGCACTATACAACACAAGATTCTATACCATACGAGAAAAAAAAACAATAGTCGTATCAAAACAAAACAACATAACAAGAAAAAAAACTTTACGATGGTTATAAGGCTTTTTGCCAACTTTTCCCCCTCTTCTCTCTATACTGCTACAACACTCCGAAGAGTGGTTTACCACTGTAGTTTTGCTTTGTTGCAAACGAAACAGCCTGAAACAAGAAAGAAAGTGAGAAGTAGCACCACCGGTGGTGGATTCATGCTCCATCCAGCATCCAACGCCCGACCGGAGGAGTCTGGGAAAATTTTAAATAGCCCCCAGGAACGGACACAAAAAACACAGAGAGAGAGGAGCTAAAAAACACCAGGAAGCATGAAACGGGTAACTGATCCTCGTCCGACGCCAAGGCACAACAAGACCTTTGGGGTGTAATTTGGAAGAACAAACTGTGCAAAAGAATGCGGCAAGTTGTGGTTTTGCGTGTTTTGGGTTCAATTCGCTTGGTTTAACCGCAGCTGGTATTAATTTCAGCTCTTTTTTGGCTGTGCTGTTGGTGAAGAAGTAAATAGGGTTACAAATATTTTCTAAAGATAAAACTTGCATGAACCAATTTAAAGAATTTGTGAAAAAAATACGGATGGTCCAACAAAATATATATTTACATATCTGAAAAAACGTCTCACTCGTCTCAGCTTCAAGAATTCTCGTTTACTTCATTTGTAAAAAAAAAACAATCGTCTACACTTCTGGTGAAAAAAAACAATAAACTAAGGAAAAACTTCCTAGAATTCTAAGCGGCACAGTAAACCGTTTGAGCTAGCCGCTTTGCTTACACAATTGCGATCATTTTGTCGAAGGTCCGGGAACGTCAACAATGCCGCACACCAATAACCAACCGACGAGCGTCGCAAGAGAAGCGAAAACGGTTCGGGTTAACGCTGCTTCCGTTTTCCGGGAAAATTACGAAAGATAAAACCTTTGTCCGGGAGATGTGGCTCGGTTCTATGTGGCTGTAAGCCGCAGTTTAAAGAGATTTGATTCTGCCATCATCAGCTTTAAGACAAGACTTTGAAACAAAGAGCTCGTTGAAAAGAACTCGGTGATTAAGTTTACCGAAACATTCTGTTTCGGTTATGCTCATTCCACACCATCCAGAAAATCAAAGACGCTTTCTTAAAACCCTACTCTACAAATAAAAAATAACCCAATCAATTTACATTTTTCAATCTCCAACTCATTACCAGCCAACGGTGCCGGGGTGGGATCTCATTTTTCTCTCCCTCCGTTAAGCCTAATCTTTGTTCGGAATCCCCGCAAGGCAGCGTCGGGTCTGGTTTTATGCTTCACTCACAGCAAATGTTCGAGTTGATGATTCTCCAGCCACTTTGTTACATGTTGTCTTACACGTGACTAGTTGTCTCGCGTGCCTAATACCCCGCGGGGCGCTAGAAAAGCAGACGAAAACGAAGGTGTTACAAAACCGTTTCACTTTTTCCTTCGCCTTTGGATATTTGGGTGGAAGCTGCTGCAGAGGTGGGTTTGTGAGGGGCGTGTAAACTAAAAGTGGCAAGTCACTGTGAGTGTGACATGCGTAAGATCTGCTGATACGTGACATGTCTTAACTCAACAAATTTTTGGTGATTTTTTTTTTGTTATCAGCATGAATGATATTTTATAGGATACATGTTGTCATATGAGTACATAACCCTTTATTTGTTGGTAAATCATTCTTCTGAATGCTTCTGAACGAATCCATGCATAAGTTATGACTAGTAATGACTGATTAAACTACACTCCAAAAAGAAGAATGTCTGCATTAGATTAAACTTGAATATTTTAGCTGATAAAAATACATCAGAAAGCAAAAAGTACGACAAGTTTGACTGTTGGTAAGTCCAGCGTAGACCAGACATATCTGGACGTAGATTCAGCATACCGAATGTCTCTTTCAAAGACTTTTCGCATAATAAACAACCAGAACTTTTAAAGATACCCAATATAATGATTGAAATATTTGTTTGATGTGCCTAAGTATTCATCGAGAAAATCCTTCCATAAACAACAATCAACAGAAACCTAATAATACTATAAATCCAAGGTACTGAACGTTATGTAGTCAAGCCATCCATTCCTTTGCAGCTTTTATCCGGCGCACCTGTGTCATTAAAAAAAACACACACACATTTTAAACATTGCATAACAAAGTCACCCAAGTAGTACCAAACCTGATTATTATCTACCAGCGCACCATTTCTACACCCAGCCCTACATTAGGGAACCCCTTTCGCCAATCAATGATCCGTTTGTGTGTCGGAGCTCGGGATTTAGTTCCGTCCGCAGTTTGGTGGTGTACAGTACCCTTCTGCTCGGTGGGCTGATTGAAAAGAAAACCCGGAAAGAGAAGAAAACAGGCAACCACCGAAAAAAACCGCAAAACCACATCATCCATCTTCTGCGGGCTAGGGGAGAAAAAAGGTATGGAAGTTGCTGCACCAGAAGGAGCGCACAGTAACGTAACCTAATTGTAGTCCGCCTGGCGCTGCTGCTGCCGCTGCTGATGAATTGCACTAATGATATAGCTCCACACATGACTTTCACACGTACACGGAGCCAACGAGACCCATCATCGGGTTGTAGCGTGGAGATAGCTACTCAAGTTGCCGTTTTTTGCCTCGTTCGTACGGCATCTCTTCACCAAGAATGGCCACGCTACATACTTGATGCAATTACTTGCCACCACCACTTGCCGAACGTGCACTTCTTTCTTGGACGCCACAAGTGCATTTCTGAAGCCTGAGATGAAGGAAAAGATTGGTATGATTCTCGGCCTGATCATATAGATGGCGCCACCGTTCTTATTCCAAGAGTTGGATGACCAAAGACTACGGAATATTCGACCCGAACGGGGGAGAAGGTGTCGTAATTTGTCCCCGACCGCAAACCAATCTCCATCTCCGGTGCCAGCCGCTTGCAGTAACTTCCTCCTAAAAGTTTCACTTAACGTTCGTCGCGCTACCCAGCAAGCGCTACTTCAGTATTTTTGTGGTGCCAAGAAGGGAAAAAACCGCAACCGATAGGGACATGAATGCGATGGATCTGGAGCGGAGTAGGAGAGCATGACCAACATGACCGTTATGCGCACGGCGAAAAAAAGTACGCTTGAAAGAAACATAAAAAGCGGCGGAGATGGATATATTCTTAACAGTGATTGATTACTCTCCAACGATTCGACCCGTCGGGGTTCGCGTTCTGGAAGCTGAAGGAGCCGGAGTGGAGGAGATCCGTTACGCGGACATTAAACTGACATTAGAAACGAACTGGCCAGCCGCTCCGTGTCACAGCCGTTGCCCCTCGCGAGAAGTTTGCAATGGAGTTTTGATCGGATTCAACTTTACTTTGAACAGCAACCGGCTGCTGTTGCTCTGCTGGCTCTAAGCTCCAATTAGAAATCGGTCAAAATGGAACAATCATGTCCTGTTTGTGTTTGTGTGTGTGTGTACGAACGCGCGCAAACCACCGTCGTGGACAGAAGATTAAGTTTGCCAGTGTTGAAAGCATGATGGAAAACGTGTGCAGCAGCAGCAACACGACACAAAATAACAATAATGAACCACTTTGAGCAAAAAAAAGCGCTTAAGTTGTGCTAAACGCTCCTTCTGGGATCTCGGTTTCGCTGCGTAGCGTTGTTCTGGCTCAAGTTCTTGTACGGTTAGTTCTTGGAGGTGACGCGGACTCTGAAGGAGTAAGGAGTTCGGGAACTTCTGTGCTCCAGTAATCATTTAGCACGTTCCGATGATCGATGAGTTTCAATTTAATGGATGTGTGTTGCTTGTTTCGTGTCCTGATTTTGCTTGACGCTGACGTCCCGATGACGTCTTGTTGTTTTTCATCCTCCGCACCAAACACGGTTTCGTTTCTGGGTGTGGTAGATTGATTGGATGCATTTTAAAGTTCCCGACGTCTTTGAAACGACGTGTGCATTTCAGCAAACTCTCGAAACCGTGTGCCGAACTGAACGATCCGACAAATCATTCCTGCGAATCGAGATAAGAGATCAGCGATTTGATGAGATTTTAAATGCATCAAAACTGTTCGACAAAACATTCATCCAAGGTCGAAGTAGGGATCATCACTGCTAAAATGCACAGCGAAGAATACTAATTAACACGGGTGTATAACAGAATTACCCATGAACGTTCCCTGAATCGAATGATTGATCCATTTGTTAACGCTGTATAGCTTTTAGATGAGCTTTACCTTGTACTCCGTTCGCCTCTAGGCTACGTCAAGTGATTAAAGCGAGGCCCCGGTGGCGATTATCGAAAAATAAAGTAAAATGTGGAGCGAAGTTTGCAGAAACGTAACGGAAACTAGGGCTAGGTGAGCAAGTCACTGCACGATTCATCAGTCCGTTGAAAGGTTTCTCGCTGAAAGCATTGATAAAGGAAGGTGAAGCTGTATTTTCGTATGATTTTATTGCAATTTTGTTGCAGTAAAGGTTAATTGGTTGATTCGACGTAATGTAAGGTTGCATTTCTTCATTTAAACATATTGGCATGAAGCAATAAGCAACAAAGTTTCAAACTTGAGCCAAGTTTAGTAACTCAAATCTAAGAAAATATTACAAAAAATTTGTAAAGACTATGTACATCGGTTGCTAAAATAATTTAAGGTACTGTACATTGATTTTTATGACAAAGGATTACAACAATCAGACACAATTACCCTCAGTTTCAGTCTGATTAAATCAACAGAAATAAAAAATCGTATCAATACACATAACTTTACATCAGCATGCTCCGTGTCCCTGTAGAAACCCCATTAAAACTGTCTCTTTTTCTCCCGCGAATCGATGCATTAAAGCCTCCGGCTACTTACTGACTGGAACCTCCTACTTGGACACCTCAGTAAGAGCGTGGATATTCTTTCACCTGCCGTACAACCACAAAAAAGTAAATCAGCCATCGAAAGAAGCCTTGAAGCCCTGTCGCAAGTAAAAATGTTTCAACCGCAACGGATTGCGCCGCACAAAACCCAAAAGATGAAATCGAATTTTTATTACCCATTAATTGTGGCCTGTATCTGTAATGGCGGGAGATAACACGATATTTTTTTATATTTGCTAGTCTTATACATTGTTCACTTCGGCTTCCAACGGGGAACAGCAATTTACGATGTTTCATTTCCAATTTATGTATGCTCCAGGAGAAAAGCAAATATCTCCTCCGGGGAAATCATTCTTATAGTAATTGAAAATACATTTCAACCAACAAATTCCTGCTTAATGATAATCCTTACTAATTATCCAGCAATTAGCTACCAATAAAGCCACAACAGACCGCATGCCAACAAAACACAGCAGAGTACATATATAGTTTTTTGCCCTTTTTGGCTTGCAACCGCCGGCGGAAATGAACCGCGATAGTATCCCGATTCTTATAACATTCAACATCCGGCAATAATACCGACCTCAACCATACTTAGTGTCGGTTCTCACCTTTTCAGCTGCCGGTGGTTGCTGGTTCGAGATGTGCGTTTCAAAAACGCCGACCAAAGTTGGTCCTTCGAACCGGACGCGACGCAAAGATTATAAACCGCAAACTTGGCAGAGCGGCAAAAAGAGCAAGCTTTTTCACGATAAAGAGATGTAGCAACATAAACCAAAGATAACACGAGTCGTTATTCAAGATGCAGAGAGCTAGCTGCGTGCGGTAAAGTAACTACACCACAGTAGATTCTTCGCCAGTGTAAACAGCGTGTGTATGTTGTATCAAACGAACAAAATAAAACATTCTCAAGCGACGCGCGGCTCGGATGGATGCGACCGGTTTTTGCTATTCACGGTCACCACACCGTGTGCTCTCGTTCGTGGTTGTGGCCACACAATTTGCATGGGCACACTTTTCGCAACCCCTTGTTGCCCATTACCTTTCGCCATCGTTGGTGTCCGACGCCATCACCGATAATTGTCGACTTACGAGCGACGTACGGCAGGCGACTTCCGTCCGACTTTCTGGAGCACACCCGTCTGCACGAACTGGCCTACCTCAGCACAGCACCGGAGGATGCCCGGAGATTTGAACTGCATGTTTTCTTTATGCCATTCCGCCGCACCGCTTTCGCGCGAGGTGGTGGGTTATCGTTTGCCCTCCGCATAAGGAATAGCAGGTCAGGCCGTCCGGCCATACAAAGCGTTAACTAGTGCGCGCCTGGGAGCGAATCAACAAGTTTGCTTGAAATGGATAGCTTAAGACCGTATCCTCCTCCTACCAGAGCCGTGTATTCGTGTTGTTTTTGAAAAACTCAACGCAAGAACGAGAGTAAACTCGATGCAACAAGGTACAGGGTTGAGGATCGAACGTCGAAAAGGTCACCGTAAAGTTGCTCTATCAACAGCCACGACCGTGGCCAAATACAGACCACCGAACAACAAATGCAAAGGAGTGCTTTCGGTCGATAAAACCCATAAAGCGCCCATTGGCGGCAGCGCTACTCGTACCCGGGGCGTCGTGAACCCACAATTAAATGCACGCAAAATTTACATTTCCTACTGTGCAAGTAGAGCACGGAATGGTGATTTGCAGAGGCAAAAGAAGAGTTCTCGCACCGAAAGTGGAACAAAATAACTCAGTGCGCAACACAAAACCTACGAAAACTTACATCCAGGGTATGAAATGAAGTCCAGGTCTCTTAAGGAAGAATGCGAGTGACTGATTGTTTACTAACTACACTGTAAGTGTCGAGTCGATAGATTCCACTTTGAAAAATAATATAAGACTTGTCAGAAACCATCCATTGTACTGTCTTTTAATTGTTATAAAGGCAAACATTTACAACTCTATTAAAACTGCATTAAAATCCATTCACTTCTCTAATTTTGAAGGCTTCTAAAAACCAATATGAAAAGAGCAATATTACCTATTCGTCGACACACCCAAATTGCCCCTTCCACGCATTCCAAAACTACACCAAAACTAAAAAAAAACCCTCGATACTTAGCAACCTCCTTAACATATCTATTGTTAATCAACTTGCCAAATCAATCGGTCTGAACAAAGGAAAAAAACATCAAACCAGTATCGTCGAGCATTAGCCCACCGCTATTATTAAACCCGATTGGGCCCAATTCACGTCGTTCAGCTAATGAAGTTATCAGGAGCAGAATCCTGCGATGCGATTCGCTGACACACGTCCACAAAATTCCAAACCGACGAAACGCCGCCGCCGTCACTCTAACGAGCGGCCCAGTGGTGGCGTATAATTAAGACAGTGTTGATGATGATGATTATTATCACTGCACATTCATTGGATCGAAGCCGACAGCAGGCGGAAAAAAGAGGAAGAAATGACACAACACAGCACAATTAATAAGGAATTAAAAAGCAGCGATTTGTCCCACAGCGGCCCGGCACCCGTCGGCTGGTTGGTTTAAGTGGACATCTGTGTTTCGATCGGTGCGTTTGAACGACGAAACTTCCTGGGTCCCTTTAGAGTTGGCCTTTTGTCTATTGACGTAATGGACTCCAGGGCTTGATGTTGGGCTTTAAAGTTGGGCTCATGAAAAACAACAACTTCTTAAACCCATTACGTTACAAAGGCACACAACGAAAGAGTAGGGCCCAGAAAGTCTTAAGAGCAGGCCCCACGCTAGCCTCCCAGCACACACGTTATCTTGAGCTGCATGCGTGATTGAGCTTCGTGTCGTGTGCTACATTTATCCCAGTGTCCGAACGGTGTCCGCGGCTTTGATTCTCACCGAAACGGCGCGTAGGTGGACGAGGCTTGGCTACTCCGTACATTGCCTGGAAACGCAAAGGCACCGCATTGCTTGTGAAGGCGGGTGTGTCTCTTTAGCCCTTTAACACTCCAGAATTTAGTTGGTGGTGGTCTGCCACCGTGTTACTCCCGGGGAAAATGTGTAAGAGCAGTTCGTGTCACGCGTGGAAGCAGGCGATGCCGATCGTCGTCGTCGTCGTTGCGGACCGTCCGTATCTTACCCGTATCTCACCGTAATAATTGGTTTGCTTTTAGTGGAGCATTTTAATGACCACGCGAACACAACAAACACAACGCTCTCCATTGAGACGGTAATCTACCGCTGAGCAGTCGCCAGACAGTTGGCGCTTGGTCTGGGAAGAGCGTGAACAACTCGGAATGGTGGAGAGGTGGATCATCCAACGTCGGTTTCAAGCAAGACGCACAGCAGCGCGGAGAATGGTAGCATTCATACGCGAGCTCGACTGTCGGCGCATTTACTGTTGCAGTAGCAGTAACACTAATTGATTCGTTCCATCACGGAGGGTTATTCCCCAGCGATTTCGGTTGTCACATTTTTTCAAGCCTTCCATACAACCTTGGCGAGAAGAAATGTTTGTGGCTGGCATCCCATGTCCAGAATCACACGATGCAAGTTCGAAATGAGGAAATAAAATAACTTAACGTACGCGACCAACAGCTGCGTACGTGTTCTCAGCGGTGCATTTAAATCACATCAGTTACCCTTTTTTGACCACAACACAACATTGATACCCCGAATGTTCTTAATACCGGGCTACCTGGGTTTTGTGATTTTGTGGAGCGCCACGCATGTCTCCATGCGGTATGGAGTGTATGTGACAAGAAATTTAATTAATCAATTAGAGTTCCTTGGAACGTCGCCACTGCTGGACTCAGAAACACGCAACACCCTCCTCACGCACGTTCGCACGCGGACGTGATAGGATTACGGTGGGCCAGGCACGATAAAAACAGGACGCCAAGGATATCGTCCCAATCAGCGTTGCGAAAAGCGGACCTTGGCGATCGATGATCCAGCGTTGCTTACACCCGAGGGGTGGTGAAGATATCGTGTAGTCGCTAAACAAGGGTCAAATTGCTTGGAAACTTCTCTCCAACAAAATCTGATCGATGTGTGCGATAGGCAGGCGGGTTCGTGCTCTAAAGATTTACGAATCTAAATCCATTCGCAAGCGGTCGCTGGTTGGGGAGTCTTTGCATCAATCCAACAGCAGACCGGCATGCTTAGATCATAATCTAAACTGTCACTCTCATGGGTGGGTTTCGCCAATCGAATGTTTACGTTTGCAAAGAACGACGCACCCATAGGTTCGAAGTACGCTATTACGTTGTTGTAATTCTCCCACAGGTACACCTACCAAATGCATTCCACCCGGGTGGCCCAAACGTTCACCGAACGCTGATTTATTGCCATCAAACTGTGGGTTCATATTGAAGTGACCACCGTGAGAGGTGAGATTGAGATATTGAGATAAGATCTAACTCATATGTGGAATACTATGACTAAACTCTTCTCATATCTTTCTACTATTTTGTTTACTAATTTGACAACAAGATCTCAATGCTACTAATACTTATACAGCGGTGTAGTGGTAGCGGCACCGGTCTTCACACTTCAGGACAGGTACAACAATCCCATCTGAACGTTTCCCATTTGCAAATAGTGACTAACGTAACGCCAAAGAAGAAGACTAATCCAATAGTACAAACCCTATTTCTGCTCCAAATTCCGCTCCAAACAATCGGCTTTAAGTCTCCTTACTCAATAATTCCGGTGGCGGATTGCGTGCCTCGCCCGCTGGAACACTGGAGCCACCGCCCAACTCGACAGCACACGTAGAGAAGTGTTTAACATTCCGTGCGCATACATGACCACCGCAAGGCAGAAGGTGGTGATGATGACATTACATGCGTGCGTCGCACGAATCTCTGCACAATCCCTTTTTATCCAATTCGTGAGCAGCGATTCCATTACAATTACCTGAAATTAGAAAAAAATAAGAAAAACTGTGAGAAATAGTGCCGGGTTGAAGGTGAAATATGCGAAGCAGATAGTCGCGTTTTCAACGCTGACCGTGAAACTGCCTAATGTTTCGATACGGCACACGCCCAAATTCTTGCATAGAACGAATAACTTTAAGCCTTTAAGTGTAATGAGAGCGGCAATGACAGAAATAGAAGCATTACAAAAGAAAAAGCTTCACTCTTTCGGTGACTTGCCCGGGTGCTGCTCGCAGCTATAAGGCGCTTCGCAATTGTTTTTAATTAAATTAATTAATTCAATTCTCTTTCGCTTCGAGCGCCGTTTTGCATTTTACTTGTTTGCTCTCGAGAGCAACACTAAATCGTTCGCCTCCAGGACGAAATGGCAATTCTACGACAACGGAAGAGGCATTTAGGCCGACGGAAGACACCAATACTAGAGACGTGGGCGTGAGCTAGGAAAAGTATCGATTCTTTCACCGATGGAGAAGCAGTGAATTCGATTTTGTGCACAGAATGCTACCCAAATGATCTTGAAGTAAGAAGTAAGTTGTACGAACTTTATATACGAGAGAGGAAAAACTTTCTCTTCATAAACTGCAACAAGAGCAAGCCATATTTGCAATTGCATACTTTACGACCGCAGTATGATCAGTCAGAAAACATTTTAGACACTAGTAACAGCATTTATATTGCTCACCAGTTCAAAATAATTTGTGAAATTGGTGTTAGGCTTTGGTATATATTTGTTCCTCTAGACCAGCATCTATCGTTGGATCGTAAATTGCATTTATTGAAATTATCGTTTCAAATAACTACCCCGGTGTTATAAATTAAGATCTTGAGTGATACCTAAACGAGTACTTAATTGGCGCAATGTATGCATGATGGAAAAACATTGACAAACATAAAATATGTTGTTCAATTAGTTGGTCAATGAACTTGTACAAAGATTTTCGTCACACATAAGTAAATGGATACATTACACATTTTTCATAAAAATGAATAAGATATAAACCACCAATGCCTACGAACGACTTTCAAGTTGAAAGTATAAAAAAGAATAAACAATGATCCACAGATACGGATCGTTAATTCAACGTCAAACGTAATCTCCAGAACAGTAGCGCCGTCGAACGAAAACCACATCCGACGCAAATGATACCGATCGCCAAAGTGATCGGTCTGCCAAACGACGCCGCCATCCTGTCGCACGCGAAGACGAACGTTTAGCGGAACATGAACGCGACAAAAAAAAGAAAACAAACCACCAACAAATTGCGCCCACAAATGGTCAAATAAAAATGCCGAAATTGTGCGCCCCAACTTTTTTGTGGTCGATTTTTACATGTATACGAGAGGGCGAGTCCTTCTTCCTGTGCCTGTGCTGCGAAGCAAGCACAAGCGAGGAGGACACAATTCAAGATTTCTTATCTCGTGTATGACAAACGGAACGGGGGCACGCTGTATGCTTCCTCTTTTCCTCCGTTTTATCGAGTTTTTGTATTTGTGGGTAACAAGTTAAAGCCCTAAAAACAATCACTGCCCGGTTCCATCAGTCATTTTTGTTTCATTGCTCCCTGCCTCTGGTGATTTGCCATCTTACTTTCATCCCTTTCCGTATGGTGGTTTTTTGTTTGTGGGCTGTTTTGCGGTCACCCGCAAAATGCAATTTAGGTCTTATAAAAAAGAAACCACAACCGTATCCCACCGGGAGATGAGAATCCCCATTAACCCATTTCATTGGGACAAAAGAATGAAAGGGAGCATTATAAACAACGCACCCATAATGTATTTCGATGCTATCTTTATATGTTGATGTTATTACCATCACTGTCAACATGCTGGCAGCTGTTTTTAAGAATAATAAAGACTTCAATAATATAGCCTAATTGTGAATATATTTACGCAACTAATTTAATTATTATATTATATTGTTTCAAGCTAGATTGTGTCGCGTGAACTTTCCAAAGTAGATAGTTAATAATCAAATCAATAACTTTTTTTTGGCTACCATGTGGTTTAACATTTTTCTAATTGATTATACTACTTATGAAAAGAATTACAGTGTTTAAGGACTTGAGAGACTACTCGATCATAATAAATTCACTATTCAAAGGGGAACGAATTTGATGAAATAAGGAAATAGAAAATTCCTCCAACTTATTTTTTTTCTGTTCTATTCAAGGTCATAGTTGAAAGTCAATCGTTTACAGACATCTGCTTCAGCTGTACCATAAAATGTGTCCATAAAATCTTGGCCATTTTGAATTTTTCTTATGGATCCCCTGAGAGTGGGAGCGTGCTGTAAGACCCTTTTCAAAAATCCTTTAAAGAAACGGACGCACTGAAAGCATTTTTCACACCATCATAATCATAAAAATGAAGCAGCACTGGGAAGAACAGGAAAAAAATTCTAGCTACACTAGGTAGCAGCCCCGACCGCTTGTTGCATTTAGTTTTTATTATTTAATTTCTCTTTCCCACCACTGCGGGTCACCAAGCATCTTCTGACTTTATATCTAATTTTTTCGAACTCCGGTCACGTGTCAATCGTCACAAGCGCAGCGCACCGTTTGCTAGGGTTTTTAATTTTCCCTTCGCGCACCAGAAGAACGAGAAGATCCTGTTTTATTTCCCTCCGAATGTGTTCGAATTTTCACCCGCAAACAACTCCCCATTGGTGTTTCCCAGTTGAGCTCCCATTTTGCGTCACCCAGCGTGGCTGTGTTGTGAGAACGGAGCGGATGGAAAACGCGCCACGCGGGGCGTGTTTAAATTGAAAAGTCATCAGTTGCCGCACAGCAGTTTTCCTCCCCGAAAACACTCATTCGCATATGCCTACGAGGGTTCTAGTAGTCTGCCGCGCGTCTGGTGATGATTACCCAGTGGACTTAATCAAACGCCACCATCGCCACTCGGGTGCCGGTCCGGTTGATCCCCGCTGGAACAACACGCCACACTCCACCCGTTTCAAAACCCGGGAGTTTGGCTAATTTAGAAAAATTGGTATTCCGCCCGGGGAAAAGCAATTCCCGGACGGAGGACTCTGGAAGCCGGTCTGCTTGGCATCTGCCGCTCGGATCGGTTGATGATATAATTTTATTGGAACCGACGCGCAGACAGGCAGGCAGGTCGGGTTAACCCGTGCGAGGCCACGCAAGTGGGTGTGAAAAAATCGGGGAAGCGATGCGGGTCGTTTGAATTTATCTACGTCCTGCGCACAGGGCTGGTTTCACGCCGGACGGGATGGATGTTGGGGAGGGTAGCGGGGCGAGTTGGGAATGAAAAGTGGAATCATAAACACTATCGCTGCACGTGACTGGACGCGTGAATGCGCAACAATTGTGGCCGCCGCGTGCCGGTGATGAAGCGCCGAGCGAAGGTAAGCGAAGGTCCTGGGAATGGCATCTGCTTGAATTTATACGTCTGTAGTGGCGATGAATGTCATTTTCAAATTTTAAAGCTGTTTTTTTCAAAGTTTCTCTTTAAAGACGATTATTATCGTGCTATAGAAATGTACGTTTCTTTAAGAGATAAACGAATTTAAAAAATAATGCATGGGAATTGAATTGAAACCAGTAACCAATTGCAGCAAAAGCGCACTAAGTGCTTGGGTATTTTACGATTTTATTAACATAGTCCTGTGATAAGGCTAAAGTTACTAAAAACATTGGAGGCTTCCATGTCAAAACAAAACAAATTACATATATATGTGTTGTATATTAACTCACCAGCATAGAGAAAGCGTATACATTCTGTCACATGCTGTACAAACTATATAAACAACAGATATTCTTGAAAAAACACATCCCTACACGACACAAATTCAGCTCAGCCTGATTTACATCTTAAACATCCTGTAACGCTTCACGCTCTACCAATATCTTATCACCGAACAAACATATTCTTCGATTTCCGCCCGTTGAGAGGAAAACTCCGTGCAGAAACGTGCCGCCTTAGCCTCGGCGTACCAAGCAATGTGCTGTTCACATGTGTAGGAAATGCAAAACTGACCCAACACCGCCTGCAACGAACCTCATCGTCGCTGGCTCCTATTTCAAACAGCCAAACGCCGACAGAAGACAAAAAAAAACCCTGTCGACAGCAAGAAGGAAAGGCGTTTCCTACGTGGTGGAATCATTGGCGCGATCGGGCTCTCGGTACGGGATGTGGTGTATTACCAAAAATGGAACCACAAATCAGGCGAAGATGCGAAGCACGACAGCGAAGACGTCGTAAAATACGAGACATCCAAGGGATTTCAAGCGCTCGTGGAATTCGGTTCGAGCGGGACGCCGGTCGAAATAAATCTCCCCTACGACGCTTCCCCGGTGTTGTTTATTCGAATTGGTTCTTTGAACAGATCCCATCCATGGACGGGGATGGATGTTGGATGGACCCGACGAAAAGCAAAAAAACAAACCCGACTATCAACGCAGCAGCAGCAAAAAAAACAAGAGATTTAAACAAAAACATGTCACCTGTCAAGTTTTTCGTCCACCGCAGTAGGGGCATCCATATCACAAGCGTGAGCATTGTTTTATAGGTAGCCGATTGGGCGAGGAATTCCCATTTAGTATGATTTCTTCCCGCTTCTGGCTAATGTATTTTCCCACCCCGTCCGGCCTATCGGACCAATAAAAGGCGGCAATACCATTTTTGGGGCGTTGGAGGAATACATTTACGGACGGACAGTAAAACAAAGAATCGGCCAGACATTAAAGTTGGGATGCGATTCTTCCAAGAAAGGCACGGAACGAGCGCGAGGATCGAACGATCAAAGGCAAACTGGGCCAACTGCAACCTGCGATCGCGTTCGTCACTACAGAGTGAATGCTAAAATGGATCGTCCAAATGTCTGCACTAACGGGAGGGATGGATTTATTTATGGTTCAACATGTGTTCAACGTTTCAGTAATAGAATTAATAGGTTAGCTTTTGATATAAGTCATAGAAAGGTAAATTTAGTTGGCTTAAGTATTATACTTAATTGTAAAAGGTTTAGTACGCTATAAAACGTAGTATAATTGTTATTAGGATGGCCACTGGCAAGACGGTATTCAGAAGTATACGAAAGTTGCTGCTGAAACGACCGAACCAGCGGTTGTAGAACAAAATGGTTTGATAAAACAAAGCTGTTGACATGTAATATTGATTTGTAAAATCTTGTACTTCCCCACATGCTTCGGAGGAATGAGATGGTTCTGTAGGCTTTATGTAGCTTTATGTCAGCAGTTAGTTCTGCCGTACTGTCAAGAATACAATCTGTTCCGGTCCAAACTTAATTTTAAATGCATTACAAATTGCACTTTCCGCAATAAAATTACATTACGGTACAACCCGGCATCTGAACCGACACACTATAATGTGGGATATGAGCAAGAATTCCTTTCGTCATCCATAATGCAGCAGCAAACCGATCAGTCTCAAAATGATTCTCCGGAAAATTACATTTCTTTTATCCATTCTGCGCATTTCTCGATGGAAATGAGTTTGTTCTCGGCTACCACAACACACACATACACACACTGACAATAACGCCATGCCGTGATTAGCGATTAAAGCTGTCAGGAAACTGATCCCGGCCCATGTACGCGCTAAAACGCAAAATCACTTTCCCCCACCGTGCTCCAAAGCAACCGAGCCGTCCCCGGAGGGAAAGATGGACAGCAAAATAAGCCTGCTTAGAAATTCTCAAGGATTTTCAGGCCTCCAGGTTGAGCGAAACGGGCACGCCATTATTCATCGCACAGGCAAGCAACTACTAGCGGGGCTTGCGAATCCGGTCGAAGAATGCAGCTCAATGGTTTGATGAATATTTATCGCGGCGTAACAGCAGCAAGTAAGCAAGCAAGTGAGATGACTTTCTCGGCCAGTATCGCCAGCCAGTGCGATTACTGTGACCAGATGAACGCTGGCGCCATCTAGTGGAGATGAATGCACGCTCATCAATCATGGATCATTTTAACAATGGCGTTCAATTATACAATTAAATTCCTCAGCTCCATTCAATGCCGTTTGGAAATACGATGCGTTCAGAGATAAACAAGACATGCCAACTGAATACACACTAAAGTAGAGATTAATCTACTTTGGTAAGTCTTGAGTAAGACTTGAGAGTGAAATTAACACGGTTTTCATCAAAATCGAAACTAGAAATATCGAGAATAAGCGAAAAGTATCAACACTTTAATTGTAATTGCGAAGAGTGTTTGACCTAAAACCATCCAAAGCAGCCAGATCATTCAAAGCATTGCCTAACATTTCATAGAACAAATTCTTAATTGTACCAGTTACCACAAGATATTCTAGGTTCTGTATTGCACAGAACAACAACAATCTTTTTCAGCCCTACTCAGAACCTCCTGGATCGAAGCATTTGTTTAGGTTCAGCTAGGTCTCAGCTCGGCGAAGGTGTTGAAAGATAATAAGCGTAAGAGATCTTTAAAAAACCTTTCATAGCACCTAGCGCCATCTATCGGAGACAAATTCTACAAACGAATGCTTGTATTTCCAACGACGTACTGCATCAATATGCAACCGCGAGTGCATCCCCATGTAAAATCCAAAACGTCTAACCTCACACTTCCTTGTACACTGCCTCGGCAAACCTTGGTTGGTACCGAAATCGCTCCGCTAGGAATCGAACGTTCGAAGCGCCTCGCTGTTCCTTTCCCAGAATGGGTTCTGAACCATCAACAACCTGGAAACACTTTATTTTTATGTTTACGACGCCCGACGCCGTTGGCCCTTTTTTCCTGACCGTCCGGGTCCGGTTTCCCATGTAAGGGGGTCGCAAGAGAGCGCGTTCGATGAGATTTTTATGAGGCACTACTTGAGAACGGCTGTGACCACCAACAACTGTTAAGCGATTTTTTTTTGTGTTTTTTGTGTGTGTCTGTGCGTACTTTAGTTAAAGTAAACCCAGAAAGTGGGCTCTCTACGTGCGGACGATGGCATCGAAAGATTGAAAACCCGAAACGCACCATCCTTAGGTTCGCTGCTGTGCGCGTTACCATAACAACGGAAATCGAAATGATTTTTTTTAACGCAGAGAGAAAGAGAGCGACGGTTGGAATGAAGCGATATTGACTAAATGAGGCACAACGAACGTCGTTTTTGTGTTTCCTACGGTGGTAAAGTTTGGATTCCAAGCGCTCCTAGCTAGTGCGGTCCATTCTGTGGACGGAGAGTGTTAATCGACGGCACTGTGTGTAGGAAATGGCGAATGAGGCTCCATTTGCCTGACGAGTTTTCACCTTCCCGAACAAAAAAAAAAGAATCCTCACCCGCACAGCACGGACACGAAGTATTCATAATGTTTAGTTACAAATCAACCCAATGACCCAAATTGGGGCAACCTTGCAGTTCCGCCCCGGTGCTGAACGCGCAAAAGCCTGCTGAACACGAGGAGCAAACGAGCGGACGTGCCTTATCGACTGGAATGTCCCACACATCTGTCGTTCTGCGTCTCTGCCAAGGTTGGTTCACGGTTTAGTGGTGCTCCAGCAATCCAAGCAGCCTGCTCCCGAACGATGCATGGTCAACGAGCCACAGGGGATTAAGAGTAAGCTCCTAACTCAAGGCAGAGGAGGCAAAAAAGTTAAATAAAACAAAACGGGAAACACCTTACCTAGACAAATTTTGCACCATTCGTCTTCTCCGTGGTCCACCAACACCGCCCGACGCTGAGGGCCGCAACACTTTGCGGAGATGACAGAGAGGGTTCGGTGCCGAAGACAAATGTTACTCTATTCCTACCGGCTTACCGGATCGGACGTGGTATCCTGCAGCCGTAATTCGTAGCAGAGCGCCAATTTTTCTGTTCCCTTCACAAGGATTCGACATGGATTCGTTCGCTAACCACACACAGAGACACACTTCCGCAGCAAGCCACAAAATAACTGCCAACGTTGTGTGCCTGATGATGCTTGATGTTTCGTTGCCTGCTTGGATGGTTTCGCTGCATAAATCATCCGCAGAAACGGATCCGACCTCTCTGCTGAAGTCCATATTTTGAAGCCATTCCAATTTCCCTGCGCAGAACAACAATCCGCAACGCGACTTGCAAGACAAGCTAGTATGTTCTGCAGCAAAAAAAGAGAAAAAACGTCTAAAATGGAATAGGAAATCCAGCATAACATGCTACACTACCCGTGCGGTTTTACCGTGTGTGCTAATTTTCCACCATAAAACACTCGTCCGGCTGGGATGATCCCTTTCTTTGATGGGATTTCAGTTTTGGACGTGCGTTCCAGTTTTGATTTCTTCTGCCGCAAGCACTTTGACCGTTTCGGACGTTTGCTCGAGCTCGAAGCACGAAAGCTCGAGACTTTGAAAAATTAACTAACCCGCAAACGCGGTACAGAAACACATCAAATCCGATCCAGTGGCGCTGGAACTCATCCATCAGCACGTCTCGAACTTGAAACCGAAGGTTCTCGTGCAGATATCGTGCCCTCATAAGTGATGCATGGACTCGAACCACGCCCTCCTCCACTTGTCCTTGGATAGGGTTCAACAAGTTCGCCGGTGTACGACTTCTCGCCGAGAACATCACTTTTATTCGTCCTTCGATGGTCAAGTGGTGCTCTTCGAGGGGGTAGCCTCATCGGGGTCGCTTTGGGGTGTCAGATTTCGACGACGATGTGACGATGTGTCGATACAAACTCATAAATTGTACAAGAGAGCTCTAAAACAAAAAAAAAAGATAGTTTATGATTTGCTTTATCCCCCAGGCGGCTAAAAAGGAAAAGGATCATCTTCAAGATTTTTTTTTCGCAGAAGTAAACAAAAAACCTATACTTCGACGGAACTCGCCAAAGAGATGCGCTAGACATGTCAGCCAAGTGATCTTTTTCTAGAATCTTTCAAAAGCTGGTTGTGATACCTTTTTCGGTCCCATAAATCTCGGAAAGATTCTGCTTTGTAAACGGTTTCTTTAGGACGCATGTTGATGTAAGCTAGTTAGCTTAGTCTTGAGGATATCGGACTTCAATCTTGCAAAACATATTCATATTCAATCTCTTCTGGTTTTCTTTTACTTAAAGGTCATATCAAAACTTGTAAAAGTGACAACGGCTATAGGCGTAGGTCTGCCATTTCAACATTTAAGCGTAATACAACTAATTTCCCCTAAGCATTTATCCATTCTTCAGGTGCGTTATTCAGCAGAAGCACTATCGCTATCATCCCTTCACATTGACGACAACTTAAACAACCTCAAATATCTCAACTCCACTGAGAGCATAGTACTTAATCTCGTCTCAATCCCATTCCAGTAGAAAGCATCTGCGTTCAAAACGATCAAACTCATAATTTACCCCTACAAGTTGCTCATGTTCTCTGGTAAAACGTCCTTTTAAAAGCCTACAACCATAATTCAGCAATTTGGCAACTCCCAAATGCAATCATTATGCAGCGCGCAAACGGTTAGAATGGAAAGAAGTGGAAAAAAGGTTAAACCAGGTCAATTGCGCTGGGCCCCATCAACGCAACGAGAAAACCCTTATCGAAAAGGGAAAGCGTAAAAGTTTAAAGCTTGCGGAACAACCTGAAAGTGCCCAAAAAATACAAGCAAAAACAAGTCAGTACCGTTTCCGGACGGCTGTGAAATAAAATCCTCCATTAACGCGCGGCAGGGGCCATTTCGGTGTTAATTAATAATTCATCACAGCACACGCCTCGCGCAGGTTCGCATTCGGAATGTTGCCGGGAAGGGTGTACGCTGGTCAGTTAGCCGGTTCACTGGACCGCCGGGTTATCCTTTTTGGCGTGACATAAGTCAGTGAGCGTCGGTGGCGTGAGTTTGCAGGAAGTTTCCCCACTCGAAACGCACGAAAACAGCATGTCGTGTACAACGATTCCTTGCCAAGGATGCTTGAAGCTTTCACGACATCCTTATGCGACATTCGTGCAGCATGTGCAGGCACAACAGCAGCACAGCAAAAACGGTTCCGACCCGAGTGTGGCAAACAACTTTAGTGCGCGATTCGGGAAAGTCGGGAACATACACGGTGTGGACAAGGAAGCTTTTTTCCTCCCCACTCGCTATGGTCCGCTTTATGGCCACTTTGCGGTTGTTGTGCCATTTGTCCGCGAATTGTGTTTTCCCGCACACTATGCGCTTTCGTCGAGGGTCGTTGTACGCACGGCAGAAATTATACGACAGCAGCCGGTTGTGGGAAAACATCGCCATTAACAACCTAAGCCCGGTGCTGTCCCGGTACTGCTGTCCCGGAAATTAGGCACGTGCACTTTTGTGTTTGTCCACTTGCTTCCCTCCAATTACCTTTCACGCAGGACGTTGATGGCCGTTCTCCCGAATGTCCGCTCTTTTTTCGGAAGGACCGTTTTTATTGGCCATTTGAGGTTTCTCCTGAGAAGAAAAAATATTATTTCTGCTGCGACGTGATTATTGTTTTAATGGCCACCCACGGAAGGTAGGCAGAAAAAAGGGTTCTAAGTGCCAACACCCGGCCTACCGAGCAGGTGCAGTAGTCGCTTTAATCCTTTAACTCTCTTTGCGGAGTAAGTTTTGCGTTGCGAAAGCTCGCACTCAGCATGAGAAACTTTCATCAGCAACTTTCCGGACACCGAGAGCAATCGCCTTAAGCACGCTAAACAAAATACACAACAGAAATTACTATAGTAGAGTATTATTATCCTACCGGAGGAGTGACGGTAGCACAAAGCAAAACTTTGTCAACCTTCCTCGTTTTGGCAAATTATCAACCACTACACAAACTATCGTGACAAATACCGGCGCTGACAGCGTCGAAGTCGTGTCCCACGAGAGACAAACTCCGTCTCCTGGTTCGGCCGTTCACACTGCTTAATGTCGGTAATTTGTGGAAACTTATTCATCCTCCGCGCTTTTAATGCGCAGCGGGAAAGTTGATTTTCCCCCGTTCCTTTGGTTCGAGCAACCCTGCCCGGCATTTGTAGCGAAATGTTTGCACAAGGCAAATGCGCCAATCCATTTGGAAACGGAAGCGTAAAGTGTTCCCTGAATTCGAAATGGAGCGGTAAAATATTGACACTGAGTGGCTGGCCGAGTGTTGGGTTGTTGAAAGGGGGTTTGGGTTTTATTTGAAATCTATTTTTCAGTCACCAGTAAAGTCAGAAGGCGAGACGGAAGATTGTTTGAGAAATCCAAAGTGATAGTGTAAATATTTCTGATTGCACCAGATTCTAGTTATATTTTCAAGTTCGCTTTCAATCGTATTTGAATACATAGGTTCATTGTGGTTGTTCTCATTCGTTATCACTATTACCATTATATTGTTTTTAAAATTAAAAAGCGCTGTTTATTTGTATATGTTTTACGTAAAAATAGGCAATAGGCAACGTCACTCTCATTTTGTACCATTTTACTTACTGTTAGTAAGGAGCGCCCTCTCTCGGAATTGAACAGTACTATTGTGACTTATAATCAGGGCGACCTCTTTCGGTAGCTTTATTTGAAGCTCATCTCATCTATCAGTCTAATAACAGCATTAAAATATCGCCCTTGTAGGCTTATCCACGAGAGACCGAACTTGTCTTAAAATTGTTAGCACTTATGAATCTGCCAGCAACCGCTACCGATATAATGTAAGACAGATAAAATGAAGACATTTATTTGTTTTTTTGTCATAAGTGAGTGACGAGACTTCTGCAGCAAATGGATAACAGAAATGTGATAATGAAAGTTGACCAAACTAATAGCTTTTACTGTCATAATTGTCAGAAAGTGTGTTACACTGATTTTTACGGCTGTTCTCACACAACAAAAACATAAATAAACCAATAATCTCTCCCATTTCATTCATTCACTATTCATTTTTCCATATAGTGTACGCTAGTACGAAGATTTCAAAACTTCTTCTGTCTCACCCTTGGAAACAGTTGTGGTAGGAAGGAAATGTTTTCCTTCAGGCAAACTATGCTGCACAAGAGCGCAAAATTCTTAAAATTTCTACGAAATAACCGACACTTTGGGTCAGCGAATACCGACGAACGACAATTTCACAGCTAGAATTCTTGTTCAGAAAAGATAGCTCGAAATAGCGATGAAAGGGAAGACCGTGTCTGGCTATGCTGGAATGTGATCAATTACTTATCGCTCGGGAAATCGCGAAAGTTTTTAATTCAGTCGATAAAAAATGGAAGAGATAGACACTAAAGGCAATGTGTTTAAAACTTAAAGACATTCTTTTTTTATTGCAAAAAGTATCACTATTCTCTCAGATCCTCGGCACAAGATTTAACTGATATTTACTGAAGTCAAACGATATTATTATTCATTCAAATAAATGAAAGATCTACAAACTATTATTTCCTCGACAGCATATCCCCCGGAATCGCGCATTGCAGTAACCACGAACGCTAATTGAACAGGGAAACGTTTCATTGTACCGATTCCGGACGACCTGGATCGATTATGCATAATTAATTACGGGTCAATTAGAAGTATCGAATGTTTGCGTCCAAAAATTCTACCGAAGCAAATCACAATGGCGAAAACGTGTGACCAGTCAGCTCAGTTCGTGTGGCAGAATTGCGAGAAAAATTACCACGCTCTCTACCTTGTACACAGAAGTGCATAAACTTGGCCCCATGGTTTCGATACGCGTTCGATCCATCGAGTGAGCTAAGGTTCCAGCTAATTCTATTTCCGTTGCGCGACGGTAAATCTCGACGAACCGTATCGAAAAATACGGCTAACCGATTGTCCATTTTCCGCGAACATTCATCATTCGCAAAAGGCTGCTGCATCGTCAACCTGGCCCATTTTCACGCTTCCGATCCTAACGTGCTTACCGCCTCTTCCCAAACACCCTGTCGCACTCGCGATTTAGCACTTGGATTTTGGGGAAAAAATAGGTGAAACCTTCCCGTGGCTGTCACTTTCTTCGGAAGGCTAACGACCCCGGGGGGGACGCCAGGAATCATGACGCGAAACGCATAAAGCGAACCGATAATTTACGCTTATGGATTTTCGCTGTCCGCATGTTCGTCGGAACGATGGCGAGAGTGATTAAATATAAGTAGCTGATTTACGATCGGTACGGAAAAAAACAACGACCCCAGCCAGCCTGCGATCGGGGGCATCGTTTTGGTTTTTAAGGCGTCCGCTCTAAGCCACCACAAGACGGGTGGAGCGCGACTTCCACCCGGGTTCAACTCGCAAACATATAAAACTGAACCATTCCAAGGGAGGACACAGCCTACGGGATTCACCACAGTTGAACAGTCCGAAATCGTAAAGTCACGGTGGGTTAGAGAAGATGCGTAACATTCCGCGTGTGCATGTAGTCAAAGAGCGTAGCCCGCGGGGCGCAAACGACGCGAAATGATATATATTCACCCCGAACTGACGACGGACCAAAAAATTGATCTGTTACACCAGGCAAGAGCATGCCGTATAATGAGGTAATAAAGGAAGGATGGGCTATGAACTCATAATTGTCAGTTTGGTTAAACATCAAGTTTTCTTCTTTTTTGCATGAAATTGGCAGATATTTACGAGCCACCTACTGACAGGATAATAAATCGCTGCTTGATGTATCGTGAGATAGACGGTTCGGAAAGGTTCGCTTTTTGCTGATTGAAATAGGTCGAGCCTTATACGATGTGTTTGGAGAAAATTGCGTTTGGGAATAGCTTTATATTGCTTAAAAAAAGATTCTAATAAATTAATTTGCAGCAGAAAAAGGTGTTTTATTAAGTTTAGAAGTCTTTATTTGAATAAAATCCGATTAAGCGCTTATTCAGCCACAGAGGTGTTATAGGTTGTATAGGTATAATACCCAACAAATTCAATATTGCTTATCGATCATTTGTGCCATAATTTGGAACAAACATCGATTGCAACTGTTTATTCACCAGTTTATTTATCAGTACAGCGAATAACAAGCAAACACAGCGTTAATACTCTCCCAACGCCTTTAGCTCCTAGAATCAAAGCAACGGTGTGACTCACAAGCGAGACATCTCACCTAGGAGAGTCTTCAACCCTCCCAGCGCAATTGTGCCGCAATTCTTCACTCATGAATGTTCGATTCTTGTGATGCCAGACAGACAGAGGATAGTCCAGACGGGCGCCTGGTTCCGAAGCGATAGCGACTGCACAGCTGCGTCCTCATACATCCGCAGTGCAGCGTTGGAATGCTTGAGACATAATAAAACCCGGTCAACCGGGTGTAGTAATTCGCGGAAATTGTGCACTTCCCGTTTGCCGGAGAAGCATCCGTGCGATAGGATGACTCATCACGCCCGGATAGGGTGGACGCCCTACAGTAAAGCCGCTTTTCGCTAAGTGGAGCAGCTGTCACCGACGTTCCTCCCGCCTGAAGCCGTCCAGGGCTCATGTACATATTTACACTAATTGATTCGATAAGCATAAGGTCAGACGGTAGAAGGCAATACCCTGCTGCGCCTGGAGTATCTTCGAGGTGTCAATAACTTTTTCGACGTAACATTCGTCGGAAGTATTTAGCGAGTCCGACATTATGTGACGAGCGATCTTACATGCTTTGCAGTTTAGATTATTACGTCTAAGAACTTGAATGGGGTTGACTGAGGTTATGCGTTTCATTGATCATTGGCCACCGTTGTCTAGAGTGATGCTGTATTAAAAACAGCTCTCTGGCCTAGGAACGTTGGAACAGTTCCGAATGTCAGATTCGAGCTATTTCGGTTCTTTGAGAATGGTTTTCACTTTACTCACGTTAAGCGAAAAAGAAAGAAAACAACAAAGGAAAAAGGAAGCAAGATCGCTATGCCTAAGCGAGAGCTTCATCTCACGAACGGGACAGCACAGTGCCGATCGCATTGGGCTCCGTTTTATTGTCTTAAACTGAGAAACCGGAAGGTAGCCCGACACGGTGCCGAAAGTCTGTGAGAAGCACGAACAGAAACCAACGTGGTAATGGTGTGGCGTCCTTGAATGATGTTTTGAGAGAGACTGTCATTTGAGATTTTACCGATCGCCACGACATGAATCCAGCCTCCAGCTATCGATCATCCCACACGAATTACCGTGAGCTAGGTAGAGGCGAGCTTTTGCATCGCAGTTTTACTCCTCGTGTTGGAGTGTAAAGACAAGCTGTTCACGCGTTCCTGCGCAAAGTTTTTAATTTTAGTGTATATTTGTTTCTGTTCGTTACGGTACGTAATATGGTTCAAAAGTGTAGTGTACTGCTGGTTAGCGTGGATCTTCAACACACTCTTTGGTGATGAATGTACTACGGTCATTCCATACGAAGTTGCCGCTTCAGCTTTATGTATATTAATGATGTGAGAAACACGAAAAAAAGCCATTGTGTTAGTTGTGTTTGGCGTCCTCCAATACGGATACGTTTCCCTTTTCATGGTTCTGGTCAAAAAGTCTCGGTTGTATTCTCTACCATCATCAATGTCACAAATGTGTTGTATGTGTTTTAAGTCCATTAGAATTGTTATTTATATATCCTACTGAATTCGATGATTCTATCTAAATACTTTACGGTTTCTTATGTTTATCCACAGAAAAGCTGTTTCGTGGCGAACCCGTTTTTGTTCATATGTGCAATACAATAATCTATAATTAGAGCAAACCGTTCCATATGTACAGAAATATATGAGAATGTTTTGTTCAAAGATGACCACCAGCAAGTTTCTGCTTTTAGTTTTTGCTTTTAAAATTGTTCAATGTAAGTATGTCGCTCTATTTTAGTAATCAAGTGAAGGTAACTATATTATGCTTTTGCAGGTGTTGTCAATGATTTGCTTCCATACGAAAGATCGTCCATCGATGGTGAGTAGATCGTTTTAGTAGTGAAGTGCACAGTACAAGCACTTTATTTATTGGTTAAAATAACATGCCGTTATTGCAGATTGTGATGTAAGGTTTTTCAAGGAACAAACTGCGAGTTTTGCAGCTCCAGTAGCATCTCAACCAGCGTACCTACGCGAATTTGCTCATATAGCCGCCATCGGCTGGACACAGCCTAATGGTAATGTGGTATGGGGATGTGGAGGATCGCTGGTTTGGGAGAATTTCATTCTTACCGCAGCTCACTGTTCTGCTGATGATAAGTAAGTAAAATATCAACAATGTGTGCGTGTGACACACTAACCAACACTAAATTACACACACGCATTGTTACTATTCTGAATTAGCGATGTACCTCCAGACGTCGCTAGAATGGGCGATATTAACATCTATAGCGACGAAGATGACGAGTTTGCTCAGGAGCTGAAAATCGTAGATATCGTACGACATCCAAAGCATCGGTTTGGAAGAAAATATTACGATATTGCGCTAATGAAACTCGAGAGGAACGTAAGGTAAGTGCGTGGTTTAACCGCGTACGGTTGAGATTAAAATTACTTTGTTTCACCTCTGTTCGACGTACTACAGCGTCCATGAAACAGTTGCCCCAACATGTCTTTGGGTAGACGACGAGATACGCTTTCCGAAGCTGCTGGCGGCAGGTTGGGGTGCAATTGGAATTGGTAGGATCTTCACAATTTCTTTTCAATTCGTCTTGGAACCCCTGTTCGTCATTCTAACATCTTTATTCAATTAGGCGAGAAACATACGGAAACTCTCATGAAAGTCGAAGTAGCCCCAGTAAGCAACGCCGAATGCTCCCGTTACCATGTTGCTGGTGAGCTAGGCCTCAAGCAAGGGCTGCAAGACGATCAGATGTGTGCCGTGGACAAAGAAATGGACACATGTCCGGTAAGTCGTACTAAATTTAGGTATTCACAAATATTTATATAAAACCATATTAACAGGGAGACTCCGGAGGACCGCTGCACGTAAAGCTGTTTAAGGATAAAAAAATGATTCCATTTTTGGTCGGAGTGACATCATTCGGCAAGGCATGTGGGCTTTCCGTGCCGAGTGTTTACGTAAAAGTGTCCAAGTTCGTAGACTGGATCGTAGAAACACTGCAACAGCATGGAGAACTGGCAACAAGATTCAAATTTGAACCACTAGTTTGTACCGATCGATACTACTATTTGCGTGAGTACAAGGAGGATATTGGAAAGGTTATAAATGGAATAGAGTATATAGATCTGAGCATTCTATACGTGTCGCTAAGAATGAGTGATTTTATAGTAGACTTCCGATGGAAGGATACTAGCTTTATGCGTCCAGATTGCTTTGGAACACTGATAGAACCAAATATCGTGGTAACGCTGGCGCAATGCGTGATGGATAGACGGTTAGTAGTTTACTAACCAATCAACCATTTCGATACTAATCATAAAAATGGCAATTCCAGGACAAACCCGACACAAGTTGTATTGAACAGTTCCCGTGCGATAGACATCGTCGACATCATCGTACATCCCGCATATAAACCCTCCACCGATCCGTACTATAACAATATCGCCGTGGTGAAGCTCGAATCCTACGCATACATTGAACCTTACTGTGTGTGGTATGGAAACCACAATCCGGGAATGAACGTTTTGCTGACAGGGAAGCGATTGATTCCCGAGGAACATACGACTAGTAAGATACGACGTCAATATACGCAGTGGAATGGTAATTATGCTAGAAATCTTCTTTTCCCAGTACCACATCACATCACAATAATGACTCGAGGCAACGAACGAACTTCGGAACAATGCCATCTAGCTCAACGGTATATCTCCGCACTGCGTGAGGGATTAAAAGAAGAGCACCTCTGTTTCGAAAATCAGCCTTTTATAGTGCCGGAAAGTTGTGAGCTGAAACTGGGTGGACCTATTGAAAGAAAGTACGGCAAAGTTTTTATCGATGGAATCAATTTGTTTGGTCGCGATTGTGGCTACGGAGAGCCGGCAGTTGGCGTGCGCCTTAGTGCCCACAAAGCGTGGCTGGAGTCGGTCCTGCTTCCTCAACCGTTGAACACTGTTTTGTACATTGATTCTGACCTGTTTGCTGGGGATAAATGCCGGTATGCAGATGGTACAGCGGGGCTGTGTGTTCCGCAAACACAGTGTTCCAATATTCACGAACGGATCCGGACACAGAAACAGATTATTTTCTGCAAAACAGGCTCCGTGGTATGTTGCCCACAAACACCAACCAATCTGCAGACGATAGAACGTGAATTCAACGAATGTGAACAGCGCTACCTCCATCTTAGAACGAAGGAGTATGATTTTAAAGCGCATGTCGTAAGTAAAATAATTTGAAATTGGTATCTAAAGCACTGCTCCAAAAGGTCTAGAATTATAACTAGAGCGTTCAGTTGCCAATAATCAATGAAATCCTTCTCTTTGCAGGTGGAAATTGGATGGAAAAACAATGTAAATACAGCAACAAACTGTCTTGGATATCTTATCAGTACGCGAGGTGTTGTTACGTCTGCATCTTGTTTGCGGGCCATGAGCGTTTCACAAAAAATTGTCAAATTAGGAGGTGATCAATTTATCGGTATCGAAGCGGTAAAGTTTCATCCCAAATACAGCCAAACAACTAATTGGCACAACGTAGCAGTGGTAAAGCTTGTGTCAGCAGTCCAGCCTTCGGTAACTGCATTCCCCGGATGTTTGTGGATGAATGTTACGCATTCACCAGTGCTGCAATTCATTTTAAACGTTGGTATGTAACTAACTACGAACACTGTCTTGAACCCGTTGTTTATAACTCTAAACTAACGTAATTTTCTTTCCTCCTGGACAGATTCCGCAAAGTATGATCCTATTCATCCGATGTACAAAAGTGACTGTGAAGGGCTGCTGAAACTCTCATTCGATGAATCGGAAACGATCTGCATGAACCCAGGTATTGTGAAATACCAAAGCTATCAAAATGCATTAGACGATTTGCAACTACACTTCAAACGAGGGAACGATCACGGCGAACAGTGCTACAAACCAGGAAGCCCCATAGTGTGGAGAAAGAAACAGAGTGAAAGTGTGCCTATCGAATACCTGGTACATGTGTACAGCCACGGAAGCTGTGACTCTGTTACACCGCGCATCGTGAACCGTGTTGCGACGTACGTCCAGTGGTTCAAAGAAGTTTTACAATAGTTTTGCAGTTGAATTGCTGTACGCAAGTAGTTTGAAGAACTACATCAGAAAATAGAATAGAATACTGCAGGTCGATAAAGAAAGGAAGCGATGAGTGTTCTAAAAGAAAAATCCAAAACGATCCAAACGATCCCTTCATTCATCTCAATAAAATCTAGTGGCAGATAGGATTGGATTTGTATTTTTTCTAAATTCTGGAATTCTTCGCAGATCATCCATTGCAACAGAAGAAGATCCTTTAGAAAGTCAGGCATAACATATTTAGGCACAATAAACGGCTTAAAAATAGATGTTTGAGTAAGTTACAAAAATAAAGTATGCTTCTTCAGATAAAGTTTTCGAAAGTATAAACAAACCAGTCCGAAAAACAATTGTTGAAGATCGATATACACCACTTAGTACTGGTGCTTAATGAAGTTAAAGTATAACACGAAAATACTGCAATAATAATCTAAAGGACATTTACATCAACTTCCGTTCAAGCGCATATTCACCTTCGCGTCGTATCCGCAGCAACCCATATCCCCATACGACTCACCACCAGGCACACCAAGTTTTTGTGCACATAAATGGACATTTTCCCTCGGTGATACGTCAAATCGTCATCACGCTCGTTGGCAAGCACACAGACGGCGCCAGTGGCGCTCGCTGTTCGGCACATTATAACCAAACGGTTTGTTGTATTGCAACCAGACTGGATAATTAATTTCAACTGCCGACTGGATGCCGTTCCAGCCGCTGGATCCTAGCAACCGCATGGTCTCGTCGGCAAGCCGTCGATGCCTGCCCATTTTAACAGATCGTCAAGATCGCAAGACAGCGCCACTATGAGTCAAACGGTCAGTGGGTTAGCGCGTAGGCAGCCGGGCAGCCTCACGACTGCCACACCACATCTCTCCGCCCGCTTCGGAGGCTATTTTTGCACCAACGGTTGGAGGACACGGGAATTGAGAAATAACCATTCCTATTTAGCCGGCAGTATGCGAACGGATCATGAATGGCACCGTGCCCTCTCCCGGTCTCCGGTCGCGTTCAGGTTTTAATAGATGCACCACCGCCGTCTCGCGCGAATGCATCATCCACCGCAGCACTGATGGCGACAGGGAGGCATGGGCACATTCGAAGCATGCAATGAGGCCATAAGCATCAATGATACCGCTTTCCAGGTCAACACACTTCACAGTTCTCGCCGGTGGATTGGACGGACAATTGCTCCGTGTGTATTGTATACCAACGCTCTTTCGGCTAAACCACCTGAAACGTGCCTACAGATGGGATCATCCCATGATATAATTCGGGCACACATCAACTCCATCGGATCAAAGATGTTGAAGAAGGTCTCTTATTGGTAAATAGCAGATTTACTATCAAAAATACACAGAAAAAATGAATCTCTTGAACTATTTCGATTGAAACTTGACGAAACTAATTAGGTTTTATACATATTTTCTGTTTTTTGCAATAATTTTACGTTGAATTCGGCTGATGCGTCAGGAATCCATGGGGAAATATGTTTAATTTTCAAAAAATATTAATATTACAAGGAAAGAAACTAAAAAATATTTTAAATTCTTCAACATGTCGATAGCCTTTAATGTAATTAGTATTATTGTAAAAATATTGCCAAAAGCCAAAATATCATGCCGGACATAAACTCCCCGCAAACTTTATCTCCAAAGTCCTGCATCTACCAGGTAAAATATGATCCGGGCTATGTGGTACCCCACCTCAACGGATAGGTTGTCGCGTGGGAATTGGCTGTTCGTGATCGGAAATCCGAATCAGTCCCACCTTGCTACCGTCTTCACCGACCACTACGAATGACTAGCACGAACAAGCATTCCTCCATCCTCACGGCATACAGTGGAACGCCGCGACGAGGAGAAAAAGAACGCAAGACGATCTGTTAATGGACCCGTATCAAAGGCGTAATAATCTCATCGTTTGCAATCACCGATCAATCCGATACGCCCCAAAACGGTAGTAACGATCGCACGGGCAAACGATATGGGTACGACGACCACCCGCGTTAACCGTGCCGATAAATCAATGCGCCAGGATCTATCCGAGCCATCATTACATCACCCAATTACACCAGCGCGCCTCGGAAACTGGACATCGACTGTGACCTTCCGGTATTCCCCAGGGCCACAGTAACGTGCCCTAATCAGAGCTAGATTCTCACTAGATTCCGAGAAATACCTGTCGCTTTTATCCCGTCCAATTCGAGTTTTTCCGCCCGTTGTTGAGCGGAGGAGAAAGGACCGTCATAAATTATGGAGATGCACGCACACAACAAGACCCATTTTTCCTCCTTCGTGCTGGCCATTGTTTCGAGTGAGCGGAGCCACTTCATTGCTGTTTAATATCAAGGATTCCGTTGCTCTTCCGTTCGTTTTCTCCTCTGCGTGGCAAGGCCGAGAAGCCGAGAAAAACATGCACAACCCGAGCAACCCCACGTTCGCTACTCGAAGAACAACAACAACAACCTTGTTTGGGGCCAATAAACAGAAACAAATACAGGACCGGGCCCGTGCCTTCGGGATGACATAAAAAATTCAAAACCCATCGAAGACGAGGAACCCACTCCCCCGGTCGCAGGCAAGGATCGCAAGGATCGCAGGCTTACACGGCCGAACATTGGGACAGGTTGATGATACTTTATTTTCATCATCACTCTATCCGGTCGCCCTCTTCCCTGGGTACTCTGCTCTGCTGACCAGGCAGGCAGGGCACGCAGGTTGAAAGATTTATGCGCCGAGGTTAGGGGCAAATTAAAGGGCACTGCCGCGTACTGTCCTTCTGGCGCGATGCTCCTTAAAGTTGGGATACATATCCCGAAATGATACAGGATGGCGCTGCGAATGCCAGCAGCTACAATTTATCGACCCGCCCCACATTTGTCATGGGCAAGCGGGCCACCACCGAGGAACCGGGTTCTCGCGTAACTTTTCTTACTAATAAATTTGCCCATGCTGACGTGTGAAAGGGGAAGAAGCAACGGGATGAAGCGTAACGAATGAACTTATTGTGACCGTAAATAGAGATTTAATAAAGCTTCGCGCAAACAGTGGACTGTTCGAAACACAGGGTCGGATGATGAATTTGATGATTTGCGAATGTGCTACTGGAATTTCAAATTTAGTATTGAATGTAAAAGGTTCTATGTATTAACTATGCTTCAGACATGTACTGAACAAATTCTTGCAGTGAATGTTAAACTAATTCGAATATCTCATTTTTCAACACTAGTCCTATTTTGAATCATATTTCGAGCTTAAGTGAGGACCATTTGAACTAGAAAAGTTTGATTACTTCGCATGTTTTTAACCACGGGATCTTCCAACAAGACAACGACCATTAGCTGACAGTGAAATTGGACAAGAACGGGAGCCAAGATCTGCTGAATATAATAGCTTAACATTTTTGTAAACATAATTGTAGCAAATTTCTTGTACATCAATCATCAAAAATATGACGTAGCTTATTATTCAATGTTTCCGAAAGATATTTACGAAAGAAAGTTTACAGATTCCAACCAACCCATTGGAACAATTTTGAAACAAAGTTCAGTTTTACAACGCCGGATTAGATGAAGCTAATTCTTGGTTCATTAGCACCCCTGACGGATGACGAAACTCGTTTCGAACGGACGAAAACATAGACCCCGGTATCAACCTCACGCAAGTCAACGTTCTCACGTCCGGCCGAGTTAAGGTGTTAAAGAAAACGTGCCGTAAACCGAGGAGCCGAAAATAAAACTAATCTTCACAATAGGAGTCCATCGACAGCGTCTCTCACACTATCCCAAAAGAGATCGAACGAACGGATAGATCGTGTCCAGCTTCAAAGCAATAGGCAAGAAGAGACGGGTTTAGATTGTAGAGATGCCTTGCGTAGCGTATGATAACCTGTTTGTGCAACAAACGAAAATGAATGTCAACAAGAAGACCTGCCGTTGGCCCGAAAGTTTGTTCTGGTACCTTGAATAGTGACACACTTGCTGGCCACCGGGAGCCACCTACTCGTACTACACAGATGCGGATCGGTAGATAATCAAAGAAACAAATAAAACATTCAGGTGTGTTTAGCCTCTGGAAGTGGCAGGTGTCACGAGACACCTTAGGTACCCAAACATTTGACACATTTGGGTTTGTTTTAAGGACATGCTGAGCAGATATAAATAATTTAAGTTTCAATCTTCTCTTAAAGTGTTAAATGAGTTGTTTTCGTGGAATTTGGTACGGTGACCTAGAATAGAAACCTATTTTCACAAATAGTACAAAAAAGACCTTTACAGAATCGAAGAGAACAGTAACACCGGGGTTTCACAAAGTAGAATCAGCGGCTCTTCGGTATAGCTCTCGTATATCAGCAGCACCGGAGTAGAATTGCATTCCGTAACGCTACATCTTCTACGGCCATCGTATAAAGTCGTATTTTGCATTTCCCGACACCGGGAAACGCCATTATTTTCTTCGGATATTTTGCTTGCGCCCTCATTCTTTCACTCGCTTTGAAAGAATTCATTTGAATGAATATCCGTGGGTTTCTGCAGAGCAGCGGGTGCAAAGATAATGAGCCGAAGGGAAGCAAACGCATGAAGCAAACCCAGTGGCAGAACAAGAAAACGACGGTATTGCACAAAAGGACCGCTCGGAAAATAGCGGCACACCTCGAACGCGCACTTTTCTAAAGAGCCAGAAATTAAAAATAGCGGAGGTGGTTTTAATTAGCCGTTTTGGTTAATTAGAAAATACAGCGTCGAACGTAAGGAGATACGGCGCTGGCAAGAAATTTAAATTTCTGTTCCAAACGTAACAAAACCTAGCCGAACAATAGAACCGGGCAGAGGAAGAGTATCGTTCCGTTCTTTTGATTCACCCATCCTTTTCCTGATACCACCAGAGAAGCATTCAAGAAGTGGAGTAATTATGCATGGTTTGATGGTAAATATCACTCGATATTCAAATTAGTGTTTATATTGGTCGGTAACGTTGTGATTGAAGCTATCGATACAGCGGCTGATTAGGTACTTTTAATGTTTTCGGTAACGGAAGCCATTGTTGATAAATTGTATGCCTTTGCTAGCACAATAACAGCAGTCAGTATTATTCAAAAGATAAAATTGATTTATGCAACATTTAACTCCTTTGCTAAACAGCTACACAAATTGAACCAAGTCTCCAAGGAGCTCCCGGACATCCCAAAAAACGTGTCAACATTAATGTGTCTTTGCTTCGAAAGATAAGAAATGAAAAGAAAGAAAGGGTATTTGACATGCTAATCACGTAGTAGTACAAGATTTGTTGAATTTGTTCTGTAACTCTATGAGCCTTTATACACATATATTCTAACCAATACCTTCCTCCAAAGAAAATAAGGTTATTGCTGCGCTTCTGATGATTTTACATTTCACTCCAATCCCGTTCAATAACAACAACACCAAAAATCCAAGATCCCATGGGACCGGAATACAGATGTGCCGAACTTTAAGAAAACAAAAGCCGTCGAATCGTCTCCTCCAGAACCCCAAAGATAGTGCAATGGATCTAATTCACCGCTTCCCCCGGGCTAAGTGCATTCTCGCCGGGTCTATCTAGCGAGTGCTACCGACGTTAGATACACTTACGATAACGTCGCATCCCCGGTGTGAAACATTTCCTAGCTGCCAAGCACATTTCGGGCAAGAAGAACGACAACACCATGCGGCACCAAAGTTCTGGAAAGTAGGCGACACCACTTTCTGTTCCATCCAAGAAGCAGTAGCAGCACAGCGTCAAAGGCCGCCCGGTCAGCAGCAGCCGACGGATCCCTTCCGCTAAGATGATGCTTTTCAAAATTTCATTTCCTTATAGCCGCTTTCCAGCGCCACAAAATTCATCTCACGAACGGTCGTCGTCGTTTGCCGAGCTCGCGTGAGGATGTCGGGTTTGTCCACGGCACAAGAAAAGAAAACCATCCGTTCCGGTAGGTTGTGCTGGGACTTGGGTTTGGTAGTTAGTCGGACGCTAACGAACCTTCAGCGGAACGGAACCCGCAGGCGGCATAGAAAAAAAAGGCCAGACATAGAATGCACCACTGCTGGGAAGGAATACAACTACGTACAGACGGACACGTGGAGCCACGTCGATAGGGGATCCCAGATGGCCGAAAACTCGAACGTACTTGGTTCGCGCTCTCTCTCGCTCTCGGGTGCAGGAGAAGCATGCGCTGGTCAGCAGTGTCGGCAAGGGTTCACAGGGGGTCGAAGGCCACCACGGCGGTAAAAAGTGCATCTATCATCGCGAGGAGAAATTGAGCCCGGAAGACACGGGAAGATCGCACGGGAAACGAGGAGAAGAGGTCAACATCATGCATCGAATGTGACCTCAGTTTTGGGCTTTCGTTGCTCGATCGATATCGGCGGCGGCGACCGATTTGGACACACATTCGTGCAATACCATCTCATCGAATTGATTCCCCTATCGCTCGAAGGGAATCACTCCACACCGCATGCCGCATTTCCACCAAGAAACAACATGTCTGGTCCCTCTGGACACCGATGATTGTGATAAGCGTTTTTTTTCCTCCTCAGCCGCGCAATGTTTGTTCGACTTCTTCATCCCACTGCTCGGACATGTCTATTTTCCAGTCACCTTTCCGCGGTCCTCAAGGTCCACCTCGAAGTTAACGAGCTGCAATAACAATAGAGTGGAAACAACTTGTAGACAATACGATACGCTCCTCGTCGTTCCGACACGATGTTTGTCTGGGACCGAGCCGCCATTTCTTACCATTTGACCACCGTTCATTTTTATCGCCCGTCCTGTTGTGAAGCTCGACGGTGAGAAACGATAAGCTCGACATGCGTGCCTCCGTGTTTCGCAGAACACTTCTCACGGTGGCGTGGTATGGTGCTTATCCAGCAGAAGTTCAGAATTTAATTAAAAGCACCTCGACGGACGGTAGCTGAAAGGGGGAAAGAAAGCTTTCACCTATCGCACACTGCCGGATGATTGATGGGAGTGAAATTAATGAATTCATTCGTGCTTTCCGACAACTTGTCGTCTGCCTCGTGCTACTGGAACGCAAACAATACAGGGTAACAACACGACAAATTATGAATTTAATCCTTCCGTTCGAGCAGTTGTTCCATGGAGTAGGAACGGATAGTGGACGGTTTGTGTGAGGATGCTTCAACATGGATCGTCCATTGCAACCAGTTGGGCTAGACAGACTCCAAAACCTTCAGAAACTTCAGCAGCTTCTGTAAACCGTATAAAGTTAGGTCTTGTTATATCTCTGCGGAGATATTCGAATGGGACAGAAAGAGTAACTCATTAATTCTTTGTAGAGAATAAATACATTGAATATATTTAACACTGAAAGCCTAGGGAGGAGTATGCCGTCCAGATAGTTGTTTGCACCTTCTGAGTCATCCAAAACTTCGCCAATCTCGGAGAATCCCAAATGAATCCAAATCTGCGCATGACAAAATACAAGACGCGCCAGGCTCCTGGTCATGTCTGTAGAATGACACTTTAAAATGTATAATGAAATGTATGACACCAGGGACACCATAATTTTCTCCGTTCTTTGAGTTCCGTGCGCTAATTGAGTTCAAGATAGTCTTCGTGTAACCTAGAGAAAGTATAAGAATACTTCAAAAATCTAAAATTAAGAAATTCTACAACTGTTACATCACATGAAAATAGCACACATATTTGAATTAAGTTTGAATGAATCTTGTAGTCAATCAATCTGTATATACAAAGTAAAGAAAATTGATTGATTCTTTCCCCTTCAATTTCAATTTCAACCTTCGTGCTTACATACTGCAATCTAACGATATCATTCATCGTTTAACTAATTTATGTTTGCACTACACTTCTGGCACTCTTGCACCCTTAAAACTGCCACTCATAATTAGCCATCACAGCATGACCTCACCATCCACAGCTCACTTTCGTGATCAATTCTCTTTACCCACGTTCAACCGATCATTAGCAAATATCACTCTCGATCGCAAGACAGAGGGTGCTGGTTGCGCTTTGCAGATGTCGCACGTCTCCCGATTGTGACAGCCACCGCCAGGCCAATGTTAAAACCAACAAATCACACACACGGCAACAACCATCGATCATGTTCGATCGGAGTGCCAATTATGCAAAAGCTTTACCTTCCCCCGTTGCAATGCATCCCAGCCGACAATACGTAATCTGCATTCAATGAACTCGTCCGTCGCACCATCAAACCGAACAGAACACACCGCCGCATTTGCATACCCCGCGTACTCGCCCCGTAGTCGACGTGCTGGGCCGTTTTATTCAACTCCTCCGGCCTGCCGTAAATGGTGCTAAAAAGATGCACGGCCGGCGCCGCCGCCAATCGAACGCCGGCTTCGTTCTCATCCTGACACCGTGCTCGCACACCGCTGGTACACACCGTGCGAGCAGAGTGGTCACGGGAAGGTGGCAAGAAATCGTCGACTTATCTTGTACCCCCTCTGGTTGGCAGCATCTCGGTGCAAATTCGCGCAACACATCAGGAGAAGTCGATCACTAAATCATCGGTTGGTCTCAAGTATCCGTTGGGAAGGGTTTGTAATGGACGCTACCGTTGGTGCAACCTGCGTTGAGGTTAGAATGTGGCCACGTTCTTCTCCCGAAGAACCTGTTCCACAGGAACGAATTGCACCGGGGCTAGGAGGAGCCGGCGAACATGATCATGAGCTTTGCAAATCAGCAGCAGCAGCGAGACCATGGGGAGCTGGATATTTCTGGGCTCTGATCTCATCTCGTACACTTGAGAAGCAGTTGAACAGGCGCGCGTGCCTTGTGCATTTTGTGTAGCGCACGCTTACCGCGTCCAGCTACAGTGCGGGGAATGACGTTAAAAGTGCCACGTACGGTATAAGAAGATCCTAAAATATTCAAATGCAATATTGCTTTTTATTTTGAGTTGTTTCTTATAAATCTTATAAACTGGTGGAGACGTCTCAATCTCGGAGTGAGACACTTCGAAAATAATACAAAAACTCCATTTCTTCAACTCTATTTTCTTCTAGCTTGCGTCAGGTCTGATCAGAGAAAGTCATAGTCTTATGTGAATCTCAAGATATCAAAATGCAACGATTTCTTCTCATTGTACATGAGTGTACTAACTAATACAATCAACTACAAGGAGCTGAGTCATTAAGAAGGGGTATAGTTGATCAAAGTCATCTGCACTTGTTAATCGTGCAACGACGCCATTCAATCAGCGTTATTCATACTAAGACCAGTGCGAACTAAGAACCAGTGCGTGTGTGGGCGACCGGTTACCCCTTCGTACTCTTCCAAGGACGATCCAAGCCAGTTTCGGTTTGTGACCTCAAACCGGATGCCGTGAAGCGACGTTTTTTTGCCATCATATTTCATCCCGCGCCGGTATTGGTATCAACCGACACACGCCGGACTGGCAGACCGGTCGTACGGTGTGCAAGCAAGCAAATCAATATGATCAGTCAACTTCAGCCACGGGGCTTCGGGGCAGCGTATACTCGGGCAAGGATCAGTGTCCGACGGGAAAAGAAACTGCCACAGGGAAGGACGACGCTCAGCGATGAAAGTATATTACCTTACACACACACGCATTACTCCAAACAACCGGTCAGTTTGCTTCTTTGCACGATCAAGTCACGTCGTATCCCCGTTCTGGAGTGAAACTTCCCAGGATGCAACCATGAAGCAGCGCACTGAAAACGACGACGTAATTGTAAATAATTGTACGGTATTAAACAACGAAAATTACCATTTTCATACCACTCTCCAGTGCTTTCGACAGCGGCGAAACCTTGCCTCTACCAGTTTTTCTGATGTGGCGTAAGCGCTTCTTCGCCGATAATTGTTTCATTTAATACTGCCATGTAGCTGCCGATGTTTGGTGAAGATGGTAGATTATGATCTCGTGCTAAAACGAACATGATGAGAATCAGGTATAGCAAATGCAGTGCTTTTACCATTCTTTCTTTCTCTCCAGTGGGAAAGAAAGCACACATGAATGAGAGTACGGCGTGCAAAAGTATATGTTTACCATTTGCACCAACATCTTACTTTCGCTGTGAAGTGGCCTTCTTTTCCGCGACCACTAGGAACATAGGATCAATGATATTGACATAGCGGGATCAATAACATTTTATTGGTTTGTTTTCGTTTTCCAGGCTTTCTTCGTGTTAAAAGATGATACTTGCCGTAAATTAGTATCAGTACATTTTTTTGCCAAACCAAGGTCAATAATTACAAGAAACTGATTCTTGTTGGTGCTACGGGACGCCAGACTCGTGACAACTTCATTACCTTATGGTTCTGATGCATCGTTTAGGCGCAAGATCTAGCCAATGTTCAACAAGCTTAGTTATCTAGCTTTTATGAATTCATTGGTTTCATAATCATATCCCCTGGAGAGAGGAACCAAAACTGCATTGAGCTAATAAAGTTATGAAATTTCTTATCAAAAGTTGTTAACCTATTTTAAAGACATTTATAGTACAAGAAAAGTTTTCAAATTCTGTTGAAAGCGATTAAAACGATTGAGAAAGATTAAACGGATCGAACGAACCTACCGCATAGCAAACACGTGCACAAGTCGGCAATGGATGAACAAAACGAAAACACTCTCGACCGCGGCAAAGAAATGAACCGAGATCAAGACGCATTCCGAAAGGATGTAAACAACATTCTCTTCTTTCGGGTCTGAACACAATGTCAAGAAGACCACACCATTTCGGGGAAATCCTCTAAACTCTGCGTGAGTTTGTCGGTGTTTTTCTTTTCTGTGTGTTCCACGCCAAAAAAAGGAACCCGCGTGTAACAGCAAAACCCTGCCCTGTCTGCCGCTTTAAATTAGGCGCAACAATGCAGCATGTAGACGCCGAAGCGTACAAACACAAAACACACTTATAACTATCCACTAAAAATCCCTCCGCCATATCTCGCTCGTTAGGTGTCATATTTAAAATGTCATAATTTTTCCTCCTAAACGAATTACAATTAAATACTGTGGCGCGTGAGCTGGTCTGGAAGAACTCACACGTTGGCTGTACTTTCCCCTCACAATCAAAAACAGGTTCCGATCGCGCCATATCGAACCGTTTAATCGATCGCCTGGCTTTCTGTTGTTGCGTTATTGTTATTCTAATATAAACATAAATTGTCCGCTTGATAGGCGCAGTGAAAGAGAAGCGAGAGCCCACGCGACGTCCACCGAGTTATAGCTTTTGTGGCCTTGCACGCGCATGTGTCACAAATCAACTTCGATTCCCTTCGAGGAGTGAGGTGGAAATGACCTTCGACAATGCAGTATTCCTTAGCGTGAGTGCGGGGAATCGATTCGATCTTGCTGGAAACAAGCAAAACAACAAAAAAAACGACGTGGTGAGAAAGAAAGCATAACTTATAGGTACGAAAGGAGTCGTAAGCAACGTCTGAACCCCATAATAAAACATCTCCCCATAAATCAATAGCTCGATCTCGAAATGGTCACCAGGAAATCGAAACATCCACCTGCGGCAACAAGCCAGGTCGGTTTTACCCTGGTACATGAGAAAACGAACCTACGATTTATGCATTTTTAACATAATATCCGCGAATAAGAAGAGAGGGCGCGAGAGAGAGAGAGAGAGAGAGAGAGAGAGGGAGAGAGAGAAAAGCTTCAAAAAGATATTGCAACATGATTTCGAACAGATCGTTGATAAGCAGATAATTATAGAGTTTTGGTATGAATAACAAAATGCACCATATGAACGCATTATAAACCATGTTCAATACCAATAAGAGAAAGGAACAATTATCAGATCCTTATGCGACCCAGCTTTCTTCTTCTTTTCTTTTCTTTTTTTACACGAAACATTCTCAAAATTTTAAAGAAAACGCTCGCATTCGCCTTGATTAGCTGCAACATAGTGAAACCAGTTTTAGATACGGTACCGCACAATAGATGGCGCCACTCAAGCCAATCAACTGGGAAGTTTCTGAGAAAAACAATTTCAATACAAGTTTTGCGAGTAATAAACATATTAAAAAATAAATGAACCGAAGGAAAAGTTGAAAATGTCAGCTGCCAAACACAAAAAAAATCCTCCTGATTGCTTCTCTATACCTCATATACCTCTGTACCTCTGTGTCTAGGCACTCGGCAATCATAAAGCACCTTCCCGAATAGATAAAGATGGCTTGCACCGGTCGGAGCAAACTTTTCCATTAAACCCACTAAATTCCACTTTCACTGTAAACTTTGCCGCCTATGGCACAAGGGCGGCGCGAGCAAGTGCATTTTGGGGTGTTACATATGCCATGCATCAACAAGTTGGTACATATTACACGGACCGCTCCCCACGGGAGGAGGACGCTAATGCGGCCTGTTTGCAGACCAAAGGCTAGAGAGCATTCCCGCTAGACGAACACCGAAGCCTTCCTTTGCCTTGAGAACCCTTCAGCGTCCGTTGTTGGAGGGCTATTCAAGAAATGGGGCGGCAGCACATTCCACGTTTTTTACTCCCTAAAAAAAGAGACGAGAAAACAGTTTACTCGAAATGAAGAGCGTAAGTTCTATGGAAGAATGTAGCACAGCACAGTCAATATTTAGTGACAGCGATATATCCACAACCAGGCGACACCTTTTTTTCGTCTTTTTGCCCTGCCGGCTGTACCGGCTGCGCGATAACGCCATGTCCAAATCCATGTTCGACAGTCAATCGGTCGTCGTCACCGCCGTTTCGTTTTTATCGCCGTCGTAGCTACTTGCGTCGCGAAGCGCTCCACTTGGACAAGTGCCATCACGCCTCGAACTCAATCGTTCGGTCGAAGCCATCGATTTTAATAGTAAATCGTTTTCTCGGCGATGCTCATTTTCACAGCACCCGGACACACCCCGGTCGCCGTCTGGCGGACGAAACCGAAAATAAACACGTGTTTTACGGCTCACTCTTTCGTGCGAGAGGGAATGCTGGAAGAAACACTCCCGACGTGGCGGATGCGGATCAAACGCGCCGTGTTCAGGTGTGTGGTACGACGGACGACGGAGAAATGCATCGGAAAGCAGAAAGGTAAAAGACCTTACGATCGGTAGAGCGACACAAGTGTCCTTATCTTGCGTGTCGAACACGCAAACACCATCGCAAGTTGATCCGTGTTTATTTACATTCACACAATGGGTTTTCATGGAATCCCATCATTTTGTGGATGCAGTTTTGTTGGAAAGTTTTTTTTTTAATAACATAATCTTAAACATAACTAGAATGCGTCGATATCAAATTCACGGGTCGTTGGAGAACTATATCAGATTTTATGTCATGGCATGCTTAGACATTATGCACGTTGCTAACCCAAGAAGATATAATTTTGTATTATTCATTCCGTTTTCCATGTCGCACCAACTATGACATACCGTTTTTCTTAAATATAAATATAAGTAAAAAAGAATCCGTTTTTTTACTTATATTTACTTATAGTAAAAAAAGAAGCACCTCAATAGTTAGAAATTAAAATAGCTTCGATGCAAATGTAATAACAACACTCGATTCAACACTCCATGCTTCGAGATCAAAAGACATGAAGAAATGAAACATGAATCTTTGAAATCGAAAAAAAATGAAGAACATTATTTTAAAACAGTGAAACCCTACTATCATATGCTCAAACATGATAAAGACATTCAACCGAACTTCAAACACGAACGATAGCGTACTATCGCTGATCCCTACACCAACAATGATCCTAACAAATGAAACAAATCCTAGACATAATAAAAACCAACAAAATATTATCTTTAGCTTGTCCTGCCTAATTCGTGGACCGAGCCTTTATCAGCCTTGTGTAGGATATGTGTGTGCTCAGGCACCCGACACTTTCGGAAAATCGATTCTTCCGAAAACTCAAAAAGCCACACCGATGCCCTACTCCGTCGAATGATAAGGCACAGTACGTTGATAAGAACTAAAGAACTTTCACACGGCAAGCACCACAAAAATACGGGATTACCATTGCCTCGGAAAAGTGATCGAAAATAAAAAGTGGATTAGTTCATTATGGATCCTTCCACCGGCTCGAAAGAAACTGTCATTATGATGCCACTTTACTGCCTCGGGACGACATCACCATCGTCGTCAACCGCAGCGGCAAGAAACGCTTGCCCCGACGCTTGTGCGTAGATTGCCCGGATTATCCGGGTGAGACGCGAATGGGGAACGCGCAAAGCGGGTGAGACGGTTCATAAAACGACTTACACCGCCCCTTGTCACCTGACCTGAACGCTGATTCCGCTGGAATGGGTGCACCTTGGATGGATTAAACGTTGATTACAGTTTCGATGAAAATACCCGACACACACACACACACACACACGTCCACCTGTGCTTACTTTTGAAGCGCGCTCACAAAGGAACCGGAACCGGGCGGAAGTCATCAGGCGTCGAGAGCAGGTTCGCCAACCCTTAAAGCTCGGGAAAAATGCGATGAGTTGCCGCTCGATATTACTTTAATGGTTTTCCGCTCCGCCCGGTCCGCCCCAAGGGAGGGAGCGAGAGAGAGAGAGAGAGTGATCCCGGCTGCTGCAAAAGATCCCAGGCACTCCGGTGAACCGTACACGGCGGAAGGAATGTGCTTGATAATCCACCTCCATGCTCATACTTAATTCAGAGCCGCCGGGGCGGGTGGGCCCGGTGGCGGTGGCTTGATTCCGAAAAACCACCCCCGGTGGAACTAACTTTCCACTACTGCCGGGCAGCGCTCAGCTCACCGAATGCGGTAAGGATTCGCCGAACGAAAACGGGGAAAAAGAACGCTATGTTCCCATACTTCTCATAGTCGCTCGTATAGTACTGCAGTACACTTGTTTAGCCGCCGCAGTATGGCGCATGGGTGCTTCTTAAAGGCACCAGAATGATTTCCCGCAAAGAACTCGCCAGCTCTCCGGGTTCGGGATCGATTTTCTTGAGCTTCTACCACTTCCGGATTATTACTCCGGAACAGATCGTTTTGGTGCGCGGTGGTGCGGAGGGGTGAGGTTTTTCTGATGGGTCCAGAGGGGATGCTCTAAACTGTTGCACGAAAAGCGTAGAACTCGGTTTCGCACTTTCGGCTGTAAATCCCAACGCACATGGAATGCGATTCATCGTGAAATCTGCTCCGATAAAGCAAAGTCGAATCTGCTATCTGTGCTGAAATATGTGGAAAAGCTTTTAAATAGGCTTTTAACGCTTTTGTTGTCCTAATTATTCTACAGTGCATATCAATTTGCAAGCTCACCTGTTCCTGCTTAGTCTCGCCGGCCTGCCGCTGTTGGGAGTCGGTTTGCTGTTGTTGTGGTTCTGTCATTTCCGAAGCATCATCGTCATCATCGGCATCATTGGCAACGTTAACCGCGGATTCTTCACTCGCATCCTGGACCAATTTCCCGGCAGGTAGAGTTGAATCCCGATCCGATGCTGCTTCCGCTTCAGCGTGAACGGTGAGATCCGGCTTCGGCTGCACTTCCATCTCTCCCTTATCGACCTCTCCGTCCTCATCGTCGTCGTCTCCCATCGCGAGCAAATGGTCCAGCGAAGGACGCACCGGAAATACACTCCCGCCGACGGTGGAAGGATCCATTCAGTTGACAAAGGTAGGCTAGCGTAGCAACCCTTCACACCTAGCACAGATCACAGCTACCGACGTGCGTATCTATAGCAACTCCGGACGGTGAATCCTTCTATTCACACGCACACACAGGCGCGCACTCCGTGTGTTCAACAGATGATTACATAATTGAGTAAAAACGCACGAAATACTCTCAATAGCACAAAATCGAAGCGCACCTTACGCACTAGGAAACACGTACGGCCCCGGAAAACGCACACTCTCACACGCACTGCGATAGGGAATGATCTTTCTGACAGAACAATCCTGCGGAGTTCGCGTAACAGACTGAAACCTGCCCTGGCTCACACCAACACGAAATCAATTGGCAATAGATTGCGATCGGAACTAATATAAATTCTACTCCTAACACACAATCCTTTCACCTGCCCACTGAGGCACGGGTGAAGTGGAAAACTGTCGCGCGCCGATACACACACACACACACACGCACACAACGGTCGACCCCGTGTTCGTTGGCGTAGGTCCGTCCCGTCCTGCCCAGCAGCCCAAACAGGAGGATGAGAACACTCTCTCCGGCCAAAAAACACTGCACACCGATCGGAACTTCTTGCCAGACTCCGGGTGCGCTGTGTGCGAGAATCGCGTACCCAAAGCGTCTAGCGTTTTCCGAAACCAGGCACTCGGAACTCGCCTACGGAGTGCACGAGTGTCGCCGAGGTTCGGATGTTCGGGACGCCTGTTGGTTTCGCTTGCCCCGGCTTGGCTTGGAGGAGTATTCTGAACGCACTTGCTGGAAAATCATCACAACACACATACACCCACACACACACACACACACACATACCACAGAACACAGGAGGGTTCGTAGTAAAGCCGGCAATGGCAGCGCTACCTATCACTACCAAAACCCACCGGAAGGACCACCGGAGTTTTCATGCGCGCATACTCCCGGCTCGCACGAATTTCACACAAAGACCGCACCGAACAACGAACGCGGCAACGCCTGGAGGCGCCACATGGAAAGCCCACTGCTGCGAAAACAATCGAATGCCGCAAGGACGATCCGGACGAACCGGGCAGGGTAGGCGGACTGCAAACTAAACGAAATTACGCGCACGCAAAAAATAAAACACCCCGATTCCGGTACTCTCACCCAGGCGCACCCGGAGTGTGTCCGATGTGACGAGATAACAAAGGGCCTGTTATCCTAGCAGTGCAGGATGGCGCGGCGCGCATCGGTTGATTACCGGTTGGTGCTCGCTCTGGCTCGCCCGGTGTCCCGGACCCGTACCGTGCACTGGTGGCGTTCGGGTAATTTCGTTCTGCGACTGGGTGTTTTTTTTTTTTGCTCTGACTTCGCTGTGGACGGGGCATTCATTTTCATTCATTCGCTTTCAGCGCGGACCGAGCCGCTCAGGGCGGGGAAAAACTAGCGGTGCTGGAATGTCTGGGAAGCTGCGGCAAAACAGAAAAGCGCTCGTGACGTCAGAGCACCGGGACACGTCAGGCGCGGTGGGGGTCGACGATGGACGCCGGCCGGTGTGGGTGGACGGGCGGCAGACGAGCGCAAGGACGCAGGTCTCCGCCGTGCCGGTTACGGAATACGCAATGAGCTTCATCGTGTCGTTCGGGTGTTGGCTTCGTGCGCCGAGGACACGTACAGGAACCGGCAAAAAACTGTCCGTTCATGGGGCCCACGCGAAGCACTTCGGATGAATGGCTGGCGTAGGTTCATCTGTGTCCTGCGTTGCCGGGTGTTTCACAACAGCATCAGCGAATGAACACTGCGCCCGGTACGAGGCGTTATACTGTGAGGCGCTGTACTAATTATGACAAACAGGCAAGTTTGTTAGGCAACAAGTGCAACCCGAAAGCGCCGTACAAAATCGCAAGATTATGGTTTGAGCTGCACTCAAGAAAATATCTGCCAGGATCTTCCGAAGATCTGAATAATGAAGAAGAGTATAGTAGAGTATAGCGAGTATTGTTGAAGCTGATAATAGAGAAGTTAAGCCTTTGGATGAAGATTGAATAAGTTGTTATAGTTAGGCTTCACATTACTGTAGTATAGGTTCTACGAACATTGTTCAAACCAGCCACACGCATATCCCAACACTATTCCGATAACAATATTTCCTCGACGTCACACGGTTCCGACACCAAAACATCCAAACAGAGCGAACAGCGATTGCCAACCTCCAGTACACAATCCTGACAATAAAGTCCCGGACAGTTGGGGCGCGCACACCATACATGAGGATCTACCTGCTCGCTTATCGCATCGCCACACAACGCACAACGCATCGTGCCTCCCTGTCCCAACAGCTTCCGGCAGATCCAAATTCGATTCGTTTTCGCGCGTACCACATCCAGCCAGTGTACCTCTTCGCGTCGGCTGCGGCCGGTTCGGCCAGTGAAGTGCATCCTAAGGATCTTCAGCAAGTTTTCTCTCTTCAGCAGGATATCGCTATACAGCCAAAGTGCCCTGGCACGCGCACGAGCTGGATAGTATCGGCGCATCACCAGCTGCCGCACGCGCAATCCGTACGGTTCCAGAAAGGCAAAGCACCAACAGAGCGCTAGTAGTGCAAGGATTTGGACGTAGCGAGCGTATCGAGGAGTGGATGCCTCCGGAATGCACTGCGACGGGTCGATCGCTGTTCCGTTTACGATCGGTTCAAATGAGCGCACGATATCGCGCAATGTATCCGCCAGAATGCCCTCTCCACTAACTCCTATTGCGGGTGCTGTGGATCCGTCGAAATGAGCGGATCCTTCTTGCAAAAAATGTTTGATCAGAGCCAACAGCCAGTACAGAGCGTAATCGGCAAACAACTGCCCACCAATCTGGATGGAAGAGATCAGAAGAAACGTCAACGATTTCGCTATCCGGAAGCGCTCTTTCCACGTCAGATGGAACGACGTTAGCGGTACATAACGATGGCTTTCTTTGCGCGTCAGCGGAAAAACTGTTTCCATTTGCAACCCCATCCTGCGATCCTCGATGACGTAGAAGTCTTCAGTAAGAAAGTTGTTATCAAAATGTGCCTTTTTCAAATACCTCTTCCAGTAACGAATAGCTCTGCCAAAGAGGAAGTTATGAATAAAATTGTCTCTTTCACACTAAGTAAAGCACAAATAACAAACCTCAATACGATACAAATAAAAAAGCCACTAGTAATCATTCCCAGCACGTTGAAAGTTCTTCTCAACGGTAGCGTTCGCTCCGCAATCTCACTCCTAATGTCAGCGCTCACTTCCGCGAAAGTTTTCGAAACATTGGTAGCAAAATCAAAAGTGTGATCGTACTCCACCTTTACGCGGAACAGCTCCTCTAAGTTTTGCATCAGCTTCTGAATACCTTTTCACATGCAGAAGGATCTGTTAAAGCAACGAGAAACAAATGGAAGGACACGTCTGCTTACACCTACCTTGCTCTATCTCTGCCACAACACTATCGCTTATGAAATCGATCAGCTCACAAAAGTAATCCACCATCTTCGCACCGTAGCAGATCGTTTTGCCAACCTGCGTCACTTCGCACAGAAAGTCCATGGCTCCCATTTCTTCTTTGCATCCGGCTATCGTTTGGTCCAGCGATTGAAGGCACCGCTCGGACGGGGTTCCCAGCTTATCGTTGCAAACGGACACTACATCCCGCAGCCAGTTGTACGCTTGCTTGATCGAGTAGACTGCGAAAAAACACAAAATGGTAGACGTTTGCTCGGTACCGAAAACACAGGGACGAATGGGACGCCTACTAACGGATTCTCTTCACCAGCTTCAGCATCTCCATTAGAGTTTGTTGAACCTTCATGAAAGATCGTTCCACCGTTCGTAGCAGTTCATCAATGATCTGCTTCATGGCCAGAAAGGGAACCTTCAACGCATTCAACGTGTCCCGGATGGCTACCTTCAGCTGTTCCTGGGTGCAGCTTAGCGTTTCTCCCAGCACCTCCACGTTGTGCATCGTGTTTGCGGTGGGTCCGGTGAGGGTGAGCAGAAATATGTAGCCGATCAACGCGGCTCGGCCCCGCTTGCTAAGGAACTGGGGCACTAGCAGCATCGTTACGCAGCGGGCACCTTTACTTCGAATTAGGAAACCCAAGCCGAGTGCGAAGGAAATCACGAGCAGGAACCAGTGCACTAGCGGGCGGAAACCAAATTGACTCAGCACTAGCACATTCACAATCACCGTCTGCACCGTGGCAAGGAAGAATATTTCGAATATTCGCCAGGACATTTGCGACTAATTAAGAAAACACCAGGCAGCATGACTTCGGCACCAACACGCGGGAAATCGTAAACACGCACTAAAATAACAAACAACGATCGGGCAGCCGTACGACACAATCATGCGCCGGAAGCGCTCAACCCAATGACGTAAACAGACAAATGTCACGAGCCCTTCGCTGCACAAAAAAAGATCCATTGAAAACAAAACAGCTTCCTTTGATTTCCGTAAAAACGACACAAATTTTGTTTGCTATCCGCGACGCAAAATCGTGCTGTGTGTGTGTATTTTAATAAATGGTTCTGGAAATGCAATTACCGTAGGAATTTGCGCACCTGCTGGCACCTGCTACATAGAAGGCGAGCGAGAGCGAGAGAAGCAAACACGTAAACAACACCACAAAAGAATGGAAGTGGATACGATACAGAAACCTGCCCTGGCCGTTGAGCCGCCGGATGAGAACTTTGATCCGGACTTAACGCCGGAAACCGGCGAACAGTACCTACAGAAGGTGATGTACGAGCGTGGCAAGTGTCCGGTGGTGGTTGTTGCCGCGAAACCGCAATCCCTCCGTCACAACCAGAAAGTCCTGTCCGGTCTGGCTGCTCTTCCAACGGTAAGCGACTACACTCTGCTCTGCTGTGCCCTGCTAGTGAAAATTGCGCAACGAAATGCTCAATCCGTAATTTACCATCACAGGACGAGGTGAAAAACGTCGCCCACCGAGCACTGATGCCGACGCGCGAATGGGAGTCGATGCAGAATCAAAAGTTCTCCGAACTGCGCGACACCATCACGGCGTACCGCGGAAGCGCCCAGTACGAGGAAAACTTGCAGCGAACACACGTCTTCCTCAACTTCGACGACCGGAAGCACCTGCACGAGTACTGTGCCAACAACCTGCCGTACGTGAGCATCCTGCTCAGCATCCCGCAGAGGAATTTGGAAATTTTGCTCGAATATCTGCACGAGTGGTTACAAGACTCGGACCAGCCGTCGGCGGATGCCGCCCAGCTGCAGGATGAACCGTCCGATCCGGAGCTGTGCGATGCGGTCGGACCCATGATGACACCGTCCGCCGGTAGCAAGCAGCTGCATCACCGGGGCGATGGGGGATACCGGCGGGACTGGATCCCTCAGTGGATTTATGCGATTCTGGCCTGTCTCATCAAACCGCTCGAACCGTACATTCACAGCGTGCTGCGGGACATTGCCAAATCGTGCATCGCGCTGCGGAACGAGCTGAAGCTGGAGGACGAGGAGAAGGTACTGCCGCTCAATCTGCTGATCAGCATAATTTCGAAGCACTTCAATCAGTCCGACCTGAGCGATAATGTCGCCTGATCGGGCGCTCAGGTGTCGAGGTGATGCTTCGTGATTGTTTTTTTTTATTACTATATATCCTTATACATTATCGAATACTTAGCGAGCCTTAAATGAAGGGAGTTCCTCCCGTGTGCGTCTCGTAAAATGGTGAATCAGTGTTGATTTATTCGCTTGCAAAAACGTTATCACAAACATATGTCTGCAAATGACCTCAAACGTTGCAGTGGAATATATTGAAACTCCCTAGCACTATGGTTGGTTAACATTTTAACCCGTCTAAAGATCCTTTCTTTCATAGATCAGGATGTACAAACCTTCTGATGAACGGTCGTTTGCTAGTATGGAACTGCCCGATCATCATCATAACTGCCCATGAATCAGAAACTTCACAACAACGCTTTTATCCACTCTGCTGATAGAATCTCCGTTAGTGAAAGTTCCATTTTGGTTTAAATTATTTTCGACAGAAATCTATTTTTAGCTTCCATGAAGTCTATTGTTCTATTCGCCGGAGTTTGGTGTATAGATGTGTATGTGTGTCAGTGTGCATGTGTGGTCTGTGGTTGGTTTTTTCTCTTTTTTTATTGTCCTTACAAATTAAGTTCCTGATCCTTATAGTACAGTATCGGGGTGTCTAGGTCCGCCCGCAGGCACTTTGTAAGCGCCGCCAGCACCATCTCCTGTATCATCTCGACCTGCTCGGCCGGTGTGTAGTCGTCTTCGCTCGAACGCGACACGGTTATCACGACCGGTGGGCAGGGCAGCTTCTCCAGGAAGCGCTCGAGCTGGCCGACCATCGCCACGATCTCCTCCCGGCTCGACTCGTGGTGCGGCAGATCGGTCACGTCGCACGTGCAGCCCGCATCGTAGATCATCGACCAGTCGATCTCCTCCTCCTTGTACTCGCGCTTCAGCGTCCGCACCAGCGCCGTCACCTTCTCCAGCAGCGTCGCGTACTCGGCACTGATCTCCTGCTGGTAGTCGACGAGGAAGTGCTTCAGGTTGCCCACCTCCTCCAGGTACAGGAAGATCGACTCGAGGAACTCGAGCTTCTCTTCGCGCTCGCGCGCCACACGCTGCAGCTTGGCGAGATCGGTCTCCGCGCTCTCGTCCGCCAGCTCGGGCGACACGAAGATGTCCTTCAGCTTCTCGTACAGCTGCACCCGGTCGTAGATCTTCAGGAAGGGATTGTGTGTGCTGAAGTAATCCAGATCGATGTCAAGGATGTAGCCGCGGGCCAGATCCGTGTCCTCCGCGACCGGGTACTCCTCGACCGAGCAGACCTCCAGCTGCAGGCGCTTCTTGCTCTCGAGCCTCTCCTCCGGCTGGTAGCAGCCCTCCGACACAAAGTATTCGAGCGTCGAGTCCGTCCGTATCGAGCCCTCGAACTCACCGACGTGGAACGCGAACTTGCCCTTCGGGATCTGGTCCGACCACGGCGGTTTGATCCAGACGATGCGCTCCACATGGCCCGCGAACACGGTCGGCATCAGCCAGTTCTCGATGCTGATGCTGTCCAGCAAATCGTCCTTGTTGAACACGTAGTTCGCGGGCATGTGCTTCGGGATGCACATGTCCGGATGGGAGTCGAAGTGCACGATCCGGTTGCCGTGCAGGGGTAAATGCTTCGAGCCGAGGCAACGATAAAGGAACGTGAGCACTTCGTGGTGGTCTTCCACCACGAAGATCGGTACTTTGTCGAACGTTCTGCTCACCGGCGGTGCAGCAGCAGCTTTGGAAGATGAAGACGACGACGACGACGAGGCGACTAACGATGCTGCACCGTTTGCGGAAGATGCCGCTCCGGCATCGGTGGTGCTGTGCTGTGCTTTGGCATCATCCTCCCGCTCCGGAGCTACCGTTTCCGACGAGCTTTCTGGGTCCGTTTCTTTCTGCTCCGACCGGTCCTCCGTGGACTTCTTCCGCTTGGCGGTGGAATCGTCCACTGGCGGGGAAGACTCCATATTTCGGTTGGGTAACACTGTTGTTTTTGTTGTTGTTATTGTTCGGAACACTCAATCACCTCGCCTTTAAAGTTCGTACGGATTCCGTCCTCTGGCGCCGAGCAGAAACCAAAAAGAGCACTACAATGTAAAACTTTGGTGATGCTAGGGTAAACTAGCTGGCGGGATGAATGCGGGAGGCTGGTGGGCGGGAGTAGGAAGTCCCACCTCTAGTGACTGCCAATCAATTTTCACGCATTAGCCTCACAGCTGCACCCCGCGCACAATAGCCGCGCACTTGCCGCACTACCACGCCCGGGGTGTCCCGCGTTCCGTTCCTGTGGTGGCCACTTCCGGGAGAATTCCTATGGCGCGGCCAATATTTTGGTGCGGAAAAGAACTTCAAGGAAACCAAGAAAAAAATCTGGAGTGCGTATGTATGTGTGAATGTGTGAGTGTGTGTATGCGCGGTTGTGTGACAGCCAAAAAAAACAGACCCACAGCGGGCTTTCGGGTGGTGTCGTTGCTTCGTCGCATGCGATTTTATCGCATGTGCTGTCAAAATTTCATATGGGGTTTGACAGATAACATCGGACGTACGACGGAATCAAAAACTTTTAATTTCGTCGGATCGTCACATGCGATTTTATCTGTCAAATTGAACTCACTTATATTAACCCAAAATAGGTTCTGTATATGTACATGTATCAAATTCATGAAAAAATCGCATAATAACCAGACTAGCACTGAAACCATCATCCGAAATTCGGATTCGGATTCCGAATCGCATCCGATAAAATCGCATGCAACGGAGCAATGACACCACCCTAAAGCCCGCTTGACAGCTTCGCAAAATGTCAAAGCTGCAAATACTCCCCCGTTGGCACAATTGTGCTGGGTTTTATGAAAGTTATTCTAAATGTGTTATTGTCTAGATAAAAATATATTTGCACTGCATTTTTTACGATGATATACGATGATACGCTGATTAGCGATTTACAGCATGAATTTGGCAAAAGTTATAGCTGAACAACATCTGTACAGTTCCCGTTGTTCAGCAATATCAACAAGGGTGCAAAATCAACACAAAAATTGTCGATAACTAAACGATTAGGAGGAGTTTTATAATTGGAGGTGCAGTAATTCAATTCAGAAAAGTGGTTTTTCAATCATTTTATGTCACATTTATTTCATTTCTTCTGTGATTGAAGACCCCAAGTAAAAAAACAAAGCAAAAAACCCAAATCAACAAAATGTCACTCGTGACAGCACAGAAAACGTAACTTTTTTTGCAGCAAAATTTCGAAACACTACTTTTCCGTGCGTGTGTGGCCTTCGCGATCGCAGCACAAAATTTTACACACATTTCCTTCCCTCGCAAGTGTTCTCTCTGCCTGCCGAACGAGCCTGCTGCACTGGGCTAAACAGTTTGCAAATCGTAACAAAGCACGCACTGGCTAGCTGCTGCTGCTGCTGCTGCACCATCATCTGCGGTGTCGCAAGGACGGGTGGTGCTGAAGGTGCTCGTCGGACGGTCGTTGTTTGGCACGCACGGAGAGAAAAGGCTACGGAAGAAGAAGGACAAGCTTGCGTTGCTGCGTCGAAGTCCAACCGGTCCACCTTCGAACGGAACGGGTGTTGCGGTCGTGAAAGCGGTGCGGTGCGCAATATCCGGCGTGCTGCACGGGCGGGAAAGAGCGGGCGAGACTTCTGGAAACCCCGTGCCCTGCAGAACGATGCTGGCACCGCTGCGGGTAGTAGGTTCGTGCTTTAGCAAGCGAACGTCGACCGCACGACCGCACCGTCGAGAGCAGTAAGTTTCGGGTGTGTGTCTGTGTGTGTGTGTGTGTGTGTGTGTGTGGGTGTCCGGGAGTTTCGCCAGGTCCGTTTAATAGGACGAATCTGGACAGAAGCAGACAGTGAGAGAGAGACAGATAGAAGGAGAAGAAGGCCCCGGGATGGAGGGTGACATCTGCCGGGTGTGCCGCTGCGAGGCACAGTCCGATCGACCCCTGTTCCATCCGTGCATCTGCACCGGCAGCATCAAGTGGATCCACCAGGACTGTCTGATGCAGTGGATGCGCTACTCGCGCAAGGAGTACTGCGAGCTGTGCGGGCATCGCTTTTCCTTCACGCCGATCTACTCACCCGATATGCCCCGCGTCCTGCCGCTGAAGTACGTCGCCAAAGGGCTGCTCAGCTCGGTCGGCACGGCCGTCAAGTACTGGATCCACTACACGCTGGTCGCCCTGGCCTGGCTCGGTATCGTGCCGCTGACGGCGTACCGCACCTATCGGTTCCTGTTTTCCGGCTCCATTGAGATGGTGCTCACGCTCCCGATCGATATGTTCTCGACGGAAAACATCACCATCGACGTGTTTCGCGGTTGCTTCGTCGTGACCTGCACGCTGTTCACCTTCATCGGGCTGGTGTGGTTGCGGGAGCAGATCATACACGGCGGTGGCCCGGACTGGCTCGAGCGAGACGATCAACCGGCACCGGAAGTGGCTCCGAATGCAAACGGCCCGGCGAACGCGCGCCAGGCGGAAGCCGAAGTGAACGATAATGATGCCGCGAACAATAATAACAATAACAACAATAACGATGATAATAACAACGAGGAAGAGCATAACAACAACAACAACAACAACTTTCTCGACAACAACCTGCTCAACAATCGCAACGCAGCGGACGAGCCGGTACTGCACGGGCAGCAGCCGGCTGCTGCCCCGGACGACGGCCCGGCGCCACCGGAAGTGGAACCGCTGCGACGTCCCGCCATTCACCGGCCGGCCGGCAACTTTGGCGAGCCGCCCGCCGACAATGTGCCAATCGATCCGGCGGAACCGCCACCACCGGCACCGCCCCTACTGGCGGACGAACCGCCGGAAGCCGCCATAAACGAACCGGAAGCGGAGGCGGCCGCCGACGAGGCGAACTGGAACCCGATGGAGTGGGAACGGGCGGCCGAAGAGCTCACCTGGGAACGGCTGCTCGGGCTGGACGGGTCGATGGTGTTCCTCGAGCACGTGTTCTGGGTGGTTTCGCTCAACACCGCCTTCATCTTCATCTTCGCCTTCTGCCCGTACTCGATCGGCAACTTTCTGATCTCGTTCCTCGGCATCAACGCGCCCGGCAAGCAGCTGACGTACTTCCACGGGCTCCTCACCACCATGCTCGGGTACTGCGTGATCGGCATCACGCTCGTCAAACTGCATGCGATCGCCCGCTTTCTGCGCTGGCGCCGTCAGCGGCGCATCCTCGGCCTGTGCTACATCGTCGTGAAGGTGTCGCTGCTGTCCGTGGTCGAGATCGGCGTGCTGCCGCTCGTGTGCGGCTGGTGGCTGGACATCTGCTCGCTGCCGATGTTCGACGCCACGCTCAAGGATCGCAAAGCGAGCTTCAAGGTGGCGCCGGGCACGTCCCTGTTCATCCACTGGATGTTTGGCATGGTGTACGTCTACTACTTCGCGTCGTTCATCGTGCTGCTGCGGGAGGTGCTGCGACCGGGTGTGCTGTGGTTTTTGCGCAACCTCAACGATCCAGACTTTAGCCCGATCCAGGTAGGGTGCGCTACGGGAAACCGTCCGCCAAATAGGGGTACACTAAACGACGGGCACTTATCTGTTCGTGTGTTTTGCAGGAAATGATTCACCTTTCGATTCTGCGCCACACGCGCCGCCTCATCTCGTCCGCTACGATCTTCGGATCGGCCGTGCTGCTGATGCTTTGGGCGCCGATACAAATCCTGAAATCCTTCTGGCCCACATTCCTGCCCTACACGCTGTCGGGCGACTCGGAGGTGAACGAGCTGAGCCTGCAGCTGCTGCTGCTTCAGGTACGTGTTTAAGACGGGCGAAGATCGTATGGTCGCTCCAGGGAAGGGCAACTCCTCGGCGACAAGATCGGAAGCCCCATATTTAGTTAACTCGTAACGATGAATGACGATTGGATTGAATTGGTAATTTACATTGCTCGCTCCTGTCGTTTAAAGAAAGAATCTTTTACCTTGCTCTTTATCTTTAGACTTTAGAAATGATACCACAATTTACCATATTGAACCATTGTTTTTGCAAAGATGTAATGAATATCGAACGAGTCACAAAGAGTAAGCTAGATTACTTTCCCAAAAAGATTAATCTATTGCTTTCTAACCATTTACAGTTCGTGCTGCCCAGCTTCTTCGAGCAGTCGCACACTCGCATCTGGCTGAAGGGACTCGTACGCATCTGGTGCAACGTGGTGGCCCGTATGCTCGGCATCAAAAGCTACCTGCTCGGTGCAGACCCCCAGCCGAACGAGGACGATCCGGGAGCGGCACCAGGGGCAGGAGGAGCAGGAGCCCCTGCCCCTCCACCACCGGCACCAAGACAACAGCCGGACGTTGGTGCTGGGCTCGCGGCCGCCCATCAGGCGATCATGCAGCGCGACGTGCCGGTCGGGTTCCAGCCGTACGAGCGTCCGCAGTTCTTCGCCGTACGGCTGATCGGGCTGCTGGTACTGATGTGTGTTAGTCTCGCCATCGGTTCGCTGGCCGTGCTAACCATCCCGGTCTGGATCGGACGGTACGGGATGGCGCTCGGGTCGATGGGCTCGTCGAACATTGCACCACCGCCACCACCGCCGAACGCCGTCGCCGGGGTCGGCGGTACGGATGCCTCGCCGGCCCGTCCGCACGAGCTGTACACGGCCGCCATCGGGATGTACCTGTGCTGGCTAATCTCGCGCGGCATCGCCGTCGCGGTGAACCTGGTGCCGCAGGGCCGGGCGGCCGTGATCGCGCGCGTCCGGCACTGGATGTCGATCGCGACGTCGTACGCGATGGCAATGATCGTGTTCGTCCACATGCTCGGCGTGATACCGCTCATGTTCGGGCTGCTGCTGGAGCTGGTGGTGGTGATTCCGCTGCGCGTACCGCCCGACCAGACGCCCGTCCTGTTCCTCTGGCAGGACTGGGCGCTCGGGGTGCTGTACACGAAGATTGCCTGCGCGCTGACGCTGATGGGCCCGGACTGGGCGTTAAAGCGAGCGATCGAGCAGGCGTACCGGGACGGGTTGCGCGACATGAACCTGCACTTTATTGTGCGCGAACTGGGCGTCCCGGTCATCACCTGCTTCGGGCTGGCGCTGGCCGTCCCGTACGTGATCGCCCACTCGATCCTGCCGGTGTTCTTCACGAACCCGATCACGCGCACGCTGATCGCGCGCCAGATCTATCCCTTCTTCCTGCTGATCGCGTTCGTGATCGGCATCCTGGTGCTGCAGGTGCGCCAGTTCAAGAAGCTGTACGTGGCGATCAAGAACGACAAGTATCTGGTCGGCCAGCGGCTAGTGAACTACGACCACCAGCGCAAGAAGCGCCGTCCGTCGGTTGTGGCGGGCGGAGCGGCCGGCGAGGGCGAGTCAGCGACCGCAGCTGGTGGCGGTGATGGAGGTGAGGATACCGGAGTCGCCACGGATTCGGTGACGGCACCGTCCCCTTCGACGGAGCGGAGTGTCAGTGAGGCTGACAGTGAAACGACAACCAACGATCCTGGTAGCAGCACCGGCAGCAACAGTGGTCGCATTAGACTAGCGATGGAAGCTGTACAGTAGAGTGTGGAATGAATGGGCATGCAATCATAGTGTCGGGGACGCGCGTATGTTTATTAGTGTGTGTGTTATGCTATTTTTAACTATCCCATCCTCCAAGTATCGTTCCGTTGCGCATATTCTCCCCGGTGGAACTATTCGAATCCGCGCCTGTGATGATGACTAGGCAGTGTTCCAAAATTCAACGCACGATCCCCAACGAATCGACCGTTTCGCGATCATAGAAATAGACTGTCCTTTATTTATCCCTAATTTGTGATAGTAGCCCCTCCTCTCTCTCTCTCCCTCCCTCCCTCTCTCTCTCTGTTTCCAACCAACACCAGCAAAACCCGCTTTATTCATGTGCTAGCAAATTATTAGTTGTTTCCGTGTTTTAAATGTATCTTTTTTAATGAAGATTCGTTTTATTTTTTAGCGTTTTGTTCAGTTTTCTTCGTTCGTTGCGATATGTTTTTTTTGTGTTCCGGTCAATCCCTGTTTGCTCTTAGTTTGCTTTGCAGTTTTGAGACTTTTAATACCGATTCTTTGCTGGATTCCGCGAAGGCGGGCATATCCGGGCAGAAAGCGTAGAAACCTACGCACATGGAGACCGTGGAGACCGAGCGATCATTCTAGGGGAGGCACGGTACGCATCGTTGGAGGGCTAGAGGGAACTAAGAGCGAAAGTGTAATTGGTAATGGCTTTCCGAAGGCATTTAGGAGGCCGGTAAAGAATTTAGCTAAAATCTGTAATATATCTTCATGAAATAAAAAAAAATGCAGGAATAAAGAAAAACGTTTAAAAGTCACGTGTGTTAAGGAACTGTTTCGGGGAGGGTGCGTGCAGTTGATCATCGTGAGTGGAGTGCAACATATTTCTCACTGCGGTGAGATGAGCTGCACCTTCACAAAACGATGATCATGCAAGCAGCAACATGTGTAATCACTACAATTCTTATGGTAAGAAATCTAACAAGATTTCTTCTCGAATACAAACAGTTTAGTCATGTGATCTAGGCAAGAAAATGGGCTCACCTACTCACTGTAGTGAGTCGAATGAGTCGAGTGAGCTGAGCAGCACATTCTCATGACGTCTGGATCATTCGCAAGCGCCAGCAACAACCCAAACAATAACAAACCGTCAACCTAATAAATGGTGCCTGATTTGAAGTACTTAATTTATCTCATCTAATGTAAGCGATTCGCGAGTGGTTCAACCAGTAATGTACACGGTAACCGCAATCGATCCCGATCCGCGACATCCCTCCCGCCAGTCGGCACCGTTTCCCACGATCACGAAACCCAATCTGGTGGGGTTTTTCAGCCTCAACCACGACCGACAGTATGACCCATCCGCGGCACAGCTTAAATACCTCGCGCCGCTACCACCCCGCGACGCCGACTTGCGGCTGGACCTGAACGAAGGCTTCGAAACGCACCATCCCAAACCGGCCAGTGCGAGCGACGAACGGATCGACATGCTGCTAACGTTCATACGGCAGGCAAACCCACGAGAGCTGTGGATCACCACCGAGCAGGGCAAACTACGCTTGAAATACGGGTTCGTCTGCTTCCGTGGCCTACTACGGATGATTGCCTGCACACCCTACGACTGGAAAACGGGCTGGATCGTGCAGGCGATACGCTACCGCGGCACCATCTACCTCTGCGATAAACCCACCACGGACCGGGTCGAAGCGCAACGGAACGAAACCGAGCAGCAGAAACGCTTCTGCTACTATGGATTCAAGTTCGAGCAGCACATCCTCACGCCCGAACCGGCCACCGTACCGGACACCTCGGCGCCGGTCGTGCTGGCGGAAGAGTTTTGCTCCATGTTCGAGGCAACGCTCGCCGGCAACCGCATCCTGTACGGTGCCGAAATGGATGGCATCGTGGCGAGCCGGGCGCTCGACCGCGACCGGCTCCGGGTGGACGAGCTGCGCCGGTGCGAGTTCGTGGAGGTTAAGGTAAAGCGTAAGGAAACGACCCAACGGCAGGTGGACAATTTCTATCGCTTCAAGACGAAGAACTGGTGGTGCCAGAGCTTTCTCGTGAACGTGCAGCGGCTGGTGGTGGGACTGCGGGACGATACGGGCGTCGTGCGGGAGGTCACGGAGATGAAGCTGGGCGATATACAGCGCGACTCGCGCCCGTACTGGTCGCCGGCGGTTTGTATGAACTTTTGTGCGGAGTTTCTGTCCGAGGTGGAGCGCGTGATGGGTGCGGTCGACGATGGTGGGCGCGTGTGGCAGTTTGAGTACGATTCGCGGGAGCACCGACGGGTGCGGTATCGTGAGCTGGAACCATCCCATCGGGATGCCTTTCTGCCGGACTGGTACATGAAGCACGTGGAAGAAATGCAATCGAAAGCGAGCTGATGCCGCTGGTAAAATGAAACGAAAAACGATCACGACCATCCCGTTTGGAACTACTGTTATCGCATTTTATTACACACACTCCTGTGTCCGTCTAATTCATCTCCGAAAGGCCCGGTCGTTGCTGTTGGTACTTTTTCGTCGGTCGAAAGTTTCGCTGTTGCTGCTGCTGCTGCTGCTGTTGATAGCGTCCGCCTCGGTTGTTGTAGCTGTCCGCAAGATTGCTCCTGCCATCGGTTCGCTGTCCCGTTGACACAATCTCCGAGCAGAGCATAGTGTCCAGCTTTTCGTTCACGATTTGCCCGTTCGTGTCGAGAAACTCGACCATCCGTTCCAGGTCCTGTAGCGTCATGGAGGCGTTCGCTTCCTTCGCCTGCTTCACCGACTCCTGCACTCGCTCGATCACCTCACGGCAAAAGGTCTGTTGCTTCTCGAACGGACCCTTCACCTCGAGCACTGACCGGAAGATGGGTACCACATCCTCTAGCCGATTCAGTGTGCACAGAGCCAACGTCTTGAGCTGCCGCACGGTCACGTAGTTACCCTTCGTCACCGTTCCCAGTATCTCGACAGCGATCTCCGGTTTGCCGTGGTTTAGAGCGAGGGCAGCCGCAAAGGCGGTGGCCTTCCGCATCGGCACGTGGCCGACGGCGTTCAGCTCCTTCCAGAGGTCCATCGCGTATTGGAACGATTCGGGCGTGTTTTCCTTGTAGCAGGCGGCAAAAGTGAGCGTGATGCAGTGCTTCGGAAAGCGACCGCCCTGGATCTGGCGGCTCTTGATCGCATCGAACAGCTCGCGCACTTCCTGGTAGCGGCCCTTCTCGTACAGCATATCGCCCAGCAGCTGGTAGCTGGTCAGCTGGTCGAAAAACCCATCTGCACCGCTGGCACCCTTGAACAGATCCAGCGCCAGATCGGCATCACCCAGATGGTGACAGGCGCGCATGATGACCGGGCCGAACACGTAGTTGCCGAAGCGCAGCTCCTTGCCCTGCTGGTTGTACCGCTCGATTGTGTCTTTCAGTAGCTGCTTGTCTTCCGGCGTGTTGTCGATCAGGTGGATTATGTTTTTAAGGTCGTCGGTGAAGATCATGTTCGTGGACGATCCGGACACAAAGTCGCGCATTTTGCGCTTGAAGTTGTCCACGTTGTGCAGGTGTTGGGTGCGGGTTTTCTCCCGGTACGCTTCGTATCCCTCTAAGCCGAGCGCTGCTGCCGAGTACAGACTCCGATTGTGCACCGAGCCACCTGCAAAAAAGGGGGTGCGGAGAATTTATTTGCATGAAAATCAGCTCCACACGCATCCGGCTGAGCTTACATGCTTTGGTAAAAGCCATCAACGGCTGTACACTTTTACGGAACATATTTTTGGGTTGGTTTACAACAATACTTTCGGATGGAGAAAATTATACCGCAATATTCAATCACATAACACCACCTTGGAAAAACATAACCTAATTTTTTTTAACCAAAACAAACGCGACTGACAGCTAAGTCAGTGCGAGTTTACGCAGCCCAAACGATGCGGATTGTTGTTATATGACCGTCGAGCGCCATCTGCCGGTCGGTGTTTGAATGAAGGTGCAATTTGAAATTTACGGTTCGCAAATATAAATACGGTAGCGACCCAAATAGATCCCCCCCATACCAAAATTGATACATCACTGGAAACCGAATTTGAGCAGTCGCTTGACAGTCAAGTAGTTCAAATTGAAAATTAATGTTTTTTTT